>JAKOOJ010000012.1:5445618-5865618 GCA_022577455.1 Arizona elegans | reverse complement strand
GGGTTAGTATCGGCTACAACGAAGTCAGGGTTACATCTGTCGTACTCAATAAATGGAATATTTCAGCAAAGATTAATTGTTTGGGAGTGCAATTTATTTGAGATGACATCGAAACCAGACACCATCCCAACTTGCATCCCTGCAACCACTCCTCCAGGAAAATATCCAGGAATTTACAGAGAAATCTGCCTGACATTAATAACTAGTAACATCTTGGAAAACTTATCCAGGCAACAAATCTGTGAACAGCGAGAAGCAAACAAAATTATAACCAGTAACCAACATGTTCAAAAACAGATCATGTCAAACAAATCTTATTTCATTCTTTGACAAAATGACTAAATTAGTGGACCAGCGAAATGTTGTGAACATCATATCCTTAAGATTTCCATAAAGCATATGATAAATTAGATCACAACCTACTTCTGGGAAAGCTAGAAAAATGTGGGATAGACAGCACTCCCACAAAATGGGTTTCTAACTGGCTGACAAATTGTACTCAACCAGAGGTGGGTTTCAGCAGGTTCTGACCAGTTCTAGAGAACCGATAGCGGAAATTTTGAGTAGTTCAGAGAACCGATAGTAAAAATTCTGACTGGCCCCGTCCCCATCTATTCTCTGCCTCCCGAGTCCCAGCTGATTGGGAGGAATTGGGGATTTTGCGTAACCTTCCCCTGGATTGGGAAGGGAATGGAGATTTTACAGTATCTTTCCCCTGGAGTGGGGTGGGAATGGAGATTTTAGAGTATCCTTCCCCTGCCATGCCTACCAAGCCATGCCCACCAAGCCATGTCACACCCACCAAGCCACGCCCACAGAACCAGTAGTAAAAAATTTGAAACCCACTACTGTACTCAACATGTAGTCCTCAATGGAAGTAAACTCTCATAGAGGGAAGAAAGCAATGGGGTACCTTCAGGTTGCAGTTTAGACCATCAAAATCTTCATACACAATCCAGACTAGGGGATAGAAGGGGAACTCATCAAATTTTCAGATGACACTAAACTGGCAGGAATTGCCAACACTCCAAAAGAGAAGCTCAAGATCCAAAAAAAATTTGACAGACTTGAACAGTGGGCCCTATCTAACAAAATGATATTACACAGATAAAAGTAAAGTTTTACACTTAGACAAGAAAAACCAACTGCAGAGGTATAAACTAGGTGAATTAAGCCAGTATAAACTGGTTTAATGCCCGTAACTGTGAGAGGGATCTTGGGAGTCCCAGCGGACAATCACTTAAATGTGATCCAACAGTGAGTGACAGCAGCCAAAATAACCAATACAATCCTAGGCTGCATTAATACTTGGCTCAGTTGCAAAGGTCGGTTGCTAGGAGTCGAAAAGGACCTGCTGCCATGTAATTACTGAAGATATCTTCCAAATGACTTGGTGGAGCCTGGACAAGCATGTTTTTCCACCTCTTGTCACTAGATGGCAATCAGGCAACATCTTTGCCTAGAAAGCCGCCCACACTTTAATGCCATCCGTGCTTGAGCTTGAAAAAGGAGTTTTTAAATCATCGAGTACTGCATTGCTAGAAAGGATGGGAGGAGAGGAGAAGAGAGGCGCAGAGGAACTTCCTCTTCCGGATGACTGATGGGAGGAAGTTGGTGTGCAGAGCGGCTTTTCTGCTCTTCCCAGGGTCGAAGCCGCAGCTGGCAGGTGAGTTGAGGGCTGCAGGTGGGAGGAGAGTCCGGGAGCAAGTCGGGCTGTTCGGTTCCCTCCACGGCCTGGAAGCGGAGAAGCAACTGGGCTGAAGCCTCTCAGCTGCTGCTGCTGCAGGTTCCTTCCCTCCCTAAATGGAAGCCCACTGGTGCTGCAGGCTGGGAAACCGGTGGCTGCAATTTCTGCTGGTGGGAAGCTTGAAAAAGCCTCTTTCAAGTGGAGGTTGGTTCTTTGGGAATGGCTTCCCTCCAGAGGTTGTGGCTGCTCCGTCACTGGAGGGTTTTGAGGGGAGATTGGGCAGCCATTTGTTCTGGATGGAATAGGGTCTCCTGCCTGAACAGGGGATGGACTAGAAGACCTCCAAGGTCCCCCCAACTCAATTATACTCTTCTGGACCTGATGTTTTCTGGGCAACAAGATCGGACTTATGTGTCTCTGGTCTTTTTTAGGTTGTTGACAAAATGGGGTTGGGATAGGTGAGCCTTTATACATTCTTTGGGGTTTTGTGTTTGAAATGCTCCATTTTAATGGTGATGGGTTAATCCTGTTATGTGCTAAAAGTCCTGTCCTGTCCTTCTTAATTCCATCAACTGGAGCTGAAGGTGTTTTCATTCACCCGTTGGGTGAACGAAAAAAAAAAAGTAAAAGTACAAAAATAAACCAACCAACCAAAAAGAAAAAATAATAATAAAAAGGAGACAGAGATAACAAAAAACAAAACAATACAAAAATAGAGAATTACAATCCAAATCCAACATTCACAATTTTAATCTTCTGGTTTTTCTAACCTTAATCCAAGTTTCCTCTGGTGAGGAATTAACTAGACCAAAAAGCCAAGAAGGCAGAAAAAAAGAGGAATGTCTGTGTATAAAAAAGAAGCACAGACAAAAATAAAAAGAAGAAGAAAGAAAAACAATCCAACCAATTGTTAAACACAAAAAAGCAACTGAAGAAGAAAGAAAAAGGAACTAAAAATTAACAAGTAGAATCTCCACTCTGTTATCCACAAGTAAAGGAAAAAGAAAAAAAAATATCCCCAAAGCCAAACTGAATGGGAATTGTCAGTAATCTTTCCTGTTACTTCTTCTTTTGTAAACTTCAAAAGGTACACTGTTTCAGCTTGAATTTAAAAACAAGGCTCTCAGTTTGCCTCAATCTATAAAACCAAACAATTTCTAATCAGTTCAGCAAGCATTATCAAGGTCATTCTTGTCTTGAGGTGTTCATTTAACTTTATTATTCAGTTCATTATCCTTTCAGTGGCGCCTCTAGGTGGTACTGCAGTTTATTTTCACCCAAGAAAAGTAGAAAAAGCTTTTCCTTTTAAAAACACTTCATTCCATACTTAAATTTAGTTCAATTTCATTTGTTAAGATTAAAAAATTTAAAAATACTCCATCAGCCATTCTGCTATTCTCTCATTGTCCAAATCAATTCTGCTAATCCATTTAATTTTCTCTTCTTTAATTTAGGCTCACCCACTTTCCTCGCTGCTGTATTGTTGGAAGTAGAGAAGCTGACACACGCTCACTCCCTCCCCCTCTCTCTCTGCCATTTTCTCCTCTTTTAGCTATTTCCAGGAGGTTATGAAAAGAAACTTGTATTTTTAAGAAAAGCAGGCATCTTACCCAGATGATCCACACTTCCCTTTATTTCCACGTTTCTGCTGTGGCCATAGCAACTCTCAATGGCTGCTTTCTCAGCTGTCCGGTTGAGAGGCTTCTTCCAACCAGCCAGGGAATTTGCAACTTCCCTGTCCTTGCCAGTCTCTGCCTCTCTCGTTCACCATCCCTACAGGGCAGCTTCGGTCAAAAAAGACCCCCAGATGGCTGCGATATCGACGATCCTTCGGAAATCCCCGAAGAAAGCTTCGTTTTGATGTGGACGCTGGCCACGACTCACACACCCCAGCTCCTACTTGTGAAAAATCTTTCTCACTGTAGAATGATGGCTTTTAAATTGTTTGGAAATGGCCTTTTAAACTTTCTAAAATTGATTGGCAGCAATAATTGCTTCTCTAAGATCATTGCTGATGTCTTTACACTTTGGCATTGTGTTAACACACACCTCAATGCCAGAGACCAGCAAACTCCTACAACTTTGGCTTTTATCAATGTAATTATCCTGGCTGCTGATCAATTGATCAAGAGCACTTTATTAGCAGTACTTGGCTGCTACTTTGCCTCTTTATACTATGTAAGCAGTGAGAAGTTTCCTAATAGAACAAATAACCAACAGAACGGCTTGTTTCAGAAGTTGTGGTGCTCCATCACTGGAGGCTTTTCAGAAGAGATGAAACAGCCACTTGTCTGAAATGGTATAGGGTCTCCTGCTTGAGCAGAGGCTGGATTAGAAGACCTACAAGGTCCATTCCAATTCTGCTATTTTCTTCTGGTCTCTAGCGATGATATTTATGATATCCTGATAAGTAAAACCATAGAAATCAAATAGGGTGTACTTTCTTTTTCACTTGACTGTATTTGAAAAAATCCTTTGCATTGCTAAGAATTTGTGATTGACTTAGTCAACAAGTGAATTTCATCATTTTTCATTGTAATATAAATGTTTTTTCTTTTTTTCTCATCTTCTGCAACCATTAAAGATACACTTTTATTTGAATTTTATAGACAAAGAGGATGGCAATAAGAGCCCTCTGGACAACTGAGGACAACAAGCAACATTGAATAGCAAAGCAATTCAGTCCAGAAATCAAAATATTTTCCATTTCCTTCAGGAAGCCACACAGTTCTTCATCTTCCTCAGCAAGTGAGAGAGAAACAAGAGAAAATCAAGATTTCTAGCTGGGAAAAGTAGAGTGTGAAATTCAAGCATATATTACATGAAAAGTCAAGAGAGATTATTGTTCCATTGAGCAAAAGAGGGAAATATTGGGAAGTTACTGGGGAGGAAAAGGTCAATTGGAAAACCACATAGAGCAGACAGTGTTGCAGGCCTCGCTCTGGGAGCAAGAAAACGCTTGAATCAAAGTACTGCTAAACAAGGGATCATCCTCAAGAATATTACTTGTGGAAAAGCTCCATAGAAGTGACAAGTTGTGGGAAAGATACGACTTGTAAATCACAGCTAATTATGCCTGAGAGGATCCAGACTGGAGAAAAGCCATACAATACTCTAAATGTGGCAAAACCTATGGTCAGAACAAGTCTGTTGTGGTTCTTGGAAGGACCCACACAGGAGAGAAACCCTACAAGTGCTCCCAATGCGATAAATGCTTTAGCGAGCATGGCAACGTGGACTCACACCAAGGAGAAACTGCTTGAATGTCCTGATTGTGGGAAACTTTTCTGTCATAATTCCAGCTTGGTGACACACCAGAGGATTCACACAGGAGAGAAACCGTTTGAATGTCCTGATTGTGGAAAATGTTTCAGTCAGCATTCCAACATGGTGACACACCAGAGCACTCACACAGGAGAGAAACCGTTTGAATGTCCTATTTGTGGGAAAAGTTTCAGTAAGAATTTCAGCCTTATTGGCCACCAGAGGATTCACACAGGGGAGAAACCATTTGAATGTCCTGTTTGTGGAAAATGTTTCAGTCAGAATTCCCACCTTGTGAAACACCAGAGGACTCACACAGGAGAGAAACCCTTTGAATGTCCTGACTGTGGGAAAAGTTTCACTCAAAATTGCACCCTTGTTCAACACCAGAGGATTCACACAGGAGAGAAACCCTTTAAATGTCCTGACTGTGGTAAAAGTTTCAATACCAATTCCAATCTGGTGACACACCAAAGGACTCACACAGGAGAAAAACCCTTTGAATGTCCTGATTGTGGTAAAAGTTTCAATAACAATTCCAGCCTGGTGAAACACCAGAGGATTCACACAGGGGAGAAACCATTTGAATGTCCTGTTTGTGGGAAACATTTCAATCAGAATTCCCACCTCGTGAAACACCAGAGGACTCACACAGGAGAGAAACCCTTTGAATGTCCTGACTGTGGGAAAAGTTTCGCTCAGAATTGCACCCTTGTTCAACACCGGAGGATTCACACAGGAGAGAAACCCTTTAAATGTCCTGACTGTGGGAAAAGTTTCAGTCAGAATTCCACCCTTGTTCAACACCAAAGGACTCACATAGGAGCAAACCTCTTTGAATGTCCTGTTCTTGGAAAAGTTTATCTTAGAGATCCCAGCTCGTGGTGCACCAGAGGACTCACACAGGACAGAAGCCCTACAAGTGCTCCCAATGCGGTAAATGCTTTAGCGAGCATGGCAACGTGGACTCACACCAAGGAGAAACCGTTTGAATGTCCTGATTGTGGAAAATGTTTCAGTCAGCATTCCAACATGGTGACACACCAGAGGACTCATACAGGAGTGAAACCATTTGAATGTCCTATTTGTGGGAAAAGTTTCAGTAAGAATTCCAGCCTTATTGGCCATCAGAGGACACATACAGGAGAAAAACCCTTTGAATGTCCTGATTGTGGGAAATGTTTCAGTCATCATTCCAACCTGGTGACACACCAGAGGACTCACACAGGAGAGAAACCCTTTGATTGTCCTGATTGTGGGAAACATTTCAGTCACAATTCCACCCTGGTGACACACCAGAGGACTCACACAAGAGAGAAACCCTTTGAATGTCCTGATTGTGGTAAAAGTTTCAGGAACAATTCCAGCCTGGTGAAACACCAGAGGATTCACACAGGAGAGAAACACTTTGAACGTCCTGACTGTGGGAAAGGTTTCAGTGAAAATTCCAGCCTAGTGATACACCAGAGGACTCACATAGGAGAGAAACTCTTTGAATTTCCTGTTCATGGGAAACTTTCAGAGATCCCAGCTCGTGGTGCACCAGAGGACTCTCACAGGAGAGAAGCCCTACAAGTGCTCCCAATGTGGTAAATTCTTTAGCGAGCATGGCAACGTGGACTCACACCAAGGAGAAATGGTTTGAATGTCCTGATTGTGAGAAATATTTCTGTGATAATTCCATCCTGGTGATACACCAGAGGATTCACACAGGAGAAAAACCCTTTAAATATCCTGATTGTGGTAAAAGTTTCAGTCACAATTCCAGCCTAGTTGAACACCAGAGGACTCATACAGGAGAGAAACCTTTTAAATGTCCTGACTGTGGGAAAGATCTCAGTATTAGGGTGAGCCTTATAAATCATGTCCTTATACACACAGGAGAGTGCCCTGAATGTGGACAGTGTTTCAGGAAACCTGACTGGGAATACCCTGGTTCAACACCACAGGATTCAGACAGGAATCATTTGAATCTCCTCTTTGTGGAAAAGTTTCAGTCAGAATTCCCACCTCGTGGAATACCAGAGGACTCACACAGGAGAGAAACCCTTTATATGGCCTGACTGTGGTAAATGTTTCAGCAAGAATTCTAACCTGGTGATACACCAGAGGACTCACAAAGAGAAACTCTTTGAATGTCCTGTTCATGGAAAAGTTTCAGGGATCCCAGCTCATGGTGCACCAGAGGACTCACACAGGAGAGGAACTGAATGAGTGTCCCGTTTCTGGCAAAAGTTTCAGTTGGAATTCCAACCTGGTGATACACCACAGGAGAGAAACCATAGAAGTGTCCAGACTGTGGGAAAAATTTCAGTATTCAGACTAGCTTTTTAAATCATATGCTTCTACACACAGGGGAGAAACTATTTGAGTGCCCTGAATGTGGATGGTGCTTCAGGAAACATTCCAGCCTTATTGCACATAAGAAAATCCACATGATGCCCCAAGTGATGAGTGTAGAGAAAGCTTGAATTTCATTTCTAATGTCCCATTGAAAGTCCATCTGAGATTTGCCTATTTTTTTGTAGGCAAATATGTAATGGTATTAGACAGGAAGGAGGAAGGAAAAAATGGCAACATACTAGTTTGATAATAGCTATCTGGCCATCAGTAGCAGAAGTTGCTGGATATGGGTAGTCCTCAGGTTATAAATGTAATGGATCCTGCCCATTCCATCTGTTAACTCGAGAATTCGTGGGAGTGAATCTCTTACATTGAACGATATCACTTCCTGCTTTCGCTCTTCCATTTGCAGCTTTCTTGCCTCAGTTTTCAGATGTAAAGGCTGTTCTGCCGTGCAGGTGACCTTCATGAAGAAGAGCTGTAGGAATATTGAGTTGAGGAGAAAAGGGAATGTGGTTTTGTGCACAGGACCTCCAGGTTTATTCGCAACTCCTGCTGTAATCTCCTTTGTTTTTTGGGGCCTCCTTATTAGCCTTTGACAGCTGGTGGGTGAGAGCAGCACCAAGATACTGATACTTTTGTGGGGAGGGGGGCTTGGTGGGTAGATGTGAGGGAAAAAATTGTACAGTAATGTTTCACTGCTAAAAGAGGATTGCATAAGCATCTTGAGTAGCTTTTGAGAAAGACAAAGGAAAGTGTCAGCATTTCTGTAAACACATCGGAGACATTTCCTGTTCTTTCAGTGCTCTCAGGTTCCTTAATGTTTTTATCCTTGAAATATAGCGAGGAACATTATTTGTGGCAGCAAAAGTGACATTTTAGCTATGCAGATGAATGGTCCTGATTTTTCTGGGATTGCAAGACACCAAAGAATTCCAAGATTTATTTCCCCAACACCATTCCAAAAGACAGGTTACAATTTTTTTAGTAGGTTTCATTACACCCAACAGCCAGGACCAGGCCAGGTGTGTGTGGAGAATCCAAGAGGGTCTTGGCCTGAGTCTTTAAGTCCAACTGATTTCAAATTTAATCATATGCAAAATTTCTAAAATTTAAAACAATAAAAATATATTTAATCAATTTTCCTTTTTTCTTTCCTTGGTGTCACATTTTAGTGTACCATCTTTATTATGTCTCATCATAGTTAGGAGTCGGAAACCCTTTCAATAATCCCAAAGCCTCTGAATCTCACAGGGCTATATAATAATATCAAGCAAAATTAAATAAGGCCAACCTAAGAGTCGGAGGGCATGGTTTACTGGACGAGATCAAAAGCCATAAGTCACCACTCAGACGAACGGTCCATTTCCTCAGAATCAAGATTTGAAGCTGAGATTGAAAGGTGGAAAGTAGGTGTTGTTTGGAGGATACTGGCTCTTGAAAGCTGCAGCCTTGAATTTGGGGCTGGAGTAGCAGGAACAGCTGAATGGATAGATTTTGTGGGGACGAAGAAAGCCCACTTTGGTGATCACCAGGCTAGAGCCTGAGAGACGCTCATTTCCAGTCTTGCTTTAGGCACAAAGCCATCTCAGAGACCTTCGCCTGTCCAGTCCTCTCAGGCCTTGGAAAGAGGAAATCTGCTTTCAAAAAACCTTGCCAAGGAAATGGCAGGGAAATGGGAGTGCAGGCTAACTCCCCTAAACCTATCTTTGCAACTGAGCGAACCTTGAAGAGTGAAGCTTGACTTACTTAGCTTCTCAAGATTAGGGAATACCGTAAATGCCACCTCCCTAATGACGGTCTTGTTTGTGTGCACAGCCGCTAAATGATTTCCAGCTTCATTCTATCAATAGAATAATGAAACATGGACCAATAACTGAAAACATCCACTCTCCTTGCTTCCAAATCACGTCTAGATAGGAGATATCTGCATCCTTGCAGAACCTAAATCTCACTAGAGGAAAGAGTTGCTCTGAGCAGTCTTTCCAATCTGTGCAGGAGTTAGATTTCAGTCTTATTACTCCCAAATTTTGGGCAAAAGACTTGGAGGGCACAAGTTTGCAGAAAGCTGATGTATAGATTTTGCACTTTCTTAGGGGTGACTCAGTGGAGATCAAAACCTCTCTGCATCCCAAATGTTATGGCTGATTTCTTGTGGTTCCCAAGGATTTAGGACCCAGGAGGATCAGTGGGTCAGAGGCTCAAAGGGAGGGAACTTCATTCATACTGCCCAGAGATGCTTCCAAGCACACTGATGTTAAATGCCTTGTGTCTATAACTTTGCATACACAAAAGTTTCCATTACGTCAAAGTGAGAAAGTCACATACCCAGCAGGGCTAGAAAAGGGGGCTTAACAAGAGTAGATGACTTGTCTATTTGTGGTAAGAGAAATGTTTCCAAAAGGCATTTCAAACGGTTGGAAAAAATGTTGGTAATACAGATGTGCATACAAAAATGTATCAAATTCACACCACTCTTTCATACACATTCCTTTTTTTAATTCGATTTTTTTTTTTTGAAAAAAGTTTATTATTTTTTTGAAACATAAACAAAAAATACATCTTTTCAGAACGAGCCATTGATCCGGTCAAAATTACAATTTACTAACTTCTCTTTAACAAAAGCTTTATCCAAATCTCCACTAATTACCATCTTATAACAATAAAAATAAACAGAAATGCCTAATTTATAATGATTTACTCAAAACAATTACCTTTCTATTGTTTCATCTCAATCTTAATTTTCAAATAACACAACTTAAATTTTTACATCATTATTACCCTGAATTCTATCCATTCAACAATTCCATTATCCTGAAACCGGTTACTTAAATCTTAAAATCCTACCCAATATCATTTCAATTTTCTTTTCTCTTTTAGCTTAAATGAAGATATCTTAAAAATATAAATCCTTACAATTACTAAGAATATTTACACAATATTTTAACTGTTAATATTTATCATCTTCATTTTTCTATTTATCTCAGCATAGATCTTATTTTACTGTTACTCCCAACATAATCATTTCATTATTATTATTAATTCCAATATAGTCATTTTTATTTTAACTATTTGTCCCAGCATATCATCTTCATCTTAGTCATCTTCTTTTAGCTGTTAATCTCAGCATTAACATCTTTAATATTACTGTTACACCCAGTATAATCATCTTATTTTTCATATTATCATTATCATCTTTATAACAATTTAACAATGAGTTTTAGTTCTTACATAAAATACATCCATTTATGACTTAATAAATTTCTTTTAACATAATCTATTTCTTTTCTACCTTCCTTTCTTACTTCAGTTTTATAACTCTATAACATATTCTTCACATATTCATATTCAATGCTTATTCATCTATAAAGACCTCCTTTTTATTATTGCTATCCATCTATACGTTGCTTTCCATTTTTAATCACGTTTATCTTCTTTTTTTCCAGCCGTGTATATCTTATTTCCTTATCTGTTAGCATATATTTCTTTTGAATTTCAATGTCCCCAATTTACATTCTCCGTAGATCATTTTAATTCTTTTTCTTACTTCTATTCCAAACAACATATATCAGTTATTTCTTCTTTCATTCCTACGCCTGTTGACTTCTTTCATTCCTGCGCCAATTAGTACCAATTATATTTATGTAATTTATATATTTTCCCTTTCTTTTCACCAAAGTTGAGCCATCTACAGACAAAGAAAGAACACCTCCACCACCAAGATCCCACGGCTATTATCTGTAGCATTCACAATGTTCCAAAACAAGAAGCAAGTTACAATGTTCCTTTTTAAACCAGAAGGTGTCTCTCTTCAATCCACAATTTCCATTAGTCATGCAAGTATCCATTTTGTTACAATTATATAAATCCTATTTGATTCTCTTCTTTTTCTGTGTTTTAAAATTATTAAATCTGGTTTTTTTTCCCCTTAAAGTTCCAATTTAAAACTTTGTCCAGTGTTTGAACCTTGCCCTAATATTTATTTTTTTTTCAGTTAGATCTATTCATCAATCGATTTTCTATCAAGTCTTTTCCTCTTTACTTTTTAATTTTAAAAATATCAAATCCTCTTCTTTTTTAAAGTCCAATTCAAATTTAAAACTTTAGCCAGTCTTTTAGTCAAATCTCAATATTTGGTTTTTTTCAGTTGATTCTATTCCAAAGTCAATTTCCGGGTGGGTTTTTGTCTCTTTAAAGTTTCATTTCAGAATTGTCATTGCCCCTTTGTTGTTCAGCCGCTTTTTTTGGCTAGGGGTCTTATAGTTAAAAATATTGCTCTAAGCGTTGTTACATGTCTGGGTTGGTTGTCATTCAACCGGCTTCAAAGAGGTCCATTCTTTTCCACTCTCCTCCAGCACATTTCTTAGTCCAGTTGTCCCAGCTTCGTGGCAGCTGCCATGGCTGCTGCCCCCCGCTGCCGACTCACAGAAAGTTCCCACCGACCTCCGAGGAACTTGCCCGTTCCTCTTAGTCATCCGAGGCACCTCTCTTTCTTCTCCGTCCCTGCAGGATGGTTCTGGTCCGAAGACCCATCGGTGGCGGTTCGGTAGTTGGGGTTTTCGCGGGACTCATCAGAGCCTGCTATTTCCCCGAATGTCTCGCCGCGACACCAAACCAGAAGAGTTCTTTTTTTAATTCAAAATTTTAAACTAATGTACAAGGCAAACAAAAACAAATGGTAGAGAAGCAGGAAGGAAATTGAAAAAAGAAAAACCATATAATTGCACTTTTCACCCTTTTCTCTGTTGAGAAATTGTCATCTCACATTCTTATATGGAAATTATCTCTGCTCAGTTGACCAGACTAAAAACTTCCTTGGATACTGATCCTGGCCTGAAGTCCATTCCTCAGAGAAATCCAGTCCAACATTTCCCTTCCATGTTATTCATGTGTGCAGAGGAACAGGGAGATTTTCTCAATGCACAGGTGGCAAGCAGTAACCAGACCCTTATGGTAGAGTCCCACTTAAGGGCTCCTTGGGCCAGGTGGGAACCCAGAGAATGAGACGGGACCAACAGGCCATGTGTTTAACTTGTTGCTGCCCAGGGATCTCATATCCCACAGCAGATATACAACAGGAGCACACCCGCACATACACTGTAATTTGTAGGGATCCACCAAGCTCCTTGGAGCAGAGTCAAAAGTCCACTTCCTCCTCCTGCGGCTGCATATTCCCTGTGGCAAGTCTGTGACCTCCCTGAGCACTCTTGATGGTGGGAGCCTCCCAGAAAACCAAGCAAGTTAAAAGGACATCAAGTATGCTGCAGAACAAGTTAACCCAGTTTGTGGGGGCAATAAGCTGACTTTGTATGAATATACAAAAGTATGAAGGCTATTGCTTAATGCATTGTAAGCCGCCCTGAGTCTCTGGAGAAGGGCAGCATATAAATCAAAATTAAAAACAAAAACAAAAAAACAAGGTCTCTTTGGGGTGGCACTCAATGCCTAATGATTTAAAGGATTAATGATTGCACATTTCTTGACAACAACTGTCATTTCCTTCTCCAGAGTGTTTCTCCTCTCTCTCTCTCTCTCTCTCTCTCTCTCACACACACACACACACACACACACACACACACCCCTGCAGACATCGTAAAATCTTAGTGATAGCAACATGACTACTCCCTAGCAGTCAATAAGGAGGAAGAGAGAGAAAAGGGAGAAGCACAAAGGAAAAGAATATTGTGGCCCAACCTGCCTCATGTGAAGCAACCAAATGACTTCAGCATATATTAAGCATGCCAACAATCACTGTGTTGAACCCAACCAAAGCAAGCACAGCTGAGATGATACAATCTCTTAATACAAAACTTTAATGAGTACATCATATCGGCAAAGATGAGGGCAAAGGCAGATCTGACTATTTCCTGTGCAAACCCACATAGTTAAAGTTCAAGTTTTCCCTCCCCCCTATTAGGCCAGGTCACCTTGTCCAATGGAGACTTCTAGTATTGTTGTGAAAAAGTCTTTTTCAGCTCTGGTAAACACCTGACGCTTGACACACTCTGCACAATGGATTCCACCAAAGTATTGGCAGCTTTCTGAGCAGCCCTGACCTAAAGCAGAACCGCAGTTTATATACCGTTAGCCCATTACATTACAAAAATATAGAAACAGGCAAGCACCCTATAGAGTACAGCGTGATGTTGGAATATTTTTGATAACCCCATTTGGGAAACCTTATTTATCCCTGCCTAGAAAGTCAGTATGGCAACTATACGCTCTGTGAGATATGGTCAGGGAATGTAAACACTTTGACTCACTGGTCCAGAAATTCCTGATTCTTCCTCCTGTGTCCACACAGGCCCAATTCAGCTTGTTCTCTATGTTTACTTACAAGACTTTAAGCTCTCTATACAACTATTGAGGTGCAGGAGCATCTCAGAGATTAGTAGTGAATGTAACTCAGTGGTCTGTGTGGATAATCACTGTGGATGTTCCATGACTGAGTAGAGAACACGAAGTGTTATCTCCCTGCTCCTAACCCACATTTCACCAAAGACACCATTCAAAAAGACAGGTTACAATGTTTTTTACTAGGTTGCATTGCATGTGATCCCTTTGCAGAAAGACAGTCAGAAGGACAGTCCTCGCTTACTGCTTACTACTCAGCCTTCAAAACGACACTGGTGTTGAAAAAGTAGAGTTACAAGTGTTCCTCAAAGTGGTGGCCATCACACTTATTTGGGGGTGGCATTGATTTGCAATTATGTGTAAATTCTACACCAGAAGGCGGGACAAGAAATATTGGATGAAAACTAACCAAGGAGAGAAGCAACTTAGAATTAAGGAGAAATTTCCTAACAGGGAGAACAATTAACCAGTGGAACAGCTTGCCTTCAGAGGTTGTGGATGGGTCATCACTGGAAGTTTTTAAAAATAGACTGGATAGTCATTTGTCTGAAATAAAGTCTCCTGGATCCAGGCGTGTTAGAGAAAAGTTATTTCTCATTTGCTGTGCCTATTAATGGCATTTGGAATGGACAAGGAAATAAGCCAATCAGAAAGTGGCTAATGGGTTTGAAACTCCCTGGCTTTTATATTCCCTCCCCTAACTGTCACTGTGACAGTATAAAAGGAGATTCCTGACAGAAAACTATTGTCAGTTAGTAGTCAGTTAGAGGGCAGCTCTGCAGTTCTAAATGTCAGGTAGAGGGCAGTTCTAAAGGGCAGTTCTGCAGTCAGTATGCAGTTGAAAGGCAGTTCTGAAGACAGTCATCAGTAAGTTGGCAGTTAGGAGATTTCTGATTAGGGATCAGAGGTAGATCTGATGTATTAAAAGACTCCTTCTTCTGAGGAAGAATAACCAGAACTATAATCATATAGAGTGATTACACACACACACATATATCTGACAGGGTATTTAAGAAAAGGAATGACATACTATTTAGTATTTGAATAGATATTGTTTTTATTATTATGTAAATAAAAACAATTTATTTTGAACTGCTAGTAAGTCTCAGTTGTTATAGTAGATTGTTATAGAGATAAGGTTTTATGGTACATTGATTTAACCTCCACGACAAGGAGGTTGGACTAGAAGACCACCAAGATCCCTTCCAGATCTATTCTGATTGATTCATCTTGAAAGCTGCATCCTTGAATTGGCTTGTGGGTGCAGCAGGAACAGATCAGTGGGTATGTTTTGTGGTGAGGGAGAAGATCCAATTTGGTGTAGTGGTGAAGGCACCAGGTTGGAGACAGAGGAACACTCAGTTCCAGTCCCACCTAAAGGGCAAAACCATCTGCTCAACTTTGGCCAGTCCTCTCAGCCCTTGGAAGCAGGAAAGGGGAGGAACCCCCTCCCAAAAACCCTTGCCAAGGAAACTGCAAAGCCAGGCATCAAGACTGACCCATAGGCATCAAAGCGTCACGTTTCACTATTTCACTTGATTCAGTTGCAAAGGTCGGTTGCTAGGAGTCGAAAAGGACCTGCGGCCACGTAATCAGTGAAAACCTCTTCCAAACGCTTTGGTGGAGATCGGACAAAGCGTGTTTTTCCACGTCCTGTCGCTAGATGGCGGTCAGGCAACGTCTGTGCCTAGAAAGCCATCCACACTTCAGAGCAATCCGTGCTTGAGCTTGAAAAAGGAGTTTTTTAAACCATCGAGTACTTCATTGCTAGAAAGGAGAGGATGGGAGGAGAAGCGCAGAGAAACTTCCTCTTCCGGATGACTCATGGGAGGAAAGTGGAGTGCAGAGCGGCTGTTGTGCTCTTCCCGGGTCGAAGCAGCAGCTGGCAGGTGAGTTGAGGGCTGCAGGTGGGAGGAGAGTCCGGGAGCACGTCGGGCTGTTCGGTTCCCTCCACGGCCTGGAAGCGGAGAAGCAACTGGGCTGAAGCCTCTCAGCTGCTGCTGCTGCAGGTTCCTTCCCTCCCCAAATGGAAGCCCACTGGTGCTGCAGGCTGGGAAACTGGGGGCTGCAATTTCTGCTGGTGGGAAGCTTGAAAAAGCCTCTTTCAAGTGGAGGTTGGTTCTTTGGGAATGGCTTCCCTCCAGAGGTTGTGGCTGCTCCGTCACTGGAGGGTTTTGAGGGGCGATTGGGCAGCCATTTGTTCTGGATGGAATAGGGTCTCCTGCCTGAACAGGGGATGGGCTAGAAGACCTCCAAGGTCCCCCCAACTCAATTCTTCTCTTATGGACCTGATGTTTTCTGGGCAACAAGATCGGATTTATGTGTCTCTAGTCATTTCTGGGTTGTTTTGCTTCCATTTCTAGCTAACAAGCATCGTGTTTTCCTATTAGTGCCCCCATCCCTGTATTCACCAGGTTCAACTGTGCTTAACCCAGCACTTTTTTAACAATAGCTATTGAATGTTTTGATTGTTCAGTGTATTTATTTATAAAATTTATTGTCCACCAACCTTACCATGACACCACTGTGGGCAGCTTAGAGTCATACACACACACACACATGAAAACCTAAATAAATTGTAGGAAGAAAAATCTGGTCCGGTTCCAAGCCACGAGAAAAGAGCTGGAAATAAAATGGTGGCTGATTGGAAAGGATTCTGTTTACTTTTTTTTTTAATTAAACAGTTTTTTATTTTATAAACAAACAAACACACAATATATAATCAATCAGTCAATATATCATCTGAATACACCTTTTTTCCATCTTACTCCTCCAATAATTATCATATCTTAATATTATCATTTCATTTATTATTACATTTCCCCTACATTTACTTTTCTATTAAAACATTTATCTATTCAACACTTTTATCCCAACCCAACTTTTGTCCCTCCCTCCCCCCTCCCCCCCCACTTCCCAGAGCGAAAACAGGGTATAACATTTAACAAGCATAAGCTAAAATATACTAACTACAAAATTTAAAACCCACACACTCTTTAACTCCCCTTACTCAAATTCATCAACCTCCCTTTTATAAATTCTCAAAATTAATTGAATTAAATTCATTCTTCCTAAATATAAAGACCTTTTTCTTGATGTGTAATCCAATAATTTAACAATATTAGAAACATTAAAAATCATGGATAAGTTTCATTTCCACACCCTCAAACACCATTTTTTTTCAGCATTAGTCCCTAATAAGATTCTAAATTTAACTTTTATCCTCTTTAATCCTTCATAAAATTGAACATTTTAAAACCTTGAACATTTCCTCTCGTATACCTTTTAAGATACTATAATCTTATGTTAAACATTTTAAAAATCTCTTAATACATCAATAAAACATTCTTAATTCGACTTCTGGTTTGCTGTTTGCCGCCGCCAGACGTTCTTTCGGGATCGTCAACCCCACCGCCTGTAAGAGCCGCCTTCACAACTGAATGGCGGCTCGAACAAACTCTGTTTCCATGAGGAAACGGAGATAGAGCCGGCTGGGGTGGGTAGAGCTCTCTGCATAATCCCAAAAGTTCTTCTTTTACTTTTGGGACGGAGCGGAAGAGACTCCCCGTATCCCCAGCCGATGCTCCGGGCTTTGGGAGACCTCTGCTACATGCAGAGCCAGGTGGCAAAAGCAAGCCTGCAAATTTAATAAATTAATTAAAGAAGATGTGAGCGGGACCTGTGATCCTGAAGCACAAGTATTTTACTTATTTTTTAAAAGTTATTTAAGCTATTTAAGAAAGAAAAAGGAAAAAGGAAAAAAGATTTTTAAAATGGCGACTGCCGCGGCTTGAAGAGAGGCTGAAAGGGAAAGTCCTTCCATTTCCCATTATTACAAAGTAGCGGAATAAATATCTTTGGCTACAATTGAAGACACAACTTCACTCTTCTCTTGTTTTTCTCTTCTCCTGGAGATCTGATATTGATCTTGGTTGGAAAGAAGCTTTTTTTTTTCTTTTCTAATAAAGCTTGTCTGGGCGGAAATATGGCATTGAGACTTATAAAGTCAGACAAACAGTCAGGGGGGGGGGGATTCCCCCATTAACAAATTACATGAACAAGTTCTAACTCTCCAGTCTCAGAAACCTGATTTTAACATAATAGAATTTCTCTTAGAGGAGATTGTAAGAAGGGATGAGATTGTGAATCAGCATCTTGAAAAATTTAAGCAGGAAATTAAAGAACTGGTGAAATCTAAGTTTGACTTTTTGGAGCGAAAGATTTTAAAAACGGCTAACGGTTTATCAGAATTTATGATTCAGTTGGATGCAAATACTAAGTTATTAGAGTCTAAAATGGAAGAAAATGAGGATAATTTGGACCATAGAATTCAAAAAATTGAAAAGGATCTGACAAATACTCAAGATAATAGTCCAGAAGAAAAACCTAAAATGGAGGCTGATCAAAAGATTGGTAATGTAGAAAATGTGCAACAGAGGATTGAAAGAGAAGTTTTAATGATGCAACATAATTTTACTGAATATGCGATTAGACTGAGAGGTTTGCAGGAAAATAACAGAGATGATTTAAGGAAAATATCTTCTGAAATTCTGGCTGGGATTTTAAAGGTTCAACCTGATGAAGTGTTTTGTAGGATTGATAGAGTTTATAGAATAAACTCCTGGTTCGCAAAGCAAAGGCAATTGCCTAGAGATGTGGTGATCTATTTTACAGATAAAGAAATTAGGAATAATATTGTGCAAAATTCCTTCAATTCTACTTTGCAATTGTACGGAAGAAAGATTTGGATTTTTAAAGAGCTCCCGCCTAAGATGTTAACGGAAAGGAAGAAATTTGGTTTTCTGGTGACTGAGTTAAAAAAAAGAAATATCCTATTTAGGTGGGATGTCCCAGTTGGTATAATATTGAGACATCAAGGAGAAAGATATCAACTAAATACTGTTGAAAAAGCAGAAGAATTTTATCAAAAATTTTTGAAAATGAACTCAACATCTTTAGGCACAATACAGGATAAGCAAAAGGAGTTGGAAACAAAGGGAAAACATCAAATTACAGAGGTCACGGTAGATAAATTGTCTTCGGACCCTTTGGATACCCCAGCTGGATTGTCTACAAATATGAGAGAAGTGGTATCTGACTTTAACGTGATGAATCATCAAGCCAAAGACAAGTATGGAAACCAATCAGCTGACATGCAAGTGGTGAAAAAGAAATATGAGATACAAAAACAAAACCAACAAGATCAACTTATAAAGCAGAATGAAAACCGATCAATTGACATACAACTTGTAGAAAGGAAATCAGGATGGAAATTAAACCCCCCCCAAAAAAGAAAAAAAAATAGGTCTCACAAAAATAGTAATTTCTAAACCAAGCAACAGTGAAGCCAGTGATTTTAAAAAAAATGAATGAATATGTGAAAACATAGTGGAGGTGAAGCATTGGTTAATATTATCCTGAGGACAGTGACAGATCTCTGCAATGCCGTAATTTTGGGATGTGAAAAGAGCCTTACATTGCTAGACTTGAATTATCTACTTTGGATTCCTTTCATGTATTGATAACTATATTATAATTATCCTGAGCTACAAGGCAAGAGAGTTACGCTGGGGCATGCAGAAGATCTGGTTGTTACCCACTAGGATGATGGGAATTAATAATCCTGATGAAAGCCACAATTACAACTATATGGAATATAATCATAATGTCACTCGGGTGGTTGTTTTTACTTTTATATATATATGAGGATATTCATTACTGATGGGGGCAGATGATGATCGAAGATTTTGAACAAACTGTTGCACCAGGATGCTATGCTACCCTATTATGGATGATGGATTTAACAATCCAGTGGAAAGACATTACAGAAGATATTATATGGATTATAAATCTAAAGTTATTGTCTTTTTTTATATATATATATATAATGGAATGTAAACATATATATATATTTTAGCAGAGTGGGCAGTGGATTAAAGATATTTAGAATTGTAGTGCAGGGTAATTTTGTAGGAAACTGGGTGGGAATAGGTTACTTTAATGATTGATTAGTTTAAGTAAAGGGATGTTTAAGTGATATATCTGGGGGAGTGGAGGAAATGGATAGAGTTGAATAAATGTTGAATTAGGACGTAGAGCGAAGGCTGCTTTGAAATGTTATATTAATATATACAAAATATTAAATGTTAAAGTAGGATCTATTATATAGTTTTAAAGCGAAAGGTTGTTTTGAAATGTTGTAATAATATATAGATATAAGTTTGAAGGAGAAAAAGGGCAGATTATTGTTAAAATGGGAGTAATAATATGCTGCTAAATTAGATGTTATCATACAATGTTATAGTAGAATGTTTTTTTTTCTTTTCTTTTTCTTTTTTTGAAATGTATGGTAAATGGGGGAAATAATAATATTAATAATATTTTTCGTAAGTAAGGGTCAGTATTTAGAGGAGGGAGTAAGGGAATGGTAAAATATTATGTAATTAGTTATGAATTAGGTTTTTGTTGTGAAGAAGTCACAGGGGGGGATGGGTGGTGAGGGGGGGCTAGGGAGGAGGTGGGGAGAAAAAAAGGGGGAAAAATTTGTATTTGAAAACTTTCAATAAAATAAATAAATAAATAAATAAATATTTTAAATAAAAAGCTAGATACTTCCCCCCTCAAAAAAAAAAACATTCTTAATTCATTTCACAAAATATAAATTTCAAAACCTGCAGAAAGATATCCTTCAAGTTTTCAATTAACCATTTTAATACCTCCATAACTTTTAAGAAGCAATCGTTTTTATATCCAAAACTAATTGTAAGAAAACACTTCCTTTATATCATTCTTAGAATAACCTTTAAAAATACCAATTTAATTAAGATTTTCAATTTATTACTAAAATCCTCCCCCCAAAAAGAATTAATCTTCTATTCTTCCCTTCTTTCTATATTTTTTCCAGTCCTTCTTCAATAATTCTTTCAACATTGCTCCTCCCCCTAATTTTATTTTCGAAAATTTTTGAATTTTGATTTGAGGTTGATGTATCTTGAAAGCTCGCTCTCTTCTGGAAATCATTTTCTCTGGTTTAAAACCCCCATTTCGACTCTTCTTGCTTGTATAATCAATCAGTTCATTCCTTTGTCTATAAAGCCAAGAATTGTTACCATAAAGTTTATCAGCTTGCAATAAAGAGTCTACTTGTTGCTTTTCTATTAATTGAGTGGGAGCATCTGCCAAAACCTGTGTTTCAACTGTGCCCACCTCCATTTCAATCCTGACAGCCACTTTGTCCTCCAGAATCAAAATCCTCTGATTAATTTCCTCCTGTTTCCCAGCCAACAAATCATTATGGCTTAGGGCCGGGGTATCTGCGAGACCGCCTTCTGCCGCCAATAGCCTCCCACCGAACGGTTTGCTCGCACAGAGAGGGCCTCCTCAGGGTGCCGTCAGCCAGACAGTGCCGGCTGGCGACCCCCAGAGGGAGAGCCTTCTCTGTGGCAGCACCTGCCCTCTGGAATGACCTAACCCCTGAGATACGCATGATATCAGACCTCCGGACTTTTCGTCGGGCCCTGAAAACACACTTATTCCATCTAGCCGGGCTGGCTTGATCCCATCCTCTCAGTTTTAATTGAATTCGGTTTTAATTGGGTTGTTTTAAATTTTGGGCCAAAATTATTTAATTGTTTTTTAAACTGTTTTTAAATTTTATATGCTATGTTTTATCTCGGCTGTAAACCGCCCTGAGTCCCGCAGGAGAATGGCGGTATAGAAATAAAATAAAATAAAAATAAAATAAAAAATAATTATAATTCTCCAAGCTATATTTTTGAAAAATTCTTTCAATTGATTCCAAAAGAGCAGAGTTAAAAGAGTCTAAAAGTTCTTGAAAAACCTTTACAGTCACAACTTGAGAATTTGCTGATTCACCAAACAGTGATCCTCCAGCCCTGATGTCAGCCATGTTTCAGTCTTCACTTTATATTTATCCAGCTATCAGGTCGACAAATCCAACTATTTTCCACACAGTGTAAAGATGTAAATTAATTGAGGTCAATACCAATTTTTTTTCCATGCCGCTTCCACTTTAAATCTTTTCTTAGGGTGTAATCCAGTAGCTGTATCAATGTTACAGACATTAACAAGCGTTAACAAGCACTTTCACTAATAGCTTTTGCTTTTATGCCCTCAGGCGCCATTTTCTGCATTTTTAAACGGAGTTAAAATGTTACTTGTGTTTTTGGTTTTTTTTTGTTCTTCTGATTTGCTCTGCCAGCACCCAAAGTCCAAATTCTTTATGATCCTTAAAATTGTGTGCTGGTGTGGACGCGATGCCTCCGTCTTCATGAAGCAGACTTGTCCCGGATTCGGAGCAATGAAGGACTTACAGGGAGCTCACCCTGCAACCCCCAGGCTTAAAAAGACAAACCTGGGGGTCTGGGGGAGCTCTACCCAGACCCTTCGGCTCTTCTCCCCCTTTTTCCCAGGGGAAGATTTTCAAGCCGCTGAACAGCCGGTTTTCGCTGTTCTAGCGGCTAACAAAATCACGGGGCTGGAGCTCCTGAAGGCGCGTCCGTTTGGTGATCATGGAGCCACCGGAAGCCGAAAGGATTCTGTTTACTGATGAGCAGAACCAACAGCATCATGTTGTTCTGGGACAGCTGACAAAAAGGGGTTGGGATAGGTAGACTTTTATACATTCTTTGGGGTTTTGTGTTTGAAATGCTCCAGGGGATTGTGCAATATAGTCTTTTGCTATTCTGATGGTCCTGGGTTAATCCTGTTATGTCCTAAAAGTCCTGTCCTGTCCTTCTTAATCCCATCAACTGGATCTGAAGGTGTTTTGTTTGTGAATAAATTGGCCCAGGCTTTCTTAATGGGAACCAAATATCCATGTCTAAAGACTGTTAGGGCTTCTTTCTGCCTTTGTTAAGATTTTTTTTCTCCATTTTTCCTTTGGGGAAATATATTCTGCCTCGTTTAACATTCCCCAAAATATTTCATTCTTCCTGGGAAGGAGGGGGGCTTCTCACAAAATTAATACTGAAGATCAAGCACATATGAGGAAGGAGGGGTGGAATGGGGGTGAGGGGGGATCTACAACCTGATCAAGGACAAGCATAGGTAGTCCTCACTTACCATTGGTTCACTGAGCCTTCCAAGTTACAATGGCATTGTAGAAGCAGATGTAGTTATGAAGGTGCAGGAAAAGGAGTTGCATCAATTTGGATTCTGGCAATTGGTGTACTTTTATGTCATGGTTTCAGAATCCCACACTCATCATCCCGATATGTGACCTTCTCAGCTGGCTTCTGACAAGCAAACTCAGTGGGGATACCAGCAGGAAGTTGCAAGCCATGGTCATGTGAAATTACCTTTTAACAACCCACAGTGATTTGTTTAAGAACTGCAGAGGAAGAGATGTATGTTGGCACCATCATTTGAAATCATGATTGATGATCGGGCCACTTAGTGACACAGAGGCTAGTCCCAATTGCAGTCAATAAGTGAGGACTACTTCAGGATGTCACCAAAGGGGTTGTGGAAAGTATTTTCTGCCCTTACTTGGAGTTCATGGCTTCCACGGGCATAACTGGTGATTCAAATCTTGCAGAGGCTTTAAGCATCATTTCATCAGTTAAAACCCCACATCTGTAAAGCTAGTGCCATGCAGATTGACATGTGTGGCTCGATAAAATAAAAGAGAGTCCAAGTGTGTGTGTTGATAAGCCAATGCATTTATTGTGTGAATAAAGATGGGTCCCTCATAAGAAGGAAGGAACCCAGAACTTAGCGCAAGGCAGATATTTATAATTTTTTTGCTTTCACTTCATTACATACAGTAAGAGGCAGCTGGCACACAACAGGTAAAATATAGAAATTATAAAAATTATAAAAAAAGTTTCCATGGCCTCAGAAGCCTGTTGAGGTCTGAACTTCAGCCCTGCCATCTCCACATGTGAGCAATCATCCAATTCATCCAATTCCTGATTAACAATAGCTCAGAAGGTTTGAAATGTTTTTCAGACTTGAAAGACATGGATTATCTTCATATTGTAGGTGTGTGTATTTTTATTTCCCTCTGAATGTATATATATCTGCAAATGTATAATCTCTCCCAAAGACTTCCAGATAAACAGTCATGTGAAAAAGAAAGTACATTCTCCTTGACTTCTATTTTATATATCGGGACATAGTAAAAATCAATTGGTCCTTAGAAATTCTTAAAAGTTGGTAAATACAACCACAGATAAACAACACATGACATATTACATCAGGTCATCATTTATTTTATAAAAAGAAAGCCAAAACGGAGAAGTCATGTGTAAAAAATTGTATGATTCAATCATTTGTAGAACCACCTTTAGCAGCAACAACTAGAAGTAATTCCTTCCTGTATGACTTTATCAATCTCTTGCAGTGATGTGGAGGAATTTTGATTCACTCTTCTTTACAAAATTGCTTCAGTTCATTGAGGTTTGTGGGTGTTTATTTATGCACGACTCTCTTGGGGTCCTGCCAATCTGTTTGAGGTCTGGACTTTGACTGCCATGGGAACACCTTGATTCTTTTCTTTTCCAGCCATTCTGTTGTAGATTAGCTGATGGAGGGTAGAGCCGAGGATTTTGTACAGTATCTGTATGACAAAATCGCTTAGATTCGGGAACACCTGGACTCTGACTGGGTAGATTCAGCGGGGAGGACAGAGGCAGGTCTTGTGAGTATTATCTGGGAAGAGTTTGATTCTGTGACGCCCGAAGACGTGGACAGGATACTGGGCAGATTGAGCGCAGCCACATGTTTACTGGACCCGTGTCCCTCCTGGTTGGTGCTGGCCTCTCGGGAGGTTACACGAGGCTGGCTCCAGGGGATTATAAATGCTTCCTTGAGTGAGGGTGTCTTCCCTGCCGCCTTGAAAGAGGCGGTGGTGAGGCCTCTCCTCAAGAAGCCTTCCCTGGACCCGGCAGTGTTGGCAAATTATCGTCCAGTCTCCAACCTTCACTTCGTTGTGAAGGTTGTTGAGAGTGTGGTAGCGCGACAGCTCCCCCAGTGCCTGGATGAATTGTCATATCTGGATCCGTTCCAGTCGGGCTTCAGGCCTGGGTACAGCACGGAAACGGCATTGGTCGCGTTGGTTGATGATCTCTGGAGGGCTCGGGACAGGGGTTGTTCCTCTGTCCTGGTCGTATTAGACCTCTCAGCGGCTTTTGATACCATCGACCATGGTATCATGCTGCACCGACTAGAGGAGTTAGGAGTGGGGGGCACCGTCCTACGGTGGTTCTCCTTTCTCTCTGACCGGTCGCAGTCTGTGTTGAGAGGGGGGCAGAGGTCGACCCCGAGGCCCCTTGTATGTGGGGTGTCACAAGGGTCGGTCCTCTCGCCCCTTCTGTTCAACATTTATGTGAAGCCGCTGGGTGAGATCATCCATGGTTTCAGGGTGAAGTATCATCAGTACGCTGATGATACTCAGCTGTACATCTCCACCCCGGACCACCGCAATGATGCCCTTGAAGTGATGTCCCGGTGCCTGGAGGCCGTGCGGATCTGGATGGGAAGAAACAGACTCAGGCTCAACCCATCCAAGACCGAGTGGCTGTGGTTTCCGACATCCTGATATAGTCAGTTGGTGCCATCACTGACTATTGGGGGCGAGTCATTGGCCCCCACAGAGAGGGTTTGCAACTTGGGTGTCCTCCTGGACTCACGGCTGTCTTTAGAAGAGCACATGACGGCCGTGGCCAGGGGGACTTTTTATCAGGTCTGCCTGATTCGCCAGTTGCATCCCTTTCTGGGTCGGGACTCGTTAAATACGGTCACTCATGCTCTCGTTACTTCCCGCTTGGACTACTGCAATGCTCTCTACATGGGGCTCCCCTTGAGGAGCACCCGGAGGCTCCAGCTGGTCCAGAATGCGGCCGCGCGGGTGGTTATGGGAGCGACGTGGCGCTCCCATGTGACCTCCCTCCTGCGCGAGCTGCACTGGCTCCTGGTTGTCTTCCGGGTGCGCTTCAAGGTTTTGGTTACCACCTTTAGAGCGCTCCATGGCATCGGACTGGGGTATTTACGAGACGTCTTCTGCTACCAATAGCCTCTCACCGACCAGTACGCTCCCATAGAGAGGGGCTCCTCAGGGTGCCGTCGGCCAAACAGTGTCGACTGGTGGCCCCCAGGGGGAGAGCCTTCTCTGTGGGGGCACCTACCATCTGGAATGAGCTCTCCCAGAGATACGGAAGATCCCGGACCTGCGCACGTTTCGCCGTGCTCTCAAAACTTTTCTATTTCAGCAAGCTGGCCTGGCCTAACTCCCCTCTTTTAATTTTTTTTAAATTTTTTAATTCGTGATTTTATAAATTGGGTGTTTTAATCTATGTTTCGGCCAAAATATTTAATAATTTTAAGGGATTTTTAATATTTGTATTATTTGTATTTTATCTTGGCTGTTCACCGCCCTGAGTCCTTCGGGAGTAGGGTGGTATAGAAATTTGAATGAATAAATAAATAAATAAATAAATAAATAAATAAATAAATAAATAAATAAATGTGTTTTGTGTTCATTGTCCTGTTGCTTAATCCTATGTCTATTGGACAGATGGCCTCACTTTTGATTCTAGAACAGGGGTGGGCCACTGTGGCCCTTTTACTACCTGTGGACCAACTCCCAGAATTCCTGAGACAGCCAAGCTAGCTGAGGAATTCTGGGAGTTACAGGTTGTAAAAAGGCCACAGTTGCCCACCCCTGCCCTAGAATACTTTGATATATAGAGGAGTTCATGGTCGACTCAAAGACTGGAATGTGTCCAAGTCCTGTGGCTGCAAAACAAGCCAAAATCATCACCCCTCCACCACCGTGCATGACGGTTTGTATGAAATGCTTGTGCTGATATGCTGTGTTTGGTTTTCGTCAAACATGTCACTGCATTACAGCCAACCATCTCACTTTGGTCTGGTCTGTGCAAAGGACAGTGTTCCAGAATTCATGTGATTTGTTCATATGCAACATTGCAAACCTCAGCCATACTGCTATGACCTTTTTAGAGAGAAGAGGGTTTCTCCTCACAACCCTTCCAAACAAACCATACTTGTTCAGTCTTTTTCTAATTGCACCGTCATGCTAATTGCACATTTAACATGCTAACTGAACCCTGTAGAGTCTGAGATATAACTCTTTGGTTTTTTTAGCAATTTCCCTGGCCATTGCATGGTCTGGCCTTGGGGTGAATTTTCTTGGATATCTATTCCTGGGAAGATTGGCAACTGTCTGGAATGTTTTCCACTTGTGATTAATCTTACCCACTGTAGATTTTAAATTGTTTGAAAATGGCCGTTTAAACCTTAGCAAATTGATAGGCAGCAACAAATTGCTTCTCTAAGATCATGTCTGATGTCTTTACTCTTTGGCATTGTGTTAACACACACCTCAATGCCGGAGACCAGGAAACTCCTCCAACTTCGGTTTTTATACATGTAGTCATACTTGCTGATGATCAATTGATCAAGGGCACTTTATTAACAGTACTTGGTTGCTACTTCACCTCTTTATACAATCGAAGCAGTGATAAATTTCCTAATGGTGAGAACAATTAACCAGCAGAACAGCTTGCCTTCAGACACTGTGGTGCTCCATCACTGGCAGCTTTTAAGAAGAGTCGTAAGAGCCACTTTTCCAAAATGGTATAGAGTCTCCTGCTTGAGCAGAGGCTAGATTAGAAGACCTCCAAGGTCCCTTCCAATTCTGTTATTCTCTTCTCTTCTTTTGCGATGATATTATGATACCCTGATAAGTAAAACAATAGAAATGAAGGAGGGTGAACTTTCTTTTTCACTGAACTGTACTTAAAACAACCCATGCACTACTAAGAATTTGTGATTGATCCAGTCAAGAATTGAATTTTATCATTGAATCATTCAAACTTGGATCTGGGTATTCTTCCATGTGTCAAATAAATCATGATTAATGTAAGAGTTTATTGGAGGATTGGAGCATGCTTGCTTTTTCATTGTAATGTAAATGTTTTTCTTTTTTTCTCATCTTCTGCAACCATTTCATCCACAATTAAAGATACAATTTTATTTGAATCTTATAGACAAAGAGGATGGCAATAAGAGCACTCTGGACAACTGAGGATAACAAGCAACATTGAATAGAAAAGCAAACCAGTCCAGAAATCACAGTATTTTCCATTTCCTTCTCAAAGCCTACAATTCTTCACCTTACTTGGCAAGTGATAGAGAAATGAGAGAAAATCAAGATTTCTAGCTGGGAAAAGTAGAGTGTGAAATTCAAGCATAGGTTACATGAAAAGTCAAGAGAGATTATTGTTCCATTGAGCAAAAGAGGGAAATATCGGGAAGTTACTGGGGAGGAAAAGGTCAATTGGAAAGCCACGTAGAGCAGACAGTGTTGCAGGACTCGCTCTGGGAGCAAGAAAACGGCTTGAATCAAAGGACTGCTAAACAAAGAATCATTCATATTTTGGACCTCCTCAGGAATATTAGTTGTGGAAAAGCCCCATAGATGTTCCTTTTGTGGGAAAGATACAACTTGAAAATCACAGCTAATTATGCCTGAGAGGATCCTGACTGGAGAAAAGCCATATAATACTCTAAATGTGGCAAAACCTCTGATCAGAACACCTCCGTTGTGGTTCTTGGAAGGACCCACACAGGAGAGAAGCTCTACAAGTGCTCCCAATGCAGTAAATGCTTTAGCAAGAATGGCAACGTGGACTCATACCAAGGAGAAACCGTTTGAATGTCCTGACTGTGGTAAAAGTTTCTCTCAGAATTCCCAGCTCATGGCACACCAGAGAACTCACACAGGTGAGAAACCCTTTGAATGTCCTGATTGTGAGAAAAATTTCTCCCACAATTCCAAGCTCATGAGACACCAGAGAACTCACACAGGTGAGAAACCCTTTGAATGTCCTGACTGTGGTAAAAGTTTCAGTCAGAATTCCAGCCTGGTTCAACACCAGATGATTCACACAGGTGAGAAACTCTGTAAATGTCTTGAATGTGGGAATAGTTTCAGTCGGAATTCTGACCTCGTTACACACCAGAGGACTCACACAGGAGAGAAACCATTTGAATGTCCTGATTGTGGGAAAAGTTTCAGTCGTAATTCCAGCCTGATAATACACCAGAGAACTCACACTGGTGAGAAACCCTTTGAGTGTCCTGATTGTGAGAAAAGTTTCAGTACCAATTCCAGCCTGGTGAAACACAAGAGGACTCACACAGGAGAGAAACCGTTTCAATGTCCTGTTTGTGTGAAAAGTTTCAGTGAGAATTCCAGCCTGGTGATACACCAGAGAACTCATACAGGTGAGAAACCATTTGAATGTCCTGATTGTCAGAAAAGTTTCAATAACAATTCCAGCCTGCTGAAACACCAGACGACTCACACAGGAGAGAAACCCTTTGAATGTCTTCACTGTGGGAAAAGTTTCAGTCGTAATTCCACCCTTGTTCAACACCAGAGGACTCACACAGCAGAGAAACCCTTTGAATGTCTTGATTGTGGGAAAAGTTTTACTCAAAATTACTACCTGGTAATACACCAGAGGATTCATACAGGAGAGAAACCCTTTCAATGTCCTAATTGTGGGAAAAGTTTCAGTAAGAGTTCCCATCTTATTAGCCACAAGAGGATTCACACAGGAGAGAAACCCTTTAAATGTTCTGACTGTGGGAAATGCTTCAGTCAAAATTCCAACCTTATAAGCCACCAGAGGATTAACAAAGCAGGGAAACCCTTTAAATGTCCTGATTGTGGTAAAAGTTTCAGTCACAATTCTAGCCTGGTGAACCACCAGAGGACTCACACAGGAGAGAAACCCTTTGAATGTCCTGATTGTGGGAGAAGTTTCAGTCAGAATTCCAGCCTGGTGACACACCAGAGGATTCACACAGGAGAGAAACCCTTTGCATGTCCTGATTGTGGGAAAAGTTTCAGTCAGATTTCCAGTCTGGTTAAACACCAGAGGACTCACACAGGAGAGAAACTGTATGAGTGTCCAGATTGTGGGAAAGATCTCAGTACTAGGTTTAACCTTCTAAATCATATGCTTATACACATAGGGGAGAAACCGTTTAAGTGTCCCAAGTGTGGACGGTCCTTCAGGCAACATTCCAGCCTTACTGCACACAAGAAAATTCACCTGAGGCCTCAAGTGATAAGTGTAGAGAAGGCTTGAATTTCAAGCCTTCTATTTAACTATTTAATTTTACTACAAATTCTTTTTGTAATGGTATTTGCCTGATTTTTTGTAGGCAAATATGTAATGATATTAGGTGGGAAGGAGAAAAGCAGAAATTGCAACATATTAGTTTGATAAAGGCTATCTGGCCATCAGCAGAAGAAGTTGCTGGATATTTATTTTTGCAGATATTGTGCAATTATGTAAAAATATTTTAGGAGTGTTCTTTGCATTTTTATCATGGTAGATGATATAAATACCACATACAGAATCCCAGCCTTTTTCTTCCTTGCTTGACCCGAGATTTTTAGCCTCAGAATTTTCCAGCCAGCATGTGTTGGGGATAGGAGCACTCAGACTATAGTTAGAGATTATGGCTCCACATATAAGGAGAAAGCGAGAGGTGAACAGAAGTAAAGGAGTTTAAAAGTTCATTTTTTCCTAAGAGCTCGTGGAATTCAGTGCACCAAGCATGTCTTTTCAGATTGTGTCAAGAATGAGGCACGCAAGTGGAAGATACCATGTGAATAGCAAATATATTGGGGGAGTTTGGGGCAGTGACAAAAGCAGTGTAAAATTTCAGATGTAAAGTCTGTTGTGCATTGCAAAGTGACCTTCATTGAGAAAAGCTGTAGGAATATTGAATTGAGAAATGGGATTGTGGTTTTGAGAACAGGATCTCCAGGTTCATTCGCAACTCCTGCTGTGAACTCCTTCACTTGCAGGTGCCTTCTTGTTAGCCTTTGACGGCTTAGGTATGAGCAGCACCAAGGGATTGATACGTTTGTGGTCTCTGCCGCTGCTTGGGGAGATGTGAGGAAACAATTGTACAGTAGATAATTTCTAAAATAGCATTGCGTAAGAATCATGAATAGGTTTTGAGAAAGAAAAATAAAGGAAAGTGTCAGCATTTCTGTAAACATTGGAAGAATGTAATGCAAAACCTTCTTCCCAACACATGGAAGATGTTTCCTGTGCTTTCACTTCTCTTCCAGGGATCCTTAATTTTTTTTCAAATTGTATCCTTCAAATATGTAGATGGATTATCCTGATTTTGCTGGGATTGGAAGATACCAAAAATTCCAAGATTGTTTGTTTCACCAACACAATTCAAACACAATTCATTTCATGTGATACCTTTGCAGGACACCCAACAACCAGGCCAAGTGTGTGGAGAAACCAAGAGGCTCTTGGCCTGAGTCTTAAGTCCAAGTGATTTAGAATTTAAACATCACTTCCGGTTTCCTCGTCTTCGGCGGCGACGGTGCTTTCTTTTGGCACTGCCACCCCCGCCGCTTGTAGAGCCGCTTCCTGATTGCGAAGCGGCTCGAAATCTTCGAAATCCCTAGGATTGCAGAAGAAGAGGCAGCAGGGCACAGGTAGAGCCCCTGCAACCCCCCCAGGGAACTGTTTCTGGGGAGGAAGCAGGCGCGGCTCCCTTACAACCTGCTGAAACTCCGGGCGGCGTGGGACGTCTTCTGCCTGTGCGGAACAAGCCGACCTCAGGAAACCTTTAAAGAGCGAGGAAAAAACTCAAATAAACATCCGCAATCCACTTGAACCCTGAAACTTTGAACTGCAAGTATCAGACCTTTGCTGAACTTTTTTACTGAAGTGAAAGTCTCGGAATGAGTGAAAGTGATTGAAAAAATATGGCGCTCAGCAAATGAATTAGTGGGTGTGGATTGGTGAAGTTATCTTGTTTTGCTACAAAGTTAAAAAGTTGTTACAGAGTTGCTCCGGCTGCAACAGAAATAAGAGGAAAATCTCTCCCTTTTACTTGTCTTTGCTGCATTATAGCTTTGCTTTGAGTAACTCTGGGGGACTTTTTTAGAAGGTATTGTGGAGGTGGCAGAAGAGGCGGACCCTCCCTTTTTAAGAAAGCTAGCTTACGTGGCAGGATGGCTTCAAAAAAGCAGGAAGGCAAAACAGGGGGGGGATCCCCCCCACGTAAGCAGGATACGCAGTCACAAGCCCAAAAAAAAGATTTGGATATGGGAGAATTAAAAGCATTCATTTCAAATATTTTGGATGAGAAATTTCAAGACATGGATGACAAAATAAATAAAATAGATGAAAAAATTCAAAAGTCACAACAGGAAATCATGCAGGAAATGCAGCAGAGCCAAAAGATGGTGACCAAAAAAATAACGGATGTGGCGTCTGGTCTGGCAGGATTTATTATGAAAGTTGAGACAAAAGTGGATGAATTTAAATTAGAAGTTAATGCTAAGATGAAAAATAATGATCATAAATTTTTTGATGTTGATGACAAGATGCAGAGAGTTGAGAATGATATTGTTATGATGCAATTTCGTGCAATGGAATTTGCTATAAGGCTTCGAGGAATTAGAGAGGAGGAGAGACAAGATTTGAGACAGATCTGTGCTGAAGCCCTAGCTGTGATTTTAAAAGTTGAACCTGAGATGGTTTTTTGCAAAATAGATAAAATCTATAGAGTCAACTCGTGGGTGGCCAGACAAAGACAATTGCCTAGAGATGTGGTCATATATTTTACAGATAGAGCAATAAGAAATGACATTTTGCAAAAATCTTTTCTCACTTCTGTGCAAGTGAGTGGATCCAAGATTACAGTTTACAAGGAGCTCCCACCTAAGATGTTGAAATCTAGAAAAGAGTATGGTTTTCTTGTTAAAGAACTGCAGAATAATCAAATCCCATTTCGTTGGGACGCCCCAACTGGCATAATTTTGAGATACAAGGGAGAGAAACACCGTCTGAATACTGTGGAGAAGGCGGAGCAATTTTACAATGACATCTTTAAAGAAAGAACTCCATCCCCACGCACATCTACAGTTTTGGAGATTAAAGAACAACAATCTAAGCAGGAATTAGCAGAGCTGAAGGGTGCTGAAGGAGGCTTTTTGGATGAGCCTTTGCTGGAACCTTCTCCAATCTCGGAGCTGGCTTGGGCGGCTGAAGTTAAGGATCAGCGTATAACTCGAGCAAAAGCCAAGGAACTTAAAGAAAAGTTACAGCAGGAGAGTCAAGACAAGGCTGGGGCTGTGGGAAAAGCAGGACAGAGGATCTCAGATGACATCCTAAGGTTCTGCGCTTCGCTCCAGAAGGAGAATAAGGATGATTAAATGTTTATCTTGGAATGTGAATGGGTTGAATGCAACACAAAAAAGGAAGAAAATATTTGCATATTTAAAACAACATAATAATGATATAATTTGTTTACAAGAAACGCATATTACAGCTCAAGATCAAAACTATTTGAAAAATTCCAAATTAGGAACACATTTTATATCCTCAACTAATCAAAAAAAGAATGGTGTGGTTATTTATGTAAACAAAAAATTAACAGCCAAACTTATAGAAGCTGATCAAGATGGTAGGTTTGTAGCAATTGAATTACTTTCTGCCAATAGCCAAATTCTTCTGATAGGAATTTATGCTCCTAATCAACAACAGGACTATTTTTATAAAATGCTGCATACTAAAATACTTCAATGGGATTATAGATCTATTTTAATTATGGGAGACTGGAATGGAGTAATTGACTCTAAATTAGATAAAAAGACTTTGGCAAAAGCAAGAATTAGATTACCACAGACTTTTTTTGATATGAAAGAAGACCTGGAATTAAAAGATATTTGGAGAGTACATAACCCAAAAGAACTGGACTATACTTTCTTTTCTGACAGACATAGATCCTTCTCCAGGATTGATTTTATTTTGTTGTCTGATGACTTACTTGTTAGGACAAAAAGAACAAAGATTCTGCCAAGAACTTTGACTGATCACAGTCCAGTCTGGATAGAAATTGAGACATGTAAGAATGAGAGACGCTCTTGGAGATTAAATGAAAACTTGTTTAGATATGAGAAAAATATAATAGAACTTAAAAAGTATCTGAAAGAGTTTTTTGAAATGAACTTGAATAAAGGCACCCCAATGGAAATTGTGTGGGACGCAAGCAAAGCTTATATGAGAGGGGTGCTTATATATATGAACTCTAAACATAAGCGGATTCGACAAAAGAAAAGACTTGAATTGGAAGCAGAAATAAAGGATAAAGAACAGTTACTTATTAAAAACCCAACAGATGAAAGAATACTTAGTGTTATAAAACTTCTGAAAGACCAATTCCAAATGCTTATAGCGGAACAAGTTGCAACAAACTTACAATATGCGAAGCATAATACATTCTGCAATGCTAACAAACCAGGCAGGTGGTTGGCTTACACATTAAGGAAGAAACAAAGCATACGGACTATTGATAGTGTTGATATTGGGGGGAAAGAAGTTTTTCAACAGAATTTAATAAAAGAAGCCTTTCTTCAATATTACACTAAACTATATGCCAGAGAGGAGGTGCAGAATGGACTTATAGAAAAATATTTGGATAATAAAAGAGTTACAAAAATCACTGAACAACAAAAGGAAAGAATGGATTATCCCATAACAGAGGAGGAGATAATAGCAGCAATAAAACAATTAAAAACAGCCAAAGCTCCTGGAACGGATGGTCTGACAGCAGTGTATTATAAAACTTTACAGGCAGAAATGGTGGAACAACTTAGAGACTTATTTTGCAACATACAACAAGGGGGAAAAGTACCTCCATCGTGGATTACAGCTTATATTTCTTTGATACCAAAAGAGCAAGCAGGTCCCAAAAAACCTGCTTACAGGAGAATTACAGACCAATATCTCTTTTGAATACGGATTATAAAATTTATGCAAAAGTATTAGCCAACAGACTGATGCCAGTAATTCAAAAGGTGATTCATGATGACCAAGCGGGATTTATTGAGGGTAGGCACATGAAGGACAATGTAAGGCAAGTAATAGATTTATTGGAATATCTTGAGAAGAATAAACAGATCCCTGCAGTGCTGGTCTTTCTGGATGCAGAGAAGGCCTTTGATAGAGTGGATTGGAATTTTCTACTAAAGACATTAAAAAAGATGGACTTTGGGGACCAATATATACAGGCGGTCTCAGCAATTTATCAAGAGCAAAAGGCACAGATCATTATCAACGGAAGTCTGACAACAGAGTTTAAAATTGAAAAAGGTACAAGACAGGGATGTCCATTGTCCCCATTGTTGTTCATTTTAACACTAGAAGTCTTGTTAAATACAATAAGGGATTCTAGCACATTGAAAGGTATAATGATAAGGCAAGAGGATTACAGAATAAAGGCATTTGCAGACGATCTGGTTGTTACCCTAACACAGCCAATGGAATCGATAATCCAGATGAAGGACATTATACAAGACTTTGGTAAAGTTTCAGGTTTCAGATTGAATCAGAGAAAAACTAAGATGGTAGTTAAAAATATGACACAAGATCGTAAACTGGAGTTAGAAAGAAGGGCAGGTTTTGAGATTGTACCAAAGGTAAAATATCTAGGAGTTCAGGTTGCAGAATCAAATATGAAATTGTTTCAAAATAACTATGAGGCGTTGTGGCGAGAGGTGCAAAAAGATATGGAGATTTGGAAAAAACTGCAGCTGTCTTTACTTGGAAGAATAGCAGCAGTTAAGATGAACATTTTGCCAAGATTTCTTTTTTTGTTTCAAATGATTCCGGTGCTCAAAAATGATAAACAACTAAAAGCATGGCAAACTGGTATCAACAAATTTGTTTGGAACGAGAAAAAACCAAGAGTAAAAATGAAAATTATGCAAGACATCCCAGAAAGGGGAGGTCTCAAACTTCCAAACCTACAATTATATTATGATGCAACAGCTTTGACTTTAGTAAGTGATTGGTTTGGAGGAAAAAAGACTGGAATATTGAATGCAGAAAGTTTTGATTTGGAATTTGGATGGCACGCTTACTTATTTTATGACAGCAAAGTGGATAAAGTATTTAAAAGCCATATACTTAGAGATTCTTTGCTGAGAGTTTGGAAGAAGCACCGAAACAACTGGAATTACAAAATACCGCTATGGCTGGATCTTGGTCATATCTTGTGGAATACAAATATAATGTCACTCGGGGGGTTTTTATATAAAGAGGTTCTTTTTGCAGATGTGGGCAGATGGCAGCTGAAGACATTACAGACATTGTTGGCTGAAGGGATTAATTTAACTTGGTTACAATATAATCAATTGCAATTGAGATGGAAAGAGGACCAAAAAACTGGTATTATGATGTATGAGGAAGAATTAGTTAGACATATAAAAGAGAAAGGCCCAATGCATATTAAAAGACTTTATAATGTTTTGTTAGAAAGGGATTCAGAAACTGAACTAGTTAAAGACTGTATGGTTAAGTGGGCACAAAATTTTGAGGAACCAGTGATGTTGGAAACATGGGAAAAAATTTGGGTTCAGAATGTTAAATTTACACAGTCGCAGAATCTGCGGGAAAATTTCTACAAAATGTTTTATAGATGGCATTTAGATCCAAAAAAATTGTCGTGTATGTACCCTAGTGCCCAGCCTAAATGTTGGAGATGTGACTGCTTAGACGCTACATATTATCATGTTTGGTGGACCTGTAAGAAAGTTAAGGCTTTTTGGATAAAAATTTGGTGGGTCATGCAGAATGTTTTGAAGAGAAAGATTCAATTTTCTCCACAACTGTTTTTATTGGGTATAGTTAAGGGTTTTACATTGGGGGAAACAAAAATGATATTGTACATGATAACTGCAGCAAGATTGTTGATAGGTAAATACTGGAAAAATGAAGCGCTGCCTTCGATTGAGGAATGGATTTTGAAGATGGCCAGTTTTGCGGAGATGGCGAAGATTTCAGCATATTTAAAAGACTGTTCTCAAGAGACTTATGAATGGGAATGGAAGAAGTGGATAGATTATGTTCAGAACAAATATCAAACTAGGAAGTACCAAATAGCTTTTATTTGAAAATGTTATATTAAGATAGAAATATTTTAAGGTTGAGGATGAAAATTTATTTGAAAATGTTATATTAAGATAGAAATATTTTTAAGGTAATCAGGATGAAAATTTAGTTGAAACTGCTATATTAAGATAGAAATAGGTTAATGTAATGAAGATGAAAATTCGTAAGGGGAGGGCGGGGTTCAAGTTTTATATACAAAGGAGGGTTTTTCCTTTTATTTGACATGATTATATTGTGAGGAAGTCTGGGGGGAGGGGTGGGTTAGGGTGGGTTAGGGAGGTTGGGAAGTTTGGGGCGGGTCGAGGGGGGGGAAAAAGGGGTGAAAATGTAATTGTAAAACTTTTGCAATAAAAAAAAAAAAAGAATTTAAACATGTGCAAAGTTTCTAAAATTTAAAATAGTAAAAATATATTTAATCAATTTTCCTTGTTTTCTTTCCTTGGTGTCACATTTTAGTACACCATTTTTATCATTTCTCATCTTATTATAGTTGGAGTTGGAAATATGATCCCAAAGCCCCTGAATCTCTTACAGGGCTATATGTGTAACAATATCAAGCAAAATTAAATAAAGCCAATTTAAGAGTTAGAAGGGATGGTCTACAGGGCCAGGTCAAAATCCATTAGACCCCACTCAGAAGAACAGTCCATTTCCTCAGAATCAAAATTTGAAGCTCAGATTGAAAGGTGTAAATGGTTGCTGAAGGTCCTGCTTCAGGCACAAAGCCGTCTCAGAGACCTTGGCCTGTCCAGTCCTCTCAGGCCTTGGAAAGGGGAAATCTTCTATCAAAAAACTTTGCCAAGGAAACTGCAGGGAAATGGGAATGCAGTATAACTGGTAGCAGACATGTGGTTGGGTCGACGAACCTGTAGCGACCACTGGCTGGCCACACCGTTGAACCAGTCCCCTCGGTCACCGCTCGCTCACCCTGCCTCGTTTCTGCAAAGGCAGAGCCCCCTCCTTGCAGGGTGATCCAAAGGGGAGGGGGATGCTGCAGAAAAGGGCACCTTCCCTCCGACCCTGCTGGACCGGCTCCGCAGGCCTTGGGGCTCTGAAGCAGCCCACTGGCTTCCCACCTGGCTACCTGCCTGCTCTCTTTGAGTGCTGGTGCCACTGTGGGAACTCGGCCTGCAGAGTCTGGTGTTCCAGGGGAAGGAGGCTCAGCCACAGTGCCGTTTCCCACTGGCGAAGAAGCAGAGCAAGAGGTGCGGAAACTGGCAGTGGCTGGCGGGGTGACAACCCCCCATGCGGGGAGAGGGCCAGGTCCAGCTGCGCCACCACGGAGCCCGCAGCACTTTCACTTCGGGCAGGGTGACAGCGCTTACCTGGGCGGGCCAGTGCAGATAGCTCTTCATCTTGCTGAAGATCAGGTCGCCAAAGTTCCGCAACTTACCAGAGCAGAACATGGAGTGGGCAGAGAGGCCGAGGCAGCCCCCGCCGAGACCACCCTTGCCAAGCGATTGCCATGCCTCCCCAGCAACAGATGCGCCGGAGCCACCTTCACCACCTCTGTGTGTTGCACGTGGAAGGGGCCGCTGCTGTTGATCTCGCCGCCCGCCCCGCCTGGCTGCAGACATCCATCTGCCCTCCTGGAGCGCTGCCACCGCCGTTTGCTTTCGTTTCACGGTGGGAGAAGGAAGAAAGTGAATGGCGGTGCAGCAGTGCTCCACGAGGGCAGGCAGGCGTCTACAGTCAGGCAGGGAGGGAGAGCGGTAAGGGTGGTGGGTTGTTCCAGGAAGAGCCTGGCATTTCCCTCAGCGGCAAATGCTGAGATTTGAGGTCTACAAATCATGTTAAAGGGCGAACTATTGATGGTTGCATGGAAGGGAAACAAACTGATCGTGGGATGGAGAGAGCGCGGCGATGGCCCTGGCCGTCGCCACTGGCATTATCCCACCACAGCCCGCCTATGAAGTCTTTTTTTTTTTTTTTGATTTAAATGCCGCCCTTCTCCGGAGACTCAGGGCGGCTTACAATGCGCTAAGCAATAGCCTTCATTCTTTTGTATATTTATACAAAGTCAGCTTATTGCCCCCACAAACTGGGTCCTCAATTTACCTACCTTAGAAAGGATTTGCAGGCTGAGTCAACCTTGAGCCTTGGCGAGATTCAAACCTGCAGTAATTGCAGGCAGCTGGTCTTAATAACCAGCTTAATAACAGGGTGCCTTAGACCACTGTACTACCAAGACTCTTTGGCTCCGTGTGCAGTGCCAATGGAGGCTCGAGGATTTCAGGTTAGCAGCTCCCATGCACCCCAACCCTGAAACAGTGGTGATGAGCTAAAAGATGATTGTTTATCCCTCACTCTGGGATTCAAACCCTACCCCTAAGTAAAGGTGACAGGCAACAGGGAGTCCTGTGCAAGTTCTGAGAAAGCCGGCTTTTGGGTTCCCAGGCCCCGTTTAAAGCCCTTTGGCCTCAGCAGTTCTACAGGAAGTTTAGAATGGGACTGGCCACCGAGGAGGAAAGGGCCCAGAGCTGAGCTTCCCAATCTTTCTTTAGGCAGCCTTGAGCACACTTAAAAAACAAGTCCTTCTGCCCGGATGCTTCGGTCCACTTTCCCACATCCCACCTATTGCTCCTTCTCAATCTGCCTGGACTTTTCCCCTCCCCTCTTTGGATCACCCTGCAAGGGGGTGGGTCTGCCTTTGTAGAAACAGGGTGGGCGATTTGTACAGAGGATTGGCGGTGGGGATGTGCGGCCCTCCGGGATGGAGAGCAGGGCAAGAGAAGGCTCTGAGTTTTGCTTGGCCAGTCAAGCCAGATGGCGGATGGAAACTCAAAGCGTTGGGGACTTCAGAAGGGCAGAATGTGCTTCAGAATGTTCAGCTCCTGGCTCTATCAGTGAGTGATGTGAGTGATGTCAAGTTGGCCACGCCCACCCAGCCACATGATCACCAAACCACACCCACAGAACCGGTAGCGATAATATTTGGATTTCACCACTGGACCTCTTGTTATCGAAACAACGATAAAAAGGAAATAATTCATGGTTACTATGAAAAACTATATGATCAAGAGACAATTGATAAAATAAAAGAATACTTAGAAAAAGCAGAGTTAACTAGAATACCAGAAACAGTTAAAGCAACATTAGAAGAAAGAATAACAATGATGGAATTAACGGAAGCAATTAAAAGACAAAAGAATGGCAAAACATCAGGCCCGGGTGTGCTACAAGCAGAGTTATATAAAATATTAACAAAACTCCATAGGCAATTCAATGTTGGAAATATTCAGTGAATTAATGTTAGAGGTGAAAGTACCAAATTCTTGAATGGAAGTATACATTACGCTCATACTGAAAGAGGTTTCAGACTTGCATCAGATAAAAAAACTATAGACCAATATCTTTATTGAATCCAGACTACAAAATATTTGCTTCAATAATAGCAGAAAGACTAAAGAGATTTTTAAATCAATTTATACATGCAGATCAAAATGGCTTTTTACCTAAGAGACAAAGATAATATGAGAATAATTTTGAATACACTGAAATATTATGAAGCACATCGAGAGAAGCAAATGGTACTGATTTTCTTTGATACACAGAAGGTGTTTGACAATGTGAACTGGCAATTGATGCTGACACAATTAAAAGTTATGGACTTTGGGGGGAGATTTATCAAGATGATTAAGGCAATACACTATAAACAAAACGCAAAGGTGATGGTAAATGGAGATGGGACCGAAAAGGTTAACATCACAAAGGCTACAAGACAGGGATGTCCCATTTTACCATTATTATTGGTATTGACACTAGAAGTATTAAATAGAAGTATTAGACAGGATAAGGAGATAAAAGGTATGGAAATAAAAAAGGAAGAATACAAATTACAGGCATTTGCGGATGATTTGGTTTTTATCTTACAAGATCCACAAGAAACAGGGCCAAAATTAATAGAAAGAATAGAAGAGTATGGTGAAGTGGCAGGATTAAAAATAAAGAAAAAACTAAGATTTTAGTGAAAAATATTACAGAGAAACAGAAAAAAGTTAATGAAGAAATTAGACATTCAGATTACTAAGGAAGTAAAATACTTAGGGATTCAATTAACAGCAAGAAGTGTACGATTAAGGAAGATAATTATAAGCTTATACAACAAATCAAGATAGATTTGGAAAAATTGGAAAGTTTGCAACAGGAACAGAAGAGAGAGGGTGATAAACTAGTTATTTATTGGGTATCAAATTAGAAGAACAAGCGAAGAATGATAGCACGGGCAAAAAAATTTGCTTATACAATAGAATTAGAAAAATGGCAGCAACTATGGGATAGCAATTACAAATTATCAATGTCAACTGCATATAAAGAAAACTTGTATAAGATATTTTATAGATGGCATTTTTCGCCAACAAGATTGGCAAAGACGTTTAAAGACAAATCAGCTAAATGTTGGAAATGTCACCAGAAATCTGCATTGTATTATTATATGTGGTGGAAATTCACAGAAGCCAAAAAATACTGGACAAAAATACAAACCCGAAATATTTTTGTTGGGGATTTTACCAGAAGCTTATAAGTAAAGAGAATGTGTACTTGATTATCCATGTAATAACTTCAGCTAGAATTATATTTGCACAAAATTGGAAAAATGAAGAGATTCCTACGGATGAGAATGTGATTAGGAAAATATTAGAATGTGCAGAAATGGATAGGTTAACACTTGCAATTAAAGAGAATGAATAAACTGAATATTATATTGTATGGGAACTATTTTACAGATGGTTAGAGAATAAATATGCAAGTTAGAAATAAAAGCAGATTAGTGAAATATAGAAAATATATTAATAGAATTAAATAAGCTAAGAAGAGAATTGTTATAGTATTAGATATGCTATGTTTATCAGTATTAAGTTAAAAGCATGCAAATCATGAACATGGCTGTAAATTTTAATTGTTATTGCACAAGACATTTGTACCCAGACGACACACTGGTTAATGGAAGATGGACTGTTTGTATTAAAATAAAATAAAAAAAAAAATTAAAAAAAGAAGTTGTTGTGCTTCATCATTTGAGGCTTTTCAGAAGAGATGAGAAAGCCACTTGTCTGAAATGGTATAGGCTGTCCTGCTTGACCAGAGGCTGGAATAGAAATCCTCCATGGTCCCTTCCAATTCTGTTATTCTCTTCTGTTCTGTTGCGATGATGTTTATGATACCCTGATATGTAAAACCACTAGAAATCAAAGAGGTTGTACTTTCTTTTTTACTGGACTGTATTTGAAAACAATGCTATGCATAGTTGCATAGTCATAGTGTCCAATGGTCTCTGAGCTGCAGGGCTAAAAGTTGTTGCCGAGGCTGTTGAAGGCAGATGTGTTGTCTTTTTCTTTTTTCTTTCTGTGAGATTCTAAGAAAGAGCAAACCTCATAAAAAATGAAAGAGAGATCCTGAACAAGAAAAGAGCAGATTCATTAGAAATATATATATAAAGCTATATACATCATACATACATACATACATATATATATATATAAATTCAAGCTTTTGCAAAAGGGTTCTCCCATGAAAGAGAGAACGTCGGATCACTCCGCTGACAGAGTTTATATAGTTTTTCACAATGTAGCAACGCAATAGGAATGTCCCCTTTGGGACTTGTGGTTAGATCTTATATAACACATGTGGCTCTCTACACAAGTTCCGTTCTGGAATTTCCCTCCAAAATTCCCTGCACAGATGTTCTTCTTGACAAGTCATTAAACTCAGCCAGGTCAGCCTGACCCAAGTTAGAATGTACCCAGAACTTTCAATTCTCCAAATCAAGCATTTTAGTCTTACAAAACAAGTGTTATAGGAACATTACCGTTCCCCTTTTCTCTTCCAAACCTTACCGCCTACTCATGTCCTGATTATGAGGTTACATCAGGATACATGAGATATATATAAAGGTTAAATATGACGTTACTCAGGCTATGCTTTTTACAGGAATAATTCATTTTCTCACAATTTTTCTACTTCCATGCTTCTGCTGTGGCTGTAGTAACTCTCAATGGCTGCTTTCTCAGCCGTCCGGTTGAGAGGCTTCTTCCAACCAGCCAGGGAATTTGCAACTTCCCTGTGCTTGCCAGTCAACCATAGAAATCAAATAGGGTGTACTTTCTTTTTCACTTGACTGTATTTGAAAAAATCCTTTGCATTGCTAAGAATTTGTGATTGACTTAGTCAACAAGTGAAGTTCATCATTTTTCATTGTAATATAAATGTTTTTTCTTTTTTTCTCATCTTCTGCAACCATTAAAGATACACTTTTATTTGAATTTTATAGACAAAGAGGATGGCAATAAGAGCTCTCTGGACAACTGAGGACAACAAGCAACATTGAATAGCAAAGCAATTCAGTCCAGAAATCAAAATATTTTCCATTTCCTTCAGAGAGCCACACAATTCTTCACCTTCCTCAGTAAGTGAGAGAGAAACAAGAAAAAATCAAGAAGAGATTTCTAGCTGGGAAAAGTAGAGTGTAAAATTCAAGCATATTTTACATGAAAAGTCAAGGGAGATTATTGTTTCATTGAACAAAAGGGGAATATTTTGAAGTTACTGGGGAGTAAAAGGTCAATTGGAAAACCAAGTAGAGCAGACAGTGTTGCAGGCCTCCCTCTGGGGAGCAAGAAAACGGCTTGAATCAAAGCACTGCTAAACAAGGGATCATCCATATTTTGGACCTCTTCAAGAATATTACTTGTGGAAAAACTCCATAGAAGTGACAGTTGTGGGAAAGATACGACTTATAAATCACAGCTGATTATGCCTGAGAGGATCCAGATTGGAGAAAAGTCATACAATACTCTAAATGTGGCAAAACCTTTGGTCAGAACAAGTCTGTTGTGGTTCTTGGAAGGACCCACACAGGAGAGAAGCCCTACAAGTGCTCCCAATGCGATAAATGCTTTAACGAGCATGGCAACGTGGACTCACACCAAGGAGAAACCGCTTGAATGTCCTGATTGTGGGAAATTTTTCTATCATACTTCCAGCTTGGTGGCACACCAGAGGATTCACACAGGAGAGAAACCGTTTGAATGTCCTGATTGTGGAAAATGTTTCAGTCAGCATTCCAACATGGTGACACACCAGAGGACTCACACAGGAGAGAAGCCATTTGAATGTCCTATTTGTGGGAAAAGTTTCAGTAAGAATTTCAGCCTTATTGGCCATCAGAGGACACACACAGGAGAAAAACCCTTTGAATGTCCTGATTGTGGAAAAGGCTTCAGGCAGCATTCCAACCTGGTGACACACCAGAGGACTCACACAGGAGAGAAACCCTTTGAGTGTTCTGATTGTGGTAAAAGTTTCAATACCAATTCCAACCTGGTGACACACCAAAGGACTCACACAGGAGAGAAACCCTTTGAATGTCCTGATTGTGATAAAAGTTTCAGTAACAATTCCAGCCTGGTTCAACACCAGAGGATTCACACAGGAGAGAAACCCTTTAAATGTCCTGACTGTGGAAAAAGTTTCAGTCACAATTCCTATCTCATTGGCCACCAGAGGATTCACACAGGGGAGAAACCATTTGAATGTCCTGTTTGTGGGAAAAGTTTCAGTAAGAATTCCCACCTCGTGAAACACCAGAGGACTCATACAGGAGAGAAACCCTTTGAATGTCCTGACTGTGGGAAAAGTTTCTCTCAGAATTTCACCCTTGTTCAACACCAGAGGATTCACACAGGAGAGAAACCATTTAAATGTCATGACTGTGGGAAAAGTTTCAGTCAGAATTCAACCCTGGTTCAACACCAGAGGACTCACATAGGAGCAAATCTCTTTGAATGTCCTGTTCTTGGAAAAGTTTCTCTCAGAGATCCCAGCTCGTGGTGCACCAGAGGACTCACACAGGAGAGAAGCCCTACAAGTGCTCCCAATGCGATAAATGCTTTAGCGAGCATGGCAACGTGGACTCACACCAAGGAGAAACCGCTTGAATGTCCTGATTGTGGGAAATTTTTCTATCATAATTCCAGCTTGGTGACACACCAGAGGATTCACACAGGAGAGAAACCGTTTGAATGTCCTGATTGTGGAAAATGTTTCAGTCAGCATTCCAACATGGTGACACACCAGAGGACTCACACCGGAGAGAAGCCGTTTGAATGTCCTATTTGTGGGAAAAGTTTCAGTAAGAATTTCAGCCTTATTGGCCATCAGAGGACACACACAGGAGAAAAACCCTTTGAATGTCCTGATTGTGGAAAAGGCTTCAGTCAGCATTCCAACCTGGTGTCACACCAGAGGACTCACACAGGAGAGAAACCCTTTGAGTGTTCTGATTGTGGTAAAAGTTTCAATACCAATTCCAACCTGGTGACACACCAAAGGACTCACACAGGAGAGAAACCCTTTGAATGTCCTGATTGTGATAAAAGTTTCAGTAACAATTCCAGCCTGGTTCAACACCAGAGGATTCACACAGGAGAGAAACCCTTTAAATGTCATGACTGTGGGAAAAGTTTCAGTCAGAATTCCACCCTGGTTCAACACCAGAGGACTCACATAGGAGCAAATCTCTTTGAATGTCTTGTTCTTGGAAAAGTTTCTCTCATAGATCCCAGCTCGTGGTGCACCAGGGGACTCACACAGGAGAGAAGCCCTACAAGTGCTCCCAATGCGGTAAATGCTTTAGCGAGCATGGCAACGTGGACTCACACCAAGGAGAAACCGTTTGAATGTCCTGATTGTGGAAAATGTTTCAGTCAGCATTCCAACATGGTGACACACCAGAGGACTCACACAGGAGAGAAGCCGTTTGAATGTCCTATTTGTGGGGAAAGTTTCAGTAAGAATTCCAGCCTTATTGGCCATCAGAGGACACATACAGGAGAAAAACCCTTTGAATGTCCTGATTGTGGAAAATGTTTCAGTCATCATTCCAACCTGGTGACACACAAGAGGACTCACACAGGAGAGAAACCCTTTGAATGTTCTGATTGTGGCAAACGTTTCAGTTGGAATTCCAATTTGGTTAAACACCAGAGGACTCACATAGGAAAGAACCCCCTTGAATATCCTGATTGTGGTAAAAGTTTCATTAACAATTCCAGCCTGGTGAAACACCAGAGGATTCACACAGGAGAGAAACTCTTTGAATTCCCCGTTCATGGGAAACTTTCAGAGATCCCAGCTCGTGGTGCACCAGAAGACTCACACAGGAGAGAAGCCTTATAAGTGCTCCCAATGTGGTAAATGCTTTAGCGAGCATGGCAACGTGGACTCACACCAAGGAGAAACAGTTTGAATGTCCTGATTGTGAGAAATATTTCTGTGATAATTCCAACCTGGTGATACAGCAGAGGATTCACACAGGAGAAAAACCCTTTAAATGCCCTGATTGTGGGAAAGATCTCAGTATTAGGGTGAGCCTTATAAATCATGTCCTTATACACACAGGGGAGAAACCATTTGAATGCCCCAAATGTGGACAATGTTTCAGGAAACCTGACTGTGGGAATACTTTCAGTCAGAATTCCACCCTGGTTCAACACCACAGGATTCACACAGGAATCATTTGAATGTCCTCTTTGTGGGAAAAGTTTCAGTCATAATTTCTACCGCGTGGAACACCAGAGGACTCACACAGGGGAGAAACCCTGGCCTGACTGTGGTAAATGTTTCAGGAAGAATTCTAACCTGGTGATACACCAGAGGACTCACATAGGAAAGAAAATCTTTGAATGTCCTGTTCATCTCTTACATTGAACGACATCACTTCCTGCTTTCGCTCTTCCATTTGCTGCTTTTTTGCCTCAGATCATCCTGATGACACTCCAGTACCAAGAAAGCAACCCCTGGAGGCTGCACGTGGCCTCTCGAGGCTACTTTCTTGTCTGCAAAGTGCTTGAGGATTGCATTCCTGTAGGCTTTGGCAACCCTTTGCAAAAAGCCTTTGCCTGTAGGGACAGGGCTTTGGAGGAGTGTGTCTGCTCATCCGACGCTCTGCTGGTGCCAACAAATTTTTTTTGCAAAGGACTGTTGAAGCGTACGCAATCTTCCTGCAGGCTTCGGCAAGGAAATGGCAAATGGAGGGAAGGGCTGAATGACCGAAACTTTCCCTCAGTTTGCAAATGCCCAGGTCTCAATTCACAGAGAATAGAGGCCTTAAGTGTGAGATTACACAAGATCTTGCAATATGTTAGGCCTCTGTTCTTTGCAAATGTGTGCAAAGAAGTTGCAACAGAGAGGAGGTCTTTTCAAGATAAGTGAGTCTCCACAGGCGAAGTGCCTGTGAAGACCGGGCGGTGGGGGGACAGAATATGCGGGGTGAATGTTGCAGAGCCTCTGCAGTCATTTGTAAGGGTGAACAACTGCTGTGGTGCTGCAATATTCATAATCTTGGGGTTTGTTGGTAAATGCTGCGGGCGCTTATCACGTAACTTTGAATGTTCGCTAAGGGAACACTCGTAACCCGTGGAAGTGGAAGTGGAAGAAACTATATGAATAGCAGATATATTGGGGGAGTTTGGGGCAGTGACGAAACCAATGTAAATTTTCAGATGTAAAGGCTGTTCTGCCCTGCAGGTGACCTTCGTGGAGAAGAGCTGTAGGAATATTGAGTTGAGGAGAAAAGGGATTATGGTTTTGAACACAGGACCTCCAGGTTTATTCGCAACTCCTGCTGTAATCTCCTTTGTTTTTAGGAGCCTCCTTATCAGCCTTTGATAGCTGGTGGGTGAGAGCAGCACCAAGATACTAATACTTTTGTCGGGGGGGGGGGGGGGCTTGGTGGGTAGATGTGGGGGGGGGAAATGTACAGTAATGTTTCACTGCTAAAAGAGCATTCCATAAGCATCTTTAGCAGCTTTTGAGAAAGACAAATAAAGGAAAGTGTCAGCATTTCTGTAAACACATTGAAGACATTTCCTGTTCTTTCAGTGCTTCTTTCTCAGGGCTTCTTAATGTTTTTATCCTTGAAATATAGGGAGGAACATTATTTGTGGCAGCAAAAGTGACATTTTAGCTATGCAGATGAATGGTCCTGATTTTTCTGGGATTGGAAGACACCAAAGAATTCCAAGATTAATTTCCCCAACACCATTCCAAAAGACAGGTTACACTTTTTTTAGTAGGTCTCATTACATGAGGGACACCCAACAGTCAGGACCAGGCCAGGTGTGTGTGGAGAATCCAAGAGGGTCTTGGCCTGAGTCTTAAGTCCAACTGATATCAAATTTAATCATATGCAAAATTTCTAAAATTTAAAACAGTAAAAATATATTTAATCAATTTTCCTTTTTTCTTTCCTTGGTGTCACATTTTAGTGTACCATCTTTATTATGTCTCATCATAGTTACGAGTCAGAAACCCTTTCAATGATCCCAAAGCCTCTGAATCTCACATGGCTATATAACAATATCAAGCAACATTAAATAAAGCCAAACTAAGAGTCGGAGGGCATGGTCTACTGGACGAGGTCAAAAGCCATAAGTGACCACTCAGATGAACAGTCCATTTCCTCAGAATCAAGATTTGAAGCTGAGATTGAAAGATGGAAAGTTGGTATTGTTTGGAGGATACTGGATCTTGAAAGCTGCAGCCTTGAATTTGAGGCTCGAGTAGCAGGAACAGCTGAATGTATAGATTTTGTGGGGACGAAGAAAGCCCACTTTGGTGATCACCAGGCTAGAGCCTGAGAGACGCTCATTTATTTATTTATTGGTTTAATTTATATGCCGCCCTTCTCCGGAGACTCAGGGCGGCTTACAATGTGTTAAGCAATAGCCTTCATACTTTTGTATATACCTTTAGTAGGGTTTTCGGGGCCCCCTAAGTAGTGTTCTTTTTATACAAAGTCAGCTTATTGCCCCCACAATCCTGGTCCTCGTTTTACCTACCTCAGAAGGATGGAAGGCTGAGTCAACCTTAAGCCTGGTGAGATTTGAACTCGCAGTAATTGCAGGCAGCTGGCAGCTAAGTGCTACTTAACAGCACTTTAGTCCGCTGCACCACCAAGGATCTATTTCTGGTCCTGCTTTAGGCACAAAGCCATCTCTGAGACCTTGGCCTATCCAGTCCTCTCAGGCCTTGGAAAGGGGAAATCTGCTTTCAAAAAAACTTGCCAAGGAAACGGCAGGGAAATGGGAGTGCAGGATAAGTCCCCAAAACCTATCTTTGCAACTGAGTGAACCTTGAAGAGTGAAGCTTGACTTACTTAGCTTCTCAAGATTAGGGAATACCCTAAACACCACCTCCCTAATGAAGGTCTTGTTTGTGTGCACAGCCGCCAAATGATTTCCAGCTTCATCCTATCAATAGAATAATGAAACATGGACCAATAACTGGAAACATCCACTCTCCTTGCTTCCAAATCACGTCTGGATAGGAGATATTTTATCTATCTGCATCCTTGCAGAACCTAAATCTCACTAAAGGAAAGAGTTGCTCTGAGCAGCCTTTCCAATCTGCGCAGGAGTTAGATTTCAGTCTTATTACTCCCAAATTTTGGGCAAAAGACTTGGAGGGCACAAGTTTGCAGAAAGCTGATGTATAGATTTTGCACTTTCTTAGGGGTGACTCAGTGGAGATCAAAACCTCTCTGCATCCCAAACGTTATGGCTGATTTCTTGTGGTTCCCAAGGATTTAGGACCCAGGAGGATCAGTGGGTCAGAGGCTCAAAGGGAGGGAACTTCATTCATACTGCCCAGAGATGCTTCCAAGCACACTGATGCTAAATGCCTTGTGTGTCTTTGCATACACAGAAGTCTCCATTAGGTCAAAGTGAGAAAGTCACATACCCAGCAGGGCTAGAAAAGGGGGCTTAACAAGAGTAGATGACTTGTCTATTTGTGGTAAGAGAAATGTTTCCAAAAGGCATTTCAAACAGTTGGAAAAAATGTTGGTAATACAGATGTGCATACAAAAATGTATCAAGGTCACACCACTCTTTCATACATATTCCTTTTTTTAATTCAAATTTTTTTTTTGAAAAAAGTTTATTTTTTTTGAAACATAAACAAAAAATACATCTTTTCAGAACGAGCCATTGATCCGGTCAAAATTACAATTACTAACTTCTCTTTAACAAAAGCTTTATCCAAATCTCCACTAATTACCATCTTATAACAATAAAAATAAACAAAGAGAAATGCCTAATTTATAATGATTTACTCAAAACAATTACCTTTCTATTGTTTCACCTCAATCTTTTTTTTTTGTAAATCTTTTTTCCCAACATAAACATAAAAAAGAGTTTTTTTTCAAGAATGAAGTCTTGGTCCGGCCACAAATAGGTACACTAATTTAACAAATGAGAACAAACAATTTTAACATAAATTCCAACATCTTAATAAATCTTTCTAATATCTCATCATACATCCTAATCTTCTACTAAGGCAGAGCTCATTTTTATATGCAATTATAAATTCAATTATAAATCAACATTCAATACCGCTTTATCTAATTTTTTTTATCCCTTGTTCCTTTTAGCCAGAACATTAAACACAAAGACAACCTATTCTATTAATCTATATATTTACCTTACAATTTTATCACCACAAACCTTAAATTCCAAATGTATACAACTCAATTTTTATTTCAATTTATTAATCAAAATTTCTTTCTATTTTTCTCGTTTTCTAAACCCAATTCTTCCTATCATGTTCTTAAACTTTTTACACAGAGATCTCAAAATTTACCCTTTCATTTTAATTATCACCCAACATTTTCTTTTTCACCCCTTATTAATAATTATTCTTCAGTATATTCTCCTCATTCTCCTCCATTACGCCACCTATTATTTGGCTGATTTCCAGCATAGCATATTTTGGCTGAGTTTTCAGCATATTTTCCTCCATAACTCCCCCTTTTATTTGGCTGATTACCAGCATTTTCCATCGTTTTGGCTGATTTCCAGTATGCTTTGTTTTGGCTGATTAACAGCATTCTCCTTAACTCCACCTATTATTTGGCTGATTTCTCAGCATATTCTCCTCCATTAACTCCAACTTCTATACTGCTAACTTATTAAAAATTTCTTTTTCCATATATTGTCTTATTAATCTGTTTCCAGCTATACTCTTCCAGGGTGTATCCCCATTTATTTCTTAATATTAATCATTTCCAACATGTATTAAATGCAAGCACAATTATAACTCCCATCTGTGTACCTTAGTACATCATCTAGAATCATTAACAATTGATCATCATTATCATCCACCACTGTGTTATCAAATTAAAACTAAAACATGTTACAAGAAGTTATGCTTTTATGAACATACCACTTTTAGTCACCTTAGCTTCCCATTTCTATTTTTATTATATTTCTATCTTTATTTACCATAAACACTACTTGTTTTTATTTAAAGCTCATTTAAATTTTGAACCATTTAAACAATTAAACATTCAAACATTGCTATCCAATTTATCTATTTTGCTTTTCTTTTCCTTATCTGTCCATATGCATTTCAATTCAAAGTCAATACTTCCATGCTTAAAACTCTGCATATCCTTTTTAGTTCTATTATAAAATCTGTTTCCAGTAAAATATCAGTTTCTCCACTTCTGGTCCTGCGCCAAGCCTTCTGTTTCACCTCAATCTTAATTTTCAAATAACACAACTTAAATTTTTACATCATTATTACCCTGAATTCTATCTATTCAACAATGCCATTATCCTAAAACCCGTTACTTAAATCTTAAAATCCTAACCCAATATCATTTCAATTTTCTTTTCTCTTTTAGCTTAAATGAAGATATCTTAAAAATATAAATCCTTACAATTACTAAGAATATTTACACAATATTATAACTCTTAATATTTATCATCTTCATTTTACTATTTATCTCAGCATAGATCTTATTTTACTATTACTCCCAACATAATCATTTCATTATTATTATTAATTCCAACATAGTCATTTTTATTTTAACTATTTGTCCCAGCATATCATCTTCATCTTATCATCTTCTTTTAGCTGTTAATCTCAGATTAACATCTTTAATATTACTGTTACACCCAGTATAATCATCTTATTTTTCATATTATCATTATCATCTTTATAACAATTTAACAAGACTTAGTTCTTATATTAAACACATCCACTTATGAGTTAATAAATTTAACATAATCTATTTCTCTTATATTCTACCTTCCCTCCTTATTTCAATTTTATAACTCTATAACATATTCTTCACATATTCATATTCAATGCTTATTCATCTATAAAATCCTCCTTTTTATTATTACTATCCGTCTATACATTGCTTTCCATTTTTAATCACATGTTTATCTTCTTTTTTCCAGCCATCTATATCTTATTTTCTCATCTGTTAACATATATTTCTTTTGAATGTCAATGTCCTCAATTTACATCCTCCGTAGATCATTTTAGTTCTTTTTCTTACTTCTACTCCAAGCAACATATATCAGTTATTTCTTCTTTCGTTCCTATGCCTGTTGACTTCTTTCATTCCTGCACCAATTAGTACCAATTATAAAAGTTCTGTTATCTTTTCCCTTTCTTTTCGCCAAAGTCGAGCCATCTACAGACAAAGAAAGAACACCTCCTCCACCAAGATCCCACAGCTATTATCTGTAGTATTCACAATGTTCCAAAACAAGAAGCAAGTTACAATGTTCCTTTTTAAACCAGAAGGTGTCTCTTTTCAATCCACAATTTCCATTAGTCATGCAAGTATCCATTTTGTTACAATTATATAACAGTCCTATTTGATTCTCTTCTTTTTCTGTGTTTTAAAAGTATTAAATCTGTTTTCTTTTTTTTCCCCCTCAAAGCTCCAATTTAAAACTTTGTCCAGTCTTTGAACCTTGTCCCAATATTTAATTTTTTTCAGTTAGATCTATTCATCAATCGATTTTCTATCAAGACTTTTCCTCTTTACTTTTAATTTTAAAAATATCAAATCCTCTTCTTTTTTAAAATCCAATTCAAATATAAAACTTTAGCCAGTCTTTTAGTCAAATCTCAATATTTGGTTTTTTTCAGTTGATTCTATTCCAAAGTCAATTTCCAGGCGGGTCTTTGTCTCTTTAAAGTTTCATTTCAGAATTGTCATTGCCCCTTTGTTGTTTAGCTGCTATTTTTGGCTACGGGTCTTATAGTTAAAAATATTGCTCTAAGCATTGTTACATGCCTGGGTTGGTTGTCACTCAACCGGCTTCAGAGAGCTCCATTCTTTTCCACTCTCCTCCAGCACATTTCTTAGTCCGGTTGTCCCAGCTTCGTGGCAGCTGCCATGGCTGCTGCCCCCCGCCACCGACTCACAGAAAGTTCCCACCGACCTCCGAGGAACTTCCCCGTTACTCTTGGTCATCCGAGGCGCCTCTCTTTCTTCCCCGTCCCTGCAGGATGGTTCCGGTCCAAAGACCCATTGGCAGCGGTTCAGCAGTCGGAATTTTCGCGGGACTCATCAGAGCCCGCTATTTCCCCGACTGTCTCACCACGGCACCAAACCAGAAGAGTTCTTTTTTTAATTCAAAATTTTAACCTAATAAATGTACAAGACAAATAAAAACAAATTATAGAGAAGCAGGAAGGAAATTGAAAAAAGAAAAATAATATAATTGCACCTTTCACCCTTTTCTCTGTTGAGAAATTGTCTTCACACACTCTTATATGGAAATTATCTCTGCTCAGTTGACCAGAATACTTCCTTTGAAACTTCCTTTGAAACTGATCCTGGCCTAAAGTCCATTCCTCAGAGAAATCCAGTCCAACATTTCCGTTCCATGTTACTCGTGGGCAGAGGAACAGGGAGATTTTCTCAATGCACAGGTGGCAAGCAGTAACCAGACGCTCATGGTAGAGTCCCACTTGGGCCAGGTGGGATCCCAGGGAATGAGACGGGACCAACAGGCCATGTGTTTAACTTGTTGCTGCCCAGGGATCTCATATCCCAGAGCAGATGTACAACAGGAGCACACCCACACATACACTGTAGTTTGTAGGGACCCACCAAGCTTCTTGGAGCAGAGTCCAAAGTCCACTTCCTCCTCCTGCGGCTGCATATTCCCTGTGGCAGATCTGTGACTTCTCTGAGGAAACTGTTGTGGCCCACTAGCAGTCTGCGTGGATCGTGGCTGATCCCGACGACAAGGCTGGTATGGTGTCACGCCAGCAGCCTGTGCAGCCGACTCTCAAGTCAGACAGCGAGGAGGCTGAAGAGGATGTGGTGCCAGAGGCAGAGACTCAGCCAGGGCCTTCAGAACCTCCAGAGGCTCCTTCAAGTGGAGAGAGCGAAGTGGAGGAGCCTCTCCTAAATGCTTGAGCACGCAGGGCTGCCAAAAGGCAGGAATGGCTATTCAGGAGGAGGGGTCTCTTTGAGAGTAAGGATTGAGGCTAATTGGCCACTCCTTAAGCCTATTTAAGTCACATGCAGTTAGTAATTTGTTGCTGGAAACAATGTGTAATTATTATAGATCATTTTGGAGAGTGAGTGTCTTATCACATCTTGTTTTCTGGGCTGGTTGCCAACCTTTGTCGGACTTTGTTTATTCTTGGTATTTTATAACTTTGATAAGGACTGTTGCACGGAAAGCCTGCATTCTGGAAAGGAGTCTGTTTGGGATTAAACGGAGTTTTCGGAGCTTGGTGTGTGTTACAATCCTTGGGAATCCGGAGCTGGGGCAGAACAGAAACACTGTTGATGGTGGGAGCCTCCCAGAACAATAAGCAAGTTAGAAGGACATAAAGTATGCTGCAGAACAAGTTAACCAAGGTCTCTTTGGGGTGGCACTCAATGCCTGATGATTTAAAGGATTAATAATTGCACATTTCTTGACAACAACTGTCATTTCTTTCTTCAGGGGGAAGGAAGTGAATAACAACAACTGTCATTTCCTTCTTCTTCTCTCTCTCCCTCTCCCTCCCTCTCTCTCTCTCTCTCTCTCTCTCTCTCTCTCTCTCTCTCTCTCTCTCTCACACACACACACACACACACACAAAAACACACACACACACACCCCTGCAGACATCGTAAAATCTCAGTGATAGCAACATGACTACTCCCTAGCAGTCAATAAGGAGGAAGAGAGAGAAAAGGGAGAAGCACAAAGGAAAAGAATATTGTGGCCCAACCTGCCTCATCTGAAGCAACCAAATGACTTCAGCATATATTAAGCATGCCAACAATCACTGTGTTGAACCCAACCAAAGCAAACACAGCTGAGACGATACAATCTCTTAATGCAAAACTTTAATGAGTACATCATATCGGCAAAGATGACGGCAAAGGCAGATCTGACTGTTTCCTGCGCAAACCCACATAGTTAAAGTTCAAGTTTTCCCTCTCCCCTATTAGGCCAGGTCACATTGTCCAGTGGAGACTTCTAGCATTGTTGTGAAAAAGTCTTTTTCAGCTCTGGTAAACACCTGAAGCTTGACACACTCTGCACAATCTCTATACAACTATTGAGGTGCAGGAGCATCTCAGAGATTAGTAGTGAATGTAACTCAGTGGTCTGTGTGGATAATCACTGTGGATGTTCCATGACTGAGTGGAGAACAAAGAGTTATCTCCAGTGGTGGGATTCAATTTTTTTAACAACCGGTTCTGTGGGCGTGGCTTAGTTGTGGGGGTTGGCTTGGTGGTCATGTGACCGGGTAGGCGTGGCTTGGTGGTCATGTGACCGGGTAGGCGTGGCTATCTGCATAGGGACTACTCAGAGGGCTGAAAAAAGTCATTTCTGACTGGTCCTCGCACTTTTGACCGGTCCTCGCACTTATGACCATCCTCACATTTATGCCCATTGTGGCATTCTTAACCGTGTCACTAATTTCACAACTGCTTCTCTTCACCATGGTGACAAGATAGGGCAAAAACATAAAATGTGAGGACAGTCGTAAGTTCGAGGACTGGTCAGAAGTGCAAAGACCAGTCAAAAATAACTTTTTCATCCCTCTGAGTAGTCCATATGCATAAAAGGATACAGCAATAGAGAGGGATGAAGGAAGGGAAGGGAAATTAGAGTAGGATTGAGGGTAAGAAAGGGAGGAAGAGAGGGAGGAGAAGAAGAGGGGGGGGAAGAGAAAGTAAGAAGGAAAGAAAAGAGAGAGGTGGTAGGTTTGAGGAGAAAGATTGCTGTACAATAAAAAAGATGAAAGGGAAGAAAGCCAACCCCAAACAAATATAAAGATATTAAGATAAAGAATGAATTGTTAAACTTTAAAGAATAAAAGAGAATAAATATGAATAAATAACAATAATTAGAAACGCACATACAAACATAAAATGTATTTTCTTTGAACAGAGTATTTGGCCGGTTCACAAATTTAAACAGTGTTTAGTCATTTCAATTAAATTTACAATTTCTATATTTCCTTTTTGCCATATTTATTCCTCATCTATTTTTTTAAAAAACCAATATTACCCTTCATCCTCATCTCTAATCTTAATCAAATCCAATTTTTCCCTTCTATTCTATATTATACCCCTTCCCATTGTCATCTATTTTTATATCCATCCTCACATTGGTTAATTATGTAATATTACAGTTCTTTAATACAAATTCAACATTTTAATATAAATCAATTAGTTATATAACTATCTTTTTTGTATATTAATCAATATGAACATGAATATTCCAACTATTTCCATGCAATCCAATTTCTTACAAATCAATTAATTATATTTACCAATAATAATAAACCAAATAATTTCTCCCATATATTCTTCCAAACCACAACTTAACCATTTCTGTTTTCAACACAATATACAATTAATAGTATCTCAATTATTACAATTCCCTAGTTAAATAGAGCTTTTTTTCTTTTGTGTTTTAAAATCTTGAACTCTCCTCTTTTGCCCTAAATTTCCCATTGTTTGCAGTTTTGCACCTACCTTTTTTGGTGAGGAAAAAGAAAAAGAAATCTCTCTCTGCCTCATTTTGTCACGTTGCAGCAAAGACCCTGCTTTACTTTCAGTTTCGCTTTTTCAGCATAGCCAGGCTAGGGAAAAAAAGATCTGCTCCAGCACTCTTTGCAGATAGCAATAGAGCCCTGGCAAAACAGCTGAGAGCAAATCAGCTGAGAGTGGGGAGGCCGATCTAATCAACTTGTGCTAATTAACCAATGCTGAAGCTGAAGGGGCTGTTTTTTCTTGCTGTTTGCTTGCAAGGAGGTAAGTGCTGCGAGGCACAGACCAAAGGGTGGGGGCCACCCTCCTTGCCTCTTACCGCCCCCTAAGGCATTCCACCGCCCCCCAGGAGGTCAGTTAGAGGGCAGCTCTGCAGTTCTAAATGTCAGGTAGAGGGCAGTTCTAAAGGGCAGTTCTGCAGTCAGTATGCAGTTGAAAGGCAGTTCTGAAGACAGTCATCAGTAAGTTGGCAGTTAAGAGATTTCTGATTAGGGATCAGAGGTAGATCTGATGTATTAAAAGACTCCTTCTTCTGAGGAAGAATAGCCAGAACTATAATCATATAGAGTGATTACAGATATATATATATATATCTGACAGGATATTTAAGAAAAGGAATGACATGCTATTTAGTATTTGAATAGATATTGTTTTTATTATTATGTAAATAAAAACAGTTTATTTTGAACTGCTAGTAAGTCTCAGTTGTTATAGTAGATTGTTATAGAGATAAGGTTTTATGGTACATTGATTTAACTTCCACGACGATTGATTCATCTTGAAAGCTGCATCCTTGAATTGGCTTGTGGGCGCAGCAGGAACAGATCAGTGGGTATGTTTTGTGGTGAGGGAGAAGATCCAATTTGGTGTAGTGGTGAAGGCACCAGGTTGGAGACAGAGGAACACTCAGTTCCAGTCCCACCTAAAGGGCAAAACCATCTGCTCAACTTTGGCCAGTCCTCTCAGCCCTTGGAAGCAGGAAAGGGGGGGGACCCCCTCCCAAAAACCCTTGCCAAGGAAACTGCAAAGCCAGGCATCAAGACTGACCCATAGGCACCAAAGCGTCACGTTTCACTATTTCACTTGATTCAGTTGCAAAGGTCGGTTGCTAGGAGTCGAAAAGGACCTGCGGCCACGTAATCAGTGAAAACATCTTCCAAACGCTTTGGTGGAGATCGGACAAAGCGTGTTTTTCCACCTCCTGTCGCTAGATGGCGATCAGGCAACGTCTATGCCTAGAAAACCATCCACACTTCAGAACACTCGGTGCTTGGGCTTGAAAAAGGAGTTTTTAAACCATCGAGTACTTCATTGCTAGAAAGGAGGGGATGGGAGGAGAAGCGCAGAGAACTTCCTCTTCCGGATGGCTGATGGGAGAAAGTTGGTGTGCAGAGCGGCTTTTCTGCTCTTCCCAGGGTCGAAGCAGCAGCTGGCAGGTGAGTTGAGGGCTGCAGGTGGGAGGAGAGTCCGGGAGCAAGTCGGGCTGTTCGGTTCCCTCCACGGCCTGGAAGCGGAGAAGCAACTGGGCTGAAGCCTCTCAGCTGCTGCTGCTGCAGGTTCCTTCCCTCCCCAAATGGAAGCCCACTGGTGCTGCAGGCTGTGGAACTGGTGGCTGCAATTTCTGCTGGTGGGAAGATTGAAAAAGCCTCTTTCAAGTGGAGGTTGATTCTTTGGGAATGGCTTCCCTCCAGAGGTTGTGGCTGCTCCGTCACTGGAGGGTTTTGAGGGGCGATTGGGCAGCCATTTGTTCTGGATGGAATAGGGTCTCCTGCCTGAACAGGGGATGGGCTAGAAGACCTCCAAGGTCCCCCCAACTCAATTCTTCTCTTATGGACCTGATGTTTTCTGGGCAACAAGATCGGATTTATGTGTCTCTAGTCGTTTCTGGGTTGTTTTACTTCCATTTCTAGCTAACAAGCACTGTGTTTTCCTATTAGTGCCCCCATCCATGTATTCACCAGGTTCAACTGTGCTTAACCCAGCACTTTTTTAACAATAGCTATTGAATGTTTTGACTGTTCAGTGTATTTATTTATAAAAAGTATTTATTTATTGTCCACCAACCTTACCATGACACCACTGTGGGCAGCTTAGAGACATAAAAAAAATACATACACATTAAAACCTAAATAAATTGTAGGAAGAAAAATCCGGTCCGGTTCCAAGCCAGGAGAAAAGAGCTGGAAATAAAATGGTGGCTGATTGGAAAGGATTCTGTTTACTGATGAGCAGAACCAACAGCATCATGTTGTTCTGGGACAGCTGACAAAATGGAGTTGGGATAGGTGGGCTTTTATACATTCTTTGGGATTGTGCAATGTAGTCTTTTGCTATTCTAATGGTCCTGGGTTAATCCTGTTATGTCCTAAAAATCCTCCTTAATCCCATCAACTGGAGCTGAAGGTATTTTGTTTGTGAATAGATTGGCCCAGTCTTTCTTTATGGGCACCAAATATCCCTCTCTAAAGACTGTTAGGGCTTCTTTCTGCCTTTGTTAATATTTTTTTTCTCCATTTTTCCTTTGGGGAAATATAATATTCTGCCTCTCTTAATATTTCCCAAAATATTTCATTCTTCCTGAGGAGGAGGGGGCTTCTCACAAAATTAATATCGAAGATTAAAATCAAGTAATATTTATTTATTTATTACATGTATTTATATGTCGCTATTCTCCCGAAGGACTCAGGGCAGTGAACACAAGTTAAGAAACATGTACAATAAAATCCCATTTTAAACCAAATAAATAATTAATAATAAATAATAAAACCCGGAATCAGAGTCAGCCTATTTGCTTAAACAGCCAAGTCTTCAGATCCCGATGGAAGGAGAGGAGATCAGGAGCCGTCTGGAGCTTGGTAGGTAATTTATTCCAGAGGGTGGGAACCCACAGAGAACGCCCTACCCCTGGGCACAGCAAGATGACATTGGCTCGCCGTCGGAACCCTGAGGAGAGCGGCCCTATGTAAGTGAACAGGACAGTGAGAGGCAGGCAGGAGAAGGTCCTGCAAATATCCCAGACCTAAGTCATGTAGGGCCTTATAGGTGAGAACCAGCACCTTGAAGCGGACCTGGAGAACCACTGGTAACCAGTGCAGCTCATGTAGGAGGGGTGTTATATGGGAGTAATGAGGGGCTCCCATAACAACCCATGCGGCTGCATTCTGGATCAGCTGGAGTCTCCGAGTGCATCTCAGGGGCAGGCCCAAATAGAGGGAATTGCAGTAATCCAAGTGGGAAATAACCAGGGCATGAGTGACTGTGCGAAGGTCATCTTGGTCCAGAAAAGGGCGCAACTGGCGCATCAGGCAAACCTGTGTGAAGGCCTCCCTGGTCATGGCCGTTAGATGCTCTTCTAGGGACAGCCGAGCATCCAAGAGGACACCCAAGTTGCGAGCCCTATCAACGGGGGCAAGTTTTCCCCCATCCATCAAAAGTGATGGGGCCTCTGAACCCCGAGATGCCGGCATCCACAGCCACTCAGTCTTGGAGGGATTGAGTTTGAGTCTGTTTCTGCCCATCCAGGCCTGTACCGCCTCCAGGCAACGGGAAATCACGGAAAGGGCATCTCTGGGGTGGAGATGTATAATTGGGTATCATCAGCATATTGATGATATCTCACCCCAAAGCCACGAATGATCTCACCCAGTGGCTTCATATGGATGTTACGGGGAGAGAACCGACCCCTGAGGCACCCCACAATTTAGGGGCCTCGGGGTGGATCTCTGCCCTCCTGCCCATACAAACTGAAAGCAACCCGTGAGGTAGGAGGAGAACCACTGTAACACAGTGCCTCCCACCCCCAACTCCACAAGTCGCTGCAGTAGGATACCATGGTCGATGGTATTAAAAGCCACCGAGAGGTCAAGTAGGACCAGGATGGAGGAACAACCACCATCCCGAGCCCACCAGAGATCATTCACCAGAGCAACCAATGCCCTTTTTGTGCTATGTCCATGTCAGAAGCCCAATTGGTATGGGTCAAGGTATTCCGTTTCCTCCAGGAATTGTGGGAGCTGTTGCACCACTACAGTCTCAACAACCTTCGTGATGAAGCAAAGGTTGGAGACGGGATGATAGTTATTAAGTGAGTCTGGATCCAGGGAAGTCTTCTTGAGGAGAAGTCGAACCACTGCCTCCTTAAGAGAGGCGGGGAAGTTCCCCTCTCTCAACAAAGCGTTGACAATTTCCTGGATCCAGTCTCTAGTCACCTCCCTGGCAGCCGAAACTAACCAGGAGGGACAAGGGTCCAATAAGCAAGTGGAGGAACTAAGTCTGCCCATAATCCTGTCCACTTCCTTGACAGAAACAGGGTCAAACTCAATCCAGATATTATTCTCAAGACCCACCCTAGTCTTCCGATTGGATTCTGCCCAGTCAGAGTCCAATCTCATCCTGATCTGAGCAATTTTATCATGCAGAAACTGTACAAAATCCTCAGCTCTGCCCTGTAAAGGGTCTTCCCTCACTCCCTGATTGAGGAGGGAGCAGGTCACATGAAACAGGGCTGCTGGCCGGTTTTCTGCAGATGCAATGAGGGCAGCAAAGTAATCTCGTTTTGTCGCTTTCATCGCCACTAGATAAGACCTAATATGGGTTCTTAACTGTGTTCGGTCAGATTCAGATCAGGAGGGCCTCTAGGCTTTTCCGACATTTCATTTCCTGGAGAAACGAAACCAAGGAGCGATCTGGGATCTGCGTCGGGTTAGAGGCCACAAAGGTGCAATTCAAGGCGTCCAAGGCGTTGGTAGCCACCCATTCCCAGGATGCCACCAGAGCCTCAGCTGAATCGCAGGATTGAGAGGTGGGGAATGTCCCAAGCTCCTTCAAGAACCTTTCTGGATCCATCAGGTGCCTGGGGCGGAACCATTTTATGGGTCCCATCTCCCAGCGGCAAGGGTTGGCAGATTGAAAGTCCAGTCTAAGGAGGGAATGGTCAGTCCATGACAGGGGAGTGATGGAAAGTTCCCCCTTACCATGACCATTTATCCACTGCCCAGAGAGAAAAACCAGGTTGAGTGTGTGTCCTCCCCTATGAGTTGGGCCCTGAATAACCTGAGTCAGGTCCATGGCTGCCATGGAGGCCATGAACTCCCAGACTGTCTCAGATGACTCGCTGATAGAAGGCAGATTAAAATCTCCCACAACCAAAAGGCTGGGGAGTTCGAATGCCACTTCAGTCAAGACATCGAGCAGTGTGGGCAGGGCTGGGGCAACATAGCTGGGAGATAGCTATGTGACCAACAAGCCCGACTGAACTCCAGGGTCCCACTTTAATAGAAGAGACTCACACCCGCCTATCTGAGGGACAGTGACCTCCTTAGGACTCAGACTTTCTCTAACAACCACTGCCACCCCCCCCGCCCCTTCCCTGGTGTCGTGGCTGGTGCAGGACACGAAAGCCTGGGGGATATGAATCAGAGAGAGGGATTCCCCCCTCTTCCCCAACCAGGTCTCTGTGATACAGGCCAGGTCCGCACTCTCCTCATCAATAAGATCTCGTTTGAGGAGGGCCTTATTCATCACAGACCTGGCATTCACATATACCATACGGAGACCTATATGAGGAAGGAGGGGTGGAATGGGGGTGAGCGGGGATCTACTACTCGATCAAGGACAAGCATAGGTAGTCATCACTTACCATTGGTTCACTGAGCCTTTCAAGTTAAAATGGCACTGTAGAAGCAGACGTAGTTATGAAGGTGCAGGAAAAGGAGTTGCACCAATATGGATTCTGGCAACTGATGCACTTTTATATCATGGTTTCAATATCCCAGACTCAATCCCGATATGTGAACCTTAACAACCCACAATGATTTCTTTAAGAACTGCGTAGGAACATATGTAAATTGGCACTGTCATTTGAAATCATGGTTCATGATTGGGCTGCTTAGTGGCACAGATGCTAGTCCCAATTGCAAGTTAGTAAGTGAGGACTACTTCAATTGGGATGTCACCAAAGGGGTTGTGGAAAGTATTTTCTGCCCTTACTGGAGCTCAGTGCTTCCATGGGCAAGAGGCTCTAGGCATCATTTGGTCAGTTAAAGCCCCCATATCTGTAAAGCTAGTGCCATGCAGATTGATAGGTGTGGCTCAATAAAATAAAAGACAGAGTCCAAGTGTGTGTGTTGATAAGCCAATGCATTTATTCGTGTGAATAAAGATGGGTCCCTCATAAGAAGGAAGGAACCCAGAACATAGCGCAAGGCAGATATTTATAATTTTTTTGCTTTCACTTCATTACATACAGTAAGAGGCAGCTGGCACACAACAGGTAAAATATAGAAATATAAATTATAAAAATACCCATGCATGCCTTCTGTGGTTTTGATCACATGCCTAACCCACAGGCTAGTGGTTTCCTGTGAAAGTTTCCATGGCCTCAGAAGCCTGTTGAGGTCTGAACTTCAACTTTGCCATCTCAACATGTGAGCAATCATCCAATTCATCCAATTCCTGATTAACAATAGCTCAGAAGGTTTGAGATGTTTTTCAAACTTGAAAGACATGGATTATCTTCATATTGTAGGTGTGTGTATTTTTTATTTCCCTCTGAATGTATAAATCTGCAAATGTATCTCTCCCCAAGACTTCCAGATAAACAGTCATGTGAAAAAGAAAGCACACTCTCCTTGACTTCTATTATTTTATATCTCGGGACATAGTAAAAATCAATTGGTCCTTAGAAATTCTTAAAATGGTGAGAACGATTAATCAGCAGAACAGTTTGCCTTCAGAAGTTTTGGTGCTTCATCACTGGAGACTTTTCAGAAGAGTCGTCAGAGCCACTTTTCTGAAATGGTATAGGGTCTCCTGCTTAAGCAGAGGCTGGATTAGAAGACTTCCAAGGTCCCTTCCAATTCTGTTATTCTCTTCTGTTCTGTTGCAATGATATTTATGATACCCTGATAAGTAAAACCATAGAAATGAAGGAGGGTGAACTTTCTTTTTCACTGGACTGTATTTAAAACAACCTTTTGCACTATTAAGAATTTGTGATTGATCCAGTAAAGAATTGAATTTCATCATTGCTTGGATATTCAAACTTGGATCTGGGTATTCTTCCATGTATCAAATAAATCATGATTAATGTAAGAGCTTATTGGAGCATTGGAGCATGCTTACTTTTTCATTGTAATGTAAATGTTTTTCTTTTTTTCTCATCTTCTGCAGCCATTTCATGCACAATTAAAGATACATTTTTATTTGAATCTTATAGACAAAGAGGATGGCAATAAGAGCATTCTGGACAACTGAGGATAACAAGCAACATTGAATAGCAAAGCAAATAAGTCCAGAAATCACAATATTTTCCATTTCCTTCACAGAGCCTACAATTCTTCACCTTCCTCAGCAAATGAGAGAGAAACGAGAGAAAATCAAGAAGATTTCTAGCTGGGAAAAGTGGGGTGTGAAATTCAAGCATACGTTACATGAAAAGTCAAGGGAGATTATTGTTCCATTGAGCAAAAGAGGGAAATATCGGGAAGTTACTGGGGAGAAAAAGGTCAATTGGAAAACCACATAGAGCAGACAGTTTTGCAGGCCTCGCTCTGGGAGCAAGAAAACAGCTTGAATCAAAGCAGCGCTAAACAAGGGATCATCCATATTTTGGACCTCCTCAGAAATATTAATTGTGGAAAAGCCCCATAGAGGTTCCTGTTGTGGGAAAGATACGACTTGCAAATTACAGCTGATTATGCCTGAGAGGATCCCGACTGGAGAAAAGCCATATAATACTCTAAATGTGGCAAAACCTCTAATCAGAACACCTCCGTTGTGGTTCTTCGAAGGATCCACACAGGAGAGAAGCTCTACAAGTGCTCCCAATGCAGTAAATGCTTTAGCAAGCATGGCAACGTGGACTCACACCAAGGAGAAACCGTTTGAATGTCCTGAGTGTGGGAAACATTTCAATAGAAATTCCAACCTCATTAGACACCAGAGAATTCACACAGGTGAGAAACCCTTTGAATGTCCTGATTGTGAGAAAAGTTTCTCTCAGAATTCCCAGCTCATGAGACACCAGAGGACTCACACAGGTGAGAAACCCTTTGAATGTCCTGATTGTGAGAAAAGTTTCTCTCAGAATTCCCAGCTCATGAGACACCAGAGGACTCACACAGGTGAGAAACCCTTTGAATGTCCTGATTGTGAGAAAAAATTCACTACCAATTCCAATCTTATAAGCCACCAGATGATTCACACAGGTGAGAAACTCTGTAAATGTCTTGAATGTGGGAATAGTTTCAGTCGGAATTCTGACCTCGTTGCACACCAGAGGACTCACACAGGAGAGAAACCATTTGAATGTCCTGTTTGTGGGAAAAGTTTCAGTCGTAATTCCAGCCTGATAATACACCAGAGAACTCACACAGGTGAGAAACCCTTTGAATGTCCTGATTGTGAGAAAAGTTTCAGTACCAGTTCCAGCCTGGTGAAACACCAGAGGACTCACACAGGAGAGAAACCGTTTCAATGTTCTGTTTGTGGGAAAAGTTTCAGTGAGAATTCCAGCCTGGTGATACACCAGAGGACTCACACAGGCGAGAAACCATTTGAATGTCCTGATTGTCAGAAAAGTTTCAGTACCAGTTCCAGCCTGGTGAAACACCAAAGGACTCACACAGGAGAGAAACCCTTTGAATGTCTTCACTGTGGGAAAAGTTTCAGTCGTAATTCCACACTTGTTCAACATCAGAGGACTCACACAGGAGAGAAACCCTTTGAATGTCTTGATTGTGGGAAAAGTTTCAGTCAAAATTACTATCTGGTAATACACCAGAGGATTCATACAGGAGAGAAACCCTTTGAATGTCCTAATTGTGGGAAAAGTTTCAGTAAGAGTTCCCACCTTATTAGCCACAAGAGGATTCACACAGGAGAGAAACCCTTTAAATGTCCTGACTGTGGGAAATGTTTTAGTCAGAATTCCCACCTTATTAGCCACCAGAGGATTCATACAGGAGAGAAACCCTTTGAATGTCCTGATTGTGGAAAAAGTTGCAGTAAGAGTTCCAATCTCATTAGCCACCAGAGGATTCACACAGCAGAGAAACCCTTTGAATGTTTTGATTGTGGAAAAAGTTTCTCTCAAAGGTCCCAACTCATGATACACCGGAGGACTCACACAGGAGAGAAACCCTTTAAATGTCCTGATTGTGGGAGAAGTTTCAGTCAGAATTCCAGCCTGGTGAGACACCAGAGGATTCACACAGGAGAGAAACCTTTTGCATGTCCTGATTGTGGGAAAAGTTTCAGTCAGATTTCCAGTCTGGTTAAACACCAGAGGACTCACACAGGAGAGAAACTGTATGAGTGTCCAGAGTGTGGGAAAGATCTCAGTACTAGGTTTAACCTTCTAAATCATATGCTTATACACATAGGGGAGAAACCATTTAAATGTCCCAAGTGTGGACGGTCCTTCAGGCAACATTCCAGCCTTATTGCACACAAGAAAATTCACCTGAAGCCTCAAGTGATGAGTGTAGAGAAGGCTTGAATTTCATTTCTAACGGCCCATTGTAAGTCCAGCTGAGAAACTGACTATTAATTTTACTACAAATTCTTTATGTAATGGTATTTGCCTGATTTTTTTTTGTAGGCATATATGTAATGATATTAGGTGGGAAGGAGAAAGGAAGAAATTGCAACTTATTAGTTTGATAATGGCTATCTGGCCATCAGCAGAAGAAGTTGCTGGATATTTATTTTTACAGAAATTGTGCAATTATGTAAAAATATTTTGGGAGTGTTCTTTGCATTTATATCATGGTAGATTATATAAATGCCACATACAGAATCGCAGCCTTCTTCTTCCTTGCTTGATCTGAGATTTTTAGCCTCAGAATTTTCCAGCCAGCATCTGTTGGGGATAGGAGCAGTCAGACTATAGTTAGAGATTGTGGCTCCACATATAAGGAGAAAGCGAGAGGAGAACAGAAGTAAAGGAGTTTAAAAGTACATTTTTTCCTAAGAGCTCCTGGAATTCAGTGCACCAAGCATGTCTCTTAAGATTGTGTCAAGTATGAGGCACGCAAGTGGAAGATACCATATGAATAGCAAATATATTGGGGGAGTTTGGGGCAGTGACAAAAGCAGTGTAAAATTTCAAATGTAAAGTCTGTTGTGCCTTGCAAAGTGACCTTCATTGAGAAAAGCTGTAGGAATATTGAATTGAGAAAAGGGGTTGTGGTTTTGAGCACAGGATCTCCAGGTTCATTCGCAACTCCTCCTGTGAACTACTTCACTTGCAGGTGCCTCCTTATTAGCCTTTGATGGCTTAGGTGTGAGCAGCACCAAGGAACTGATACTTTTGTGGTCTCCGCCGCCGCTGCTTGGGGAGATGTGAGGAAAAAATTGTACAGTAGATAATGTTTAATTTCTAAAACAGCGTAAGAATCATGAATAGCTTTTGAGAAAGAAAAAGTGTCAGCATTTCTGTAAACATTGGAAGAATGTAATGCAAAACCTTCTTCCCAACACTTGGAAGATGTTTCCTGTGCTTTCACTTCTCTTCCAGGGCTTAATTTTTTTAAATCATGTATTCTTCAAATATGTAGATGGATTATCCTGATTTTGCTGGGATTGGAAGACACCAAAAATTCCAAGATTGATTGTTTCACCAACACAATTCAAACACAATTCATTTCATGTGATACCTTTGCAGGACACCCAACAACCAGGCCAAGTGTGTGGAGAAACCAAGAGGCTCTTGGCCTGAGTCTTAAGTCTAAGTGATTTAGAATTTAAACATGTGCAAAATTTCTAAAATTTAAAATAGTAAAAATATATTTAATCAATTTTCCTTGTTTTCTTTCCTTGGTGTCACATTTTAGTACACCATTTTTATCATTTCTCATCTTATTATAGTTAGGAGTTGGAAATATGATCCCAAAGCCTCTGAATCTCTTACAGGGCTATATGTGTAACAATATCAAGCAAAATTAAATAAAGCCAATTTAAGAGTTAGAAGGGATGGTCTACAGGGCCAGGTCAAAATCCATTAGTCCCCACTCAGAAGAACAGTCCATTTCCTCAGAATCAAAATTTGAAGCTCAGATTGAAAGGTGTAAATGGTTGCTGAAGGTCCTGCTTCAGGCACAAAGCCATCTCAGAGACCTTGGCCTGTCCAGTCCTCTCAGGCCTTGGAAAGGGGAAATCTTCTATCAAAAAACTTTGCCAAGGAAACTGCAGGGAAATGGGAGTGCAGGATAACCGGTAGCAGACATGTGGCTTGGGTCAACGAACCTGTAGCGACCACTGGCTGGCCACACCGCTGAACTAGTCTTCTCGGTCACCACTTGCTCACCCCGCCTAGTTTCTGCAAAGGCAGAGCCTCCTCCTTGCAGGGTGATCCAAAGGGGAGGGGGATGCTGCAGAAAAGGGTGCCTTCCCTCTGGGCCTCCCGGACTGGCTCCGTAGGGCTTGGGGCTCTGAAGCAGCCCACTGGCTTCCCACCCGGCTACCTGCCTGATATCTTTAACTGCCGGTGCCACTGTAGGAACTCGGCCCGCAGAGTCTGGTGTTCCGGGGGAAGGAGGCTCAGCTGCGGTGCTACTTCTCGCTGGCAAAGAAACAGAGCAAGAGGTGCGGAAGTTGGCAGCGGCTGGCGGGGTGGCAGCCCCCCGTGTGGGGAGAGGGCCAGGTCCAGCTGTGCCACCACGGAGCCCGCAGTACTTTCCCTTTGTGCTGGGTGGTGGCGCTTACCTGGGCGGGCTGGTGCAGGTAGCTCTTCATCTTGCTGAAGATCAGGTTGCTGTACTTGTAGTTCCGCAGCCGACTGGAGTGGAACATGGTGTGGGTGGAGAGGCCGATGCAGCCCCCGCCAAGGCCACCCTGGCCAAGCGATTGCCGCATCTCACCAGCAACATGCACCGGGGCCACCTTCACCGTCTCCGTGTGTTGCACGTGGGAGAGGCCGCCACTGCTGCTCTCGTTGCCCTCCCTGCCTGGCTGCAGACATCCGCCTGCCCTCCGGGAGCACCGCTGCCATCGTTCCCTTTCGGTTCGCGGTGGGAGAAGGAAGAAAGTGAATGGCGGCGGTGCATCAGTGCTCCACGAGGGCAGGTGGGTGTCTGCAGCCAGGCGGGGAGGGAGCGGCGAGAGTGGCGGGTTGTTCCAGGAAGAGCCTGGCGTTCCCCTCAGCTGCAAATGCTGAGATTTGAGGTCTACAAATCATGTTAAAGGGTGAGCTATTGATGGTTGTGTGAAAGGGAAACAAACTGAGCGTGGGACAGAGAGAGCGCGGGGCTGGCTGTGGCCACTGGCATCATCCCGTCATGGCCCGCCTATGAAGACTTTGGCTCCGTGTGCAGCGCCAATGGAGGCTCGGGGATTTCAGGTGAGGAGCTAGCACACACCCCAACCCTGAGGTATTGGCAATGAGCTAAAAGGCACTTGTTTACCCCTCACTCTGGGATTCGAACCCTACCCCTAAGTAAAGGTGACAGGCAACAGGGAGTCCTGTGCAAGTTCTGAGAAAGCCGGCTTTTGGGTTCCCAGGCCCCGTTTAAAGCCCTTTGGCCTCAGCAGTTCTACAGGAAGTTTAGAATGGGACTGGCCAGCGAGGAGGAAAGGGCCCAGAGCTGAGCTTCCCAATCTTTCTTTAGGCAGCCTTGAGCACACTTAAAAAACAAGTCCTTCTGCCCGGATGCTTCTGTCCACTTTCCCACATCCCACCTATTGCTCCTTCTCAATCTGCCTGGACTTTTCCCCTCCCCTCTTTGGATCACCCTGCAAGGGGGTGGGTCTGTCTTTGCAGAAACAGGGCGGGCGATTTGTACAGAGGATTGGCGGGGATGTGCGGCCCTCCGGGATGGAGAGCAGGACAAGAGAAGGCTCTGAGTTTTGCTTGGCCAGTCAAGCCAGATGGCGGATGGAAACTCAAAGCGTTGGGGGCTTCAGAAGGGCAGAATGTGCTTCAGAATGTTCAGCTCCTCGCTCTATCAGTGAGTGATGTCAAGTTGGCCACACCCACCCAGCCACATGATCACCAAACCACACCCACAGAACCGGTAGTGAAAATTTTTGGATTTCACCACTGGACCTCTTGCTATCAAAACAATGATAAAAAGGAAATAATTCATGATTACTATGAAAAACTATATGATCAAGAGACAACTGATAAAATAAAAGAATACTTAGAAAAAGCAGAGTTAACTAGAATACCAGAAACAGTTAAAGCAACATTAGAAGAAAGAATAACAATGATGGAATTAACGGAAGCAATTAAAAGACAAAAGAATGGCAAAACATCAGGCCCGGATGGGCTACAAGCAGAGTTATATAAAATATTACAAAACTCCATAGGCAATTCAATGTTGGAAGTATTCAGTGAATTAATGTTAGAGGTGAAAGTACCAAATTCTTGAATGGAAGTATACATTACCCTCATACCGAAAGAGGATTCAGATTTGCATCGGTTAAAAAACTATAGACCAATATGTTTATTGAATCCGGACTACAAAATATTTGCTTGAATAATAGCAGAAAGACTAAAGAGATTTTTAAATCAATTTATACATGCAGATCAAAATGGCTTTTTACCTAAGAGACAAATTAAAGATAATATGAGAATATTTTTGAATACACTGGAATATTATGAAGCACATCGAAAGAAGCAAATGGTACTGATTTTCTTTGATGCACAGAAGGTATTTGACAATGTGAACTGGCAATTGATGCTGACACAATTAAAAGTTATGGACTTTGGGGAGAGATCTATGATGTAAGGCAATATACTATAAACAAACTGCAAAGGTGATGGTAAATGGAGATGGGACCGAAAAGGTTAACATCACAAAGGCTACAAGACAGGGATTTCCCATGTCCATTATTATTTGTATTGACACTAGAAGTATTAAATCGAAGTATTAGACAGGATAAGGAGATAAAAGATATGGAAATAAAAAAGGAAGAATACAAATTACAGGCATTTGCAGATGATTTGGTTTTTATCTTAGAAGATCCACGAGAAACAGGGCCAAAATTAATAGAAAGAGTAGAAGATTATGGCGAAGTGGCAGGATTGAAAATAAATAAAGAAAAAGTAAGATTTTAGTGAAAAATATTACAGAGAAACAGAAAAAAGTTAATGAAGAAATTAGACATTCAGATTACTAAGAAAGTAAAATATTTAGGGATTCAATTAACAGCAAGATGTGTAATAATTAAGGAAGATAATTATAAGGTGATACAACAAATCAAGATAGATTTGGAAAAATTGGAAAGGTTGTAATTATCGTTGATAGGAAGAATATCCACAATTAAGATGTATTCCCGAGATATTGTACTTGTTTCAAACAATTCCGATAAGATTGGAGAAAAATATACTTTGAGGATCTTAATAAAGTAATATTAAAATATATTTGGCAGGGGGAGAAAGCAAGAATTAATTTTAAAATGTTACAGGATACAAGAACTAGAGGAGGTTTTGGATTACCAAATTGGGAACTATACTACCAGGCAGCAGTGTTAACATGGATGAAAGAATGGATTGTACTGAGAAGCACAAGATTATTGACATTGGAGGGACATGATTTGCAACTGGGTTGGCATGCCTTATGGGAAAAGTAAGATACATGGTTACTTTCAAAGACACTATGTAAGAAATGTTTTATTGTTAGTTTAGGAGAAAATTAGAGAATAGCATTATTTGAAGATACCAGTTTGGCTTTCAACAATCGAAGCACTTGTTCATCCAAATCTATATATATAAAAGCGAAAACCACTCATGCTGTAATCACGAAATCTCCAGAACCTACAAATTTGACACGTATGTTCCTCTTGGCTTCTAGGTGCTCACTAAGAAAGGATTTTTCAAAATGACTATCAGAGCATTAGTATTTCCTATATTATAACAAAGTATTTCCTATATTTCCTATATTAGCTCTGATGCTAATGAGTTAGACGTTCTACTCCCTTCCCAACTTGAAAATAACTCTGGAGAGAACGGGATAGCATAGGACAGGCTTCTGTGGGGCAAGGCTGAGGGAGAGAAGGGGTTAGAAAGCCTGAGGGAGAGAAGGGGTGTCAGAGAATGTAGATTTAATAGCTGTAAGCTGATGGAAGGTTGTAAGCGGAGGCAACTGAGAGCTGATGCAATGGGAATAATTCAGCATTTAGAATTGCCGGTTTAAGATTCTGATGGGGTCCACACAAGACTGTTACCGTTTTAAGAGGTGTCTATACATAGGTGACCATTAGAGGGCGTATCGTTGTGTATCTCATTGCTCTCCTTGTGTCCGTAGCTGTATGTTAAGGTATCTACTCTGTATATGTGTGTATGTATGTATATATTTAGTTGTATATAAACCACTGTTAATTATCTAAAGGCTCTGTGTGCTGTGTTTTGCTCCTGGGTTTATCTCATGATACTAGTCACTCTGCAAAACTCTGAGAAGGGGATAGGATAGTAGATGTTTCTGTGGGGCAAGGCTGAGGGAGAGGAGGGGATAGGATAGGATTCTGTGGGGCAAAGCTGAGGGAGAGAAGGGGATAAGATAGGGGAGGATTCTGTGGGGCAAGGTGAGGGAGGGCATAGGATAGGGGAGGATTGTGTGGGGCAACGTTGAGGGCGAGAAGGGGATAGGATAGGGGAGGATTCTGTGGGGCAAGGCTGAGGGAGTGAAGGGGAGAGGAGAGGCCAATCGTAACTACTCATTAATTTTCAAACTCCAAGTGTCACTTTATCAAGCCCCATCACATAGTTTCATAGCAAAGTACGGATATCCTGCTAGTATTTTATTTATTTATTTATTTATTTTTAAATTTGTATACCGCCCTTCTCCCTGAGGACTCAGGGCGGTGAACAGCCAAGTAAAAACATAAACAAAAACATTAAAATACAATTAAAAAGATATATATAAATTTGGCCCCATGATAGTATCACTAGTATGGGAAATATTATTAGATATAAAGATATTTTGAATGAAAAGGGTGAGCTCAAAATTAAACAGGAGTTGAAAGAGCAAGGGATTGATATGGTTTGGTATACACAATTGCAAATACAATCTAGATATGAAAAAGATACTAAATTATATGGTTCTTATATGGATTTGATAGAATTGGATAAGATTAACAGGAACAGAAGAGAGGGTGATAAACTATAGCTATTTATTGGGTATCAAATTAGAAGAACAAGTGAAGAATGATAGCATGGGCAAAAAAAATTGGTTATACAATAGAATTAGAAAAATGGCAGCAATTATGGGATAGAAATTACAAATTAACAACGTCAACCACTTATAAAGAAAACTTGTATAAGATGTTTTATAGATGGCATTTTCCACCAGCAAGATTGGCAAAGATGTTTAAAGACAAATCAGCTAAATGTTGGAAATGTCACCAGACATCTGCGTTGTATTATCATATGTGGTGGAAATGTACAAAAGCCAAAAAATACTGGACAAAAATATAAACCCGAAATATTTTTGTTGGGGATTTTTCCAGAAGCTTATAAGTAAAGAGAATGTATACTTGATTATCCATGTAATAACTTCAGCTAGAATTATATTTGCACAAAATTGGAAAAATGAAGAGATTCCTACGGATGAGAATGTGATTAGGAAAATATTAGAATGTGCAGAAATGGATAGGTTAACACTTGCAATTAACGAGAAGTAATAAACTGAATATTATATTGTATGGGAACTATTTTACAGATGGTTAGAGAATAAATATGCAAGTTAGAAATAAAAGCAGATTAGTGAAATATAGAAATATATTAATAGAATTAAATAAGCTAAGAAGAGAATTGTTATAGCAGTAATGGCTAACTTTTTGCCATTGCGTGCCATGAGGGGGGGGCAGGGGATGGTCACACGTGTGTGTCCACACCGATAATTCTATGCGCCCTGCCCTGCGCATGGGCACGCAACCCCCCCTCCCCACCCCGCTCCTGGCACGCAATGGCCTGGTAGGCCGTTTTTTCTTTCTTACTTGGTTCCAGATCCTCTCTATTTATCTGGGAAGGGTGAAAACAGCCTTTCTCACTCCCTTGGAGGCCCTCCAAAGGCCTGAGGGAGTGTGAAAGGCTGTTTTCACCCTCCGCAGATGCACAGAGAAGATGTGGAGCCAGGTAAAAAGAAAAACGGGCCTTCCCCAACCCCAACCCCAGCCCCTCCGGAGGCAGGAAACAGCCTGTTTCCCTACTTCTGGTGGGCCCAGAAGGCCCGAAAATCAGCTGGCCGGCACGCGCATGCACCCCAGAGCTGAGCTAGTATGCCCACTGATATGTCTACGCGTGTCACATGTGGCACACGTGCCAGCGGTTCGCCATCACGGTGTTATAGTATTAGATATGCCATGTTTATCAGTATTAAGTTAAAAGCATACAAATCATGAACATGGCTGTAAATTTTAATTGTTATTACACAAGACATTTGTACCCAGATGACACACTGGTTAATGGAAGATGGACTGTTTGTATTAAAATAAAATAAAAAAAATATTTTTTTAAAAAAGAAGTTGTTGTGCTTCATCATTTGAGGCTTTTCAGAAGAGATGAGAAAGACACTTGTCTGAAATGGGGTGTCCTGCTTGACCGGAGGCTGGATTAGAAAACCTCCAAGGTACCTTCCAATTCTGTTATTCTCTTCTGTTCTGTTGCGATGATGTTTATGACACCCTGATAAGTAAAACCACTAGAAATCAAAGAGGTTGTACTTCCTTTTTTTATTGAACTGTATTTGAAAACAACCCTCTGCATTGCTAAAAATTTGTGATTGACCCAGTCAACAAGTGAATTTCATCACTGAATGAATATTGGAACTTGGATCTGGGTAGTCTTCCATGTGTCAAATGAATCATGATTAATATAAGAACCTATTGGAGGATTGTGGCATGTTTGCTTTTTCATTCTAATGTAAACTTCTTTCCTTCTTTTCCTCATCTTCTGCAACCATTTAAGATACCCTTTTATTTGAAGACAAAGAGGAAGGCAATAAGAGCACTCTGGACAACTGAAGATAACAAGCAACACTGAATAGCAAAACAAGTCATTCCAGAAATCAAAATATTTTCCATTTCCTTCACAGAGCCTACAATTCTTCACCTTCTTCAGCAGGTGAGAGAGAAACTAGAGAAAATCAAGAAGATATTTCTAGCTGGGAAATGTAGAGTGTGAAATTCAAGCATACGTTACATGAAAAGTCAAGAAAAATAATTGTTACATTGAGCAAAAGAGGGAAATATCGGGAAGTTACTGGGGAGAAAAAGGTCAATTGGAAAGCCACGTAGAGCAGAGAGTGTTGCAGGCCTCGCTCTGGGAGCAAGAAAACAGCTTGAATCAAAGCACCACTAAACAAGGGAGCATCCATATTTTGGACCTCCTCAGGAATATTAGTTGTGGAAAAGCCCCATAGATGTGCCTGTTGTGGGAAAGATACAACTTGCAAATCACAGCTGATTATGCCTGAGAGGATCACGACTGGAGAAAAGCCATACAATACTCTAAATGTGGCAAAACCTCTGATCAGAACTCCTCCGTTGTGGTTCTTGGAAAGACCCACACAGGAGAGAAGCCCTATAAGTGCTCCCAATGCAGTAAATGCTTTAGCGAGCATGGCAATGTGGACTCACACCAAGGAGAAACCGCTTGAATGTTCTGATTGTGGAAAAGGTTTCAATCAGCATTCCAACCTGGTGACACACCAGAGGACTCACACAAGAGAGAAACCATTTGAATGTCCTGATTGTGGGAAAAGTTTCAGTTACAGTTCCACCCTTGTGACACACCAGAGGACTCACACATAAGAGCAACCCCTTTGAATGTCCTGACTGTGGTAAAAGTTTCAATCATAATTACAGCCTGGTTCAACACCAGAGGATTCATACAGGAGAGAAACCCTTTAAGGTCCTGATTGTGGGAAAGATCTCAGTATTAGGGTGAGCCTTATAAATCATGTCCTTATACACACAGGGGAGAAACCATTTGAGTGCCTCAAATGTGGACAGGAAACCTTCCACCCTTATCGCATACAGGAAAATCCACACGAGGCCTCAAGTGATAAGTGTAGAGAAGGCTTGAATTTCATTTCTAATGTCCCATTGCAAATCCAGCTGAGAAATTGACCCTTTAATTTGACTACAAAGAATTTGTAATGTGGAGGAGAAAAGAAAAATTTGGAACATATTACTTTGATCATGGCTATCTGGCCTTCAGCATAAGAAGTTGCTGGATATTTATTTTTGTAGAAATTGGGCAATGATGTAAAAATCTGTTTTGGAGTGTTCTTTTCATTTTTATCATGGTAGATGATAGAAATCCCACGTACAAACAAGACCTAGATAGCTGGAAAAAAATAAGAAAAAAAAATAAGACTATCACTTTTGGGCAAGATAGCCACAATTAAGATGAACACCCTCCCCAGAATATTATTCTTATTCCAAAATATACCGATAAATTTAGATAAATTTTTTTTTCTAGAATTAGACAAAATCAGAGAATTTATATGGGAGGGGAAAAAACCAAGATTTTCCATTAAAATTTTAAGGGGCAAAAGAGATATAGGTGGATTTGGACTCCCGGATTGGGAAACATGCTACAGGGCAGCTAAGCTAGTTTGGATAAGAGATTGGATCACCCTGGAAAATGAGAGGATTCTTGCCTTAGAAGGCCATGACTTGCAAAAAGGCTGGCACGCCCACATTTGGGACACGGAGAAGAAAAGGAAGACACATTTCCATAGACATAAAATTAGAGACTCCTTGATACAAACATGGACTCAGATTAGGCAAAAATATTACAAAAAAATCCCAAATTGGCTCTCAACGATGGAGGCCCTGACCCACCCAAATAGGTGGGAGAGGGAGAAAATGGGCAGATATAAAGATATTTTAGACGAAGGAGGGAGGCTTAAACCAAATGACACCTTACAAGAGCAAGGAATAATTTTAGATTGGTGGACGTATTCACAAGTAAAATCCAGATATCAGAAAGACAAAGAACAATATGGTTTAGAACTTGGACCAAATGGATTGGATAAAGTCCTGATGGGAACAAATAAAAAGATTCTGGCAAAACTATACAATTATTTATTAGGCGACGATAAGTTCGAAGATGTCACAAAGAACCAAATAATTGCATGGGAGAAAAATATAGGGCGCGATATAAATTTTGGGGAATGGGAGGAGGCATGGAACAGAAATCTTAAACTCACTAGAGCGGTGGCATATAAGGAAAACCATTACAAAATGTTGCATAGATGGTACTTAGCCCCGGCCAGACTAGCAAAGATACATCCTAACTGTTGGAAATGTGGCTATGGTCAAGACACCTTCTTTCACATGTGGTGGACATGCCCGGTAGCGAAAGGATACTGGAATAAAATTAGGAGGTGGTTACATGAAATAATTGACGAAGATATTGAACTAACACCAGAGATTTTCCTCCTGGGAATAATAAAGAAGCCATATAGAAAGGAAATGACACATTTAATGATCCGCATAATTACAGCCGCCAGATTGGATACGCACAGTACTGGAAAGAGAAAACTCAACCACCAGAAGAGCTTACAATTAAGAAAATACTCGAGTACGCAGAGATGACTAAATTAACTTATGAATTAAATGATGAGAAGTCAGTTTACTATATGGTGTGGGAAAGGTGGTACAAGTGGTTGCATGACAAAATAAAAGAAAGATCTAAAGGTGTGTTAAATATTGGTTAAAAGTGAGTTGAAATGTCACCAAGTACTATTTATGTAAATAGTTAAAACACTGCACATCCGATACTAATTGAAAATGTTATTATACTTATGCGTTTTATGTTTCTGTTTGAATGTTTGTTTTTCCTTTTTCTCTTTTTTTTATTTCTTTTTTTTTTGTTTTGTAAAAAACCTCAATAAAGTTTCTATTTAAAAAAAAAAAAGAAAGAAATCCCACGTACAGAGTCCCAGCCTTTTTCTCCCTGGATGCCCTTGAGATTTTCAGCTCCAAAATTTTCCAGCCAGTATCTCTTGGGGATTGGAGCACTCAGACTATAGTTAGAGATTGTAGCTCCTCATATAAGGAGAGAATGAGAGGAGATGAGAAGTAGCAGGGTTTCAAAGTTCATCTTTTCTTAACAGTTCCAGGAATTCAGTGCACCAAGCATGTCTGTTCAGATTGTGTCAGGAATGAGGCACCAAAGAATTCCAAGTTTGTTTATTTCCCTAACACCATTCAAAAAGACAGGTTACACTTTTTTTAGTAGATCTCATTACATGAAGGACACCCAACAGCCAGGACCAGGCCAGGTGTGTGTGGAGAATCCAAGAGGGTCTTGGCCTGAGTCTTAAGTCCAACTGATTTCAAATTTAATTATATGCAAAATTTCTAAAATTTAAAACAGTAAAAATATATTTAATCAATTTTCCTTTTTTCTTTCCTTGGTGTCATATTTTAGTGTACCATCTTTATTATGTCTCATCATAGTTAGGAGTCGGAAACCCTTGCAACGATCCCAAAGCCTCTGAATCTCACAGGGCTATATAACAATATCAAGCAAAATTAAATAAAGCCAACCTAAGAGTCGGAGGGCATGGTTTACCGGACGAGGTCAAAAGCCATAAGTCCCCACTCAGATGAACAGTCCATTTCCTCAGAATCAAAATTTGAAGCTGAGATTGAAAGGTGGAAAGTAGGTGTTGTTTGGAGGATACTGGCTCTTGAAAGCTGCAGCCTTGAATTTGGGGCTGGAGTAGCAGGAACAGCTGAATGGATAGATTTTGTGGGGACGAAGAAAGCCCAGTTTGGTGATCACCAGGCTAGAGCCTGAGAGACGCTCATTTCCAGTCCTGCTTTAGGCACAAAGCCATCTCAGAGACCTTCGCCTGTCCAGTCCTCTCAGGCCTTGGAAAGAGGAAATCTGCTTTCAAAAAACCTTGCCAAGGAAATGGCAGGGAAATGGGAGTGCAGGATAACTCCCCTAAACCTATCTTTGCAACTGAGCGAACCTTGAAGAGTGAAGCTTGACTTACTTAGCTTCTCAAGATTAGGGAATACCCTAAACACCACCTCCCTAATGAAGGTCTTGTTTGTGTACACAGCCACCAAATGATTTGCAGCTTCATCCTATCAATAGAATAATGAAACATGGACCAATAACTGGAAACATCCACTCTCCTTGCTTCCAAATAACGTCTAGATAGGAGATATTTTATCTATCTGCATCCTTGCAGAACCTAAATCTCACTAAAGGAAAGAGTTGCTCTGAGCAGCCTTTCCAATCTGTGCAGGAGTTAGATTTCAGTCTTATTACTCCCAAATTTTGGGCAAAAGACTTGGAGGGCACAAGTTTGCAGAAAGCTGATGTATAGATTTTGCACTTTCTTAGGGGTGACTCAGTGGAGATCAAAACCTCACCAAAACTTTATGGCTGATTTCTTGTGGTTCCCAAGGATTTAGGACCCAGTAGGATCAGTGGGTCAGAGGCTCAAAGGGAGGCATCTTCTTTCGTTCTGTTCAGAGATGCTTCCAAGCACACTGATGCTAAATGCCTTGTGTGTCTATAACTTTGCATACACCGAAGTCTCCATTAGGTCAAAGTGAGAAAGTCACATACCCAGCAGGGCTAGAAAAGGGGACTTAACAAGAGTAGATGACTTGTCTATTTGTGGTAAGAGAAATGTTTCCAAAAGGCATTTCAAATGGTTGGAAAAATGTTGGTAATACAAATGTGCATACAAAAATGTATCAAGGTCACACCACTCTTTCATACACATTCCTTTTTTTAATTCAATTTTTTTTTTGAAAAAAAAATTTTTTTTGAAACAAACAAAAAATACATCTTTTCAGAACGAGCCATTGATCTGGTCAAAAGTAGGTACAATTACTAATTCCTCTTTAATAAAAGCTTTATCCAAATCTCCACTAATTACCATCTTATAATACCTGGCTCCCTGCCACGTGTTGGCGGCCCTGCCTGAACTGCTCAACGTGATAGCCGGGGTGGCAGTTGATACCCCTAGGCTTATGGTTATGGGGGATTTCAACCTGCCATTTATCGGTGAAACGTCTGAGGTGGCTCGGGAGTTCATGGCTTCCATGACGGCCATGGACCTGACCCAGTTAGTTCATGGCCCTACTCACACAGAAGGACACACTCTGGACTTGGTTTTTATCTCTGGCAAGTGGCTGAATGGTTTATATATAGGGGATATAGTGATTGAACCCTTGTCATGGTCAGATCATTCTCTCCTTCAACTTGACCTTCAAACCGCTACACCCTGCCACAGGGAGGCGGAACCGACTAGGTGGAAAAGACGCCTGGAGAGCAGTTGGAGGGCTAGCCTTTCCCAATTTGACCGAACACTGGTGAGGTCTCATATTAAGACCTACCTAGTGGCGATTAAAAATGGCAAAATTTAATTATTTTTCCACTCTTATCGCGTCTGCAGATAACCGCCTGGCCGCCCTGTTTAGAGTGACCCGCTCCCTGCTTCATCTGGGAGCGCAGGAAGACCCCTTGGAGGGTAGGGCTGAGGATTTTGTGCAGTATCTGCATGACAAAATCGCTCAAATTCGGGAAGGCTTGGACTCTGACTGGGTAGATGCAGGTGAGGTGATGGAGACTGGTCTTGAGAGTGTTATCTGGGAGGAGTTTGACCCGATGACCTCCGAAGACGTGGACAGGATTCTGGGTAGACTCAGCACAGCCACATGTTTATTGGACTCGTGTCCCTTCTGGCTGGTGCTGGCTTCCCGGGAGGTTACACGAGGCTGGCCCCAGAGGATTATCAACTCTTCCTTGAGAGAGGGTTGCTTTCCCGCCGCCTTGAAAGAGGCAGTGGTGAGGTCCCTCCTCAAGAAGCCCTCCCTGGACCCAGCTGTTTTAGCAAATTACCGTCCAGTCTCCAACCTCTGCTTCGTGGCGAAGGTTGTTGAGAATGTGGTGGTGCGACAGCTCCCCCAGTACCTGGATGAAGCGGTTTATCTTGATCCATTCCAGTCAGGCTTCAGACCTAGGTACAGCATGGAAACGGCATTGGTCGCATTGGTCGATGATCTCTGGAGGGCTTGGGACAGGGGTTGTTCCTCGGTCCTGGTCCTATTAGATCTCTCAGCAGCTTTTGATACCATCGACCATGGTATCATGCTGCGCCTGTTGGAGGGTTAGGGGTGGGGGGCACCATGTTGCGGTGGTTCTCCTCCTTCCTCTCTGACTGGTCGCAGTTTGTGTTGACAGGGGGGCAGAGGTTGACCCCGAGGCACCTTGTATGTGGGGTACCGCAAGGGTCGGTCCTCTCGCCCCTTCTGTTCAACATTTATGTGAAGCCGCTGGATGAGATTATCCGTGGTTTCGGGGTGAAGTTCCATCAGTATGCTGATGACACTCAGCTGTACATCTCCACCCCAGACCACCCCAATGATGCCCTTGACGTGATGTCCCGGTGTCTGGAGGCCGTGCGGATCTGGATGGGGAGAAACAGGCTCAAGCTCAACCCATCCAAGACCGAGTGCCTGTGGCTTCCGGCGTCCCGATATAGTCAGCTGGTGACATCTCTGACTATTGGGGGCGAGTCGTTGGCCCCCACAGAGAGGGCTCGCAATTTGGGTGTCCTCCTGGATGCACGGCTGTCCTTAGAAGAACATGTGACGGCCGTGGCCAGGGGGGGCTTTCTATCAGGTTCGCCTGATTCCCCAGTTGCGTCCCTTTCTGGATCGGGACTCCCTGCGCACGGTCACTCATGCCCTCGTCACTTATTTATTTATTTTATTTTATTATCAGATTTATATACCGCCCTTCTCCCGAAGGACTCAGGGCAGTGCACAGCCAAAGTAAAAACATAAATAAAAGCCAAAGTAAAAACTTCCCACCTGGACTACTGTAATGCTCTCTACATGGGGCTCCCCTTGAAGAGCACCCGGAGGCTCCAGCTGGTCCAGAATGCGGCCGCGCGGGTGATTATGGAAGCGTCATGGTGCTCCCAAGTAATACCTCTCCTGCGCAAGCTGCACTGGCTTCCGGTGGTCCTCTGAATGCGATTCAAGGTGTTGGTGACCACCTTTAGAGCGCTCCATGGCTTACGGCCAGGACAAGACCGCCTTCTGTAATCGAGAGCCTCCCACCGGCCAGTACGCTCCCACAGAGAGGGGCTCCTCGGGGTGCCGTCGGTCAAACAATGTTGACTGGTGGCCCGCAGGGGGAGAGCTTTCTCTGTGGGAGCACCTGCCCTTTGAAACAAGCTTCCCCCGGAGATACGGAGGATTCCGGATTTACGTACTTTCCTCTGGGCCCTCAAGACTTTTTTATTTCAACAAGCCGGGCTGGCCAACTTCTCCAACTGCCTAATTTTAATTTTAATTTTAAATGGGGTATTTTAATTGTTGGGCCAAAATTGTTTAATATGTTTTTAAATTACTCTTAAATTTTTGTATTTTATGTTTTTTACCTTTGGCTGTTCACCGCCCTGAGTCCTTCGGGAGAAGGGCGGTATATAAATTTAAATATAAATAAATAAATAAATAAATTATAACAATAAAAATAAAACAAAGAGAAATGCCTAATTTATAATGATTTACTCAAAACAATTACTATGCATTTCAATTCAAAGTCAATACTTCCATGCTTAAAACTCTGCATATCCTTTTTAGTTCTATTATAAAATCTGTTTCCAGTAAAACATCAGTTTCTCCACTTCTGGTCCTGCGCCAAGCCTTCTGTTTCACCTCAATCTTAATTTTCAAATAACACAACTTAAATTTTTACATCATTATTACCCTGAATTCTATCTATTCAACAGTGCCATTATCCTAAAACCCATTACTTAAATCTTAAAATCCTAACCCAATATCATTTCAATTTTCTTTTCTCTTTTAGCTTAAATGAAGATATGTTAAAAATATAAATCCTTACAATTACTAAGAATATTTACACAATATTTTAACTGTTAATATTTATCATCTTCATTTTACTCTTTATCTCAGCATAGATCTTATTTTACTGTTACTCCCAACATAATCATTTCATTATTATTAATTCCAACAGTCATTTTTATTTTAACTATTTGTCCCAGCATATCATCTTCATCTTATCATCTTCTTTTAGCTGTTAATCTGAGATTAACATCTTTAATATTACTGTTACACCCAGTATAATTATCTTATTTTTCATATTATCATTATCATCTTTATAACAATTTAACAACGAGACTTAGTTCTTATATTAAACACATCCACTTATGAGTTAATAAATTTAACAATCTATTTCTCTTATATTCTACCTTCCCTCCTTATTTCAATTTTATAACTCTATAACATATTCTTCACATATTCATATTCAATGCTTATTCATCTATAAAGTCCTCCTTTTTATTATTACTATCCGTCTATACATTGCTTTCCATTTTTAATTACATGTTTATCTTTTTTCCAGCCATCTATATCTTATTTTCTCATCTGTTAGCATATATTTCTTTTGAATTTCTTTTGAATCTACATCCTCCGTAGATCATTTTAGTTCTTTTTCTTACTTCTATTCCAAGCAACATATATCAGTTATTTCTTCTTTCGTTCCTATGCCTTTTGACTTCTTTCATTCCTGCACCAATTAGTACCAATTATAAAAGTTCTGTTATCTTTTCCCTTTCTTTTCGCCAAAGTCGAGCCATCTACAGACAAAGAAAGAACACCTCCTCCACCAAGATCCCACAGCTATTATCTGTAGTATTCACAATGTTCCAAAACAAGAAGCAAGTTACAATGTTCCTTTTTAAACCAGAAGGTGTCTCTCTTCAGTCTACAATTTCCATTAGTCATGCAAGTATCCATTTTGTTACAATTATATAACAGTCCTATTTGATTCTCTTCTTTTTCTGTGTTTTAAAAGTATTAAATCTGGTTTTTTTTCCCCTTAAAAGTTCCAATTTAAAACTTTGTCCAGTCTTTGAACCTTGTCCCAATATTTAATTTTTTTCAGTTGGATCTATTCATCAATCGATTTTCTATCAAGTCTTTTCCTCTTTACTTTTTAATTTTAAAAATATCAAATCATTTTTTTAAAAGTCCAATTCAAATTTAAAACTTTAGCCAGTCTTTTAGTCAAATCTCAATATTTGGGTTTTTTCAGTTGATTCTATTCCAAAGTCAATTTCCGGCCGGGTCTTTGTCTGATTAAAATTTCATTTCTGAATTGTCATTGCCCCTTTGTTGTTCAGCCGCTATTTTTGGCTAGAGGTCTTATAGTTAAAAATATTGCTCCAAGCATTATTACATGCCTGGGTTGGTTGCCACTAAACCAGCTTCAAAGAGCTCTGTTCTTTTCCACTCTCTTCCAGCACATTTCTTAGTCCGGTTGTCCCATCTTCGTGGCAGCCACCATGGCTGCTGCCCCCCGCTACCGACTCACAGAGACTTCCCACCGACCTCCGAGGAATTTGCCCATTCCTCTTGGTCGTCCAAGGCGCCTCTCTTTCTTCCCTGTCCCTGCAGGACGGTTCTGGTCCAAAGACCCATCGGTGGCGGTTCGGTAGTTGGGGTTTTCGCGGGACTCATCAGAGCCTGCTATTTCCCCGACTGTCTCGCCGCGACACCAAACCAGAAGAGTTCTTTTTTTAATTCAAAATTTTAAACTAATAAATGTACAAGACAAACAAAAACAAATGATAGAGAAGGAGGAAGGGAATTGAAAAAGGAAAAATCATATAATTGCACTTTTCACCCTTTTCTCTGTTGAGAAATTGTCATCTCACATTCTTATATGGAAATTATCTCTGTTCAGTTGACCAGAATAAAAACTTCCTTGGAAACTGATCCTGCTCTGAAGTCCATTCCTCAGAGAAATCCAGTCCAACATTTCCCTTCCATGTTATTCATGTGTGCAGAGGAGCAGGGAGATTTTCTCAATGCACAGGTGGCAAGCAGTAAACAGACCCTCATGGTAGAGTCCCACTTAAGGGCTCCTTGGGCCAGGTGGGATCCCAGGGAATGAGACGGGACCAACAGGCCACGTGTTTAACTTGTTGCTGCCCAGGGATCTCATATTAAGAGAACTTGTTAAAGTTCAAGTTTTCCCTCCCCCCTATTAGGCCAGGTCCCCTTGTCCAATGGAGACTTCTAGTATTGTTGTGAAAAAGTCTTTTTCAGCTCTGGTAAACACCTGACGCTTGACACACTCTGCACAATGGATTCCACCAAAGCATTAGCAGCTTTCTGAGCAGCCCTGACCTAAAGCAGAACCGCAGTTTATATACCGTTAGCCCATTACATTACAAAGATATAGAAACAGGCAAGCACCCTATAGAGTACAGCGTGATGTTGGAATATTTTTGATAACCCCATTTGGGAAACCTTATTTATCCCTGCCTAGAAAGTCAGTAAGGCAACTATACGCTCTGTGAGATATGGTCAGGGAATGTAAACACTTTGACTCACTGGTCCAGAAATTCCTGTCTGATTCTTCCTCCTGTGTCCACACAGGCCCAATTCAGCTTGTTCTCTATGTTTACTTACAAGACTTTAAGCTCTCTATACAACTATTGAGGTGCAGGAGCATCTCAGAGATTAGTAGTGAATGTAACTCAGTAGTCTGTGTGGATAATCACTGTGGATGTTCCATGACTGAGTAGAGAACACGAAGTGTTATCTCCCTGCTCCTAACCCACATTTCACCAACACCATTCAAAAAGACAGGTTACAATGTTTTTTACTAGGTTGCATTGCATGTGATCCCTTTGCAGAAAGACAGTCAGAAGGACAGTCCTCGCTTACTGCTTACTACTCAGCCTTCAAAACGACACTGGTGTTGAAAAAGTAGAGTTACAAGTGTTCCTCAAAGTGGTGGCCATCACAGTTATTTGGGGGTGGCACTGGTTTGCAATTATGTGTAAATTCTGCACCAGAAGGCGGGACAAGAAATATTGGATGAAAATTAACCAAGGAGAGAAGCAATTTAGAATTAAGGAGAAATTTCCTAACAGGGAAAACAATTAACCAGTGGAACAGCTTGCCTTCAGAGGTTGTGGATGGGTCATCATTGGAAGTTTTTAAAAATAGACTGGATAGTCATTTGTCTGAAATAAAGTCTCCTGGATCCAGGCGTGTTAGAGAAAAGTTATTTCTCATTTGCTGTGCCTATTAATGGCATTTGGAATGGACAAGTAAATAAGCCAATCAGAAAGCGGCTAATGGGTTTGAAACTCCCTGGCTTTTATATTCCCTCCCCTAACTGTCACTGTGACAGTATAAAAGGAGATTCCTGACAGAAAACTATTGTCAGTTAGTAGTCAGTTAGAGGGCAGCTCTGCAGTTCTAAATGTCAGGTAGAGGGCAGTTCTAAAGGGCAGTTCTGCAGTCAGTATGCAGTTGAAAGGCAGTTCTGAAGACAGTCATCAGTAAGTTGGCAGTTAAGAGATTTCTGATTAGGGATCAGAGGTAGATCTGATGTATTAAAAGACTCCTTCTGAGGAAGAATAGCCAGAACTATAATCATATAGAGTGATTACATATACATACATATATATATATATATATATATATATATATATATATATATATATATATATATATATATATATATATATATATATATATATATCTGACAGGATATTTAAGAAAAGGAATGACATGCTATTTAGTATTTGAATAGATATTGTTTTTATTATTATGTAAATAAAAACAGTTTATTTTGAACTGCTAGTAAGTCTCAGTTGTTATAGTAGATTGTTATAGAGATAAGGTTTTATGGTGCATTGATTTAACCTCCACGACAAGGAGGTAGGACTAGAAGACCACCAAGATCCCTTCCAGATCTATTCTGATTGATTCATCTTGAAAGCTGCATCCTTGAATTGGCTTGTGGGCGCAGCAGGAACAGGTCAGTGGGTATGTTTTGTGGTGAGGGAGAAGATCCAGTTTGGTGTAGTGGTGAAGACACCAGGTTGGAGACAGAGAAACACTCAGTTCCAGTCCCACCTAAAGGGCAAAACCATCTGCTCAACTTTGGCCAGTCTTCTCAGCCCTTGGAAGCAGGAAAGGGGGGGGACCCCCTCCCAAAAACCCTTGCCAAGGAAACTGCAAAGCCAGGCATCAAGACTGACCCATAGGCACCAAAGCGTCACGTTTCACTATTTCACTTGATTCAGTTGCAAAGGTCGGTTGCTAGGAGTCGAAAAGGACCTGCGGCCACGTAATCAGTGAAAACCTCTTCCAAACGCTTTGGTGGAGATCGGACAAAGCGTGTTTTTCCACCTCCTGTCGCTAGATGGCGATCAGGCAACATCTGTGCCTAGAAACCCATCCACACTTCAGAGCAATCCGTGCTGGAGCTTGAAAAAGGAGTTTTTAAACCATCGAGTACTTCATTGCTAGAAAGGAGGAGAGGAGAAACGCAGAACAACTTCCTCTTCCGGATGACTCATGGGAGAAAGTTGGTGTGAAGAGCGGCTTTTGTGCTCTTCCCAGGGTCGGACCTGGCAGGTGAGTTGAGGGCTGCAGGTGGGAGGAGAGTCCGGGAGCAAGTCGGGCTGTTCGGTTTTCTCCACGGCCTGGAAGCAGAGAAGCAGCTGGGCTGAAGCCTCTCAGCTGCTGCTGCTGCAGGTTCCTTCCCTCCCCAAATGGAAGCCCACTGGTGCTGCAGGCTGGGAAACTGGTGGCTGCAAGTTTCTGCTGGTGGGAAGATTGATTGAAAAAGCCTCTTTCAAGTGGAGGTTGATTCTTTGGGAATGGCTTCCCTCCAGAGGTTGTGGCTGCTCCATCACTGGAGGGTTTTGAGGGGAGATTGGACAGCCATTTGTTCTGGATGGAATAGGGTCTCCTGCCTGAACAGGGGATGGACTAGAAGACCTCCAAGGTCCCCCCAACTCAATTCTTCTCTTATGGACCTGATGTTTTCTGGGCAACAAGATCGGATTTATGTGTCTCTAGTCGTTTCTGGGTTGTTTTACTTCCATTTCTAGGTAAAAAGCACCGTGTTTTCCTATTACTACCCAAAAACCATCTCTAAAGACTGTTAGGGCTTCTTTCTGCCTTTGTTAAGATTTTTTTCTCCATTTTTCCTTTGGGGAAATATAATATTCTGCCTCTTTTAACATTCCCCAAAATATTTCATTCTTCCTGGGGAGGAGGGGGCTTCTCACAAAATTAATACCGAAGATAAAGCACATATGAGGAAGGAGGGTGGAATGGAGGTGAGGGGTGATGTACAACCTGATCAAGGACAAGCATAGGTAGTCCTCACTTACCACCCCTGCCCTAGAATACTTTGGTATATAGATGAGTTCATGGTCGACTTAAAGACTGGAATGTGTCCAGGTCCTGTGGCTGCAAAACAAGCCCAAATCATCACCCTCCACCACCGTGCATGACGGTTTGTATGAAATGCTTGTGCTGATATGCTGTGTTTGATTTTCATCAAACGTGTTACTGCATTACGGCCAACCAACTCCACTTTGGTCTGGTCTGTGCAAAGGACAGTGTTCCAGAAGTCATGTGATTTGTTCAGATGCAACTTTGCAAAGCTCAGCTGTGCTGCTGTGACCTTTTTAGAGAGAAGAGGGTTTCTCCTCACAACCTTTCCAAACAAGCCATACTTCTTCAGTCTTTTTCTAATTGCACTGTCATGAACCTTAACATTTAACATGCTAACTGAAGCCTGTAGTGTCTGAGATATAACTCTTTGTTTTTTTGCAATTTCTTTGGCCATTGCATGGTCTGGCCTTGGGGTGAATTTTCTTGGATATCTATCCCTGGGAAGATTGGCAACTGTCTGGAATGTTTCCCACTTGTGAATAATCTTATTCACTGTAGTCTGATGGATTTTAAATTGTTTGGAAATGGCCGTTTAAACCTTTGCAAATTGTTTATATATATATATATATATATATATATATATATATATATATATATATATATATATATATATATATATATATTATTGCAAATAATGATACACTCAATACATTTTCGGTTCAGTGGTGCAAATATATACATACATACATACATATAAATATCTACATGCATTTTTACTTGTCTTTTGTTTGATATTGTTTCTTAAAGCTAAATTTTGTTTTAAGACAGTTAGAGATAATAGTACTCCTATCTCTACAGATAGATATAATACTGTTCATTTCTCTGCGTACTTTGTTAATTAGTTATTACTTAATATCTATACTCTATTTTCTTCTTTATTTCTTTTCCCCATCCATTCATACCACATGTCCCACACGCTATAAAATTCCGAATCTTCTCTGTCATTGATTTCTGAAGTCGGTTTGTTCATTTCAGTGCACTCCAATATCTTCCCAATAACATGTTCTTGAGGTGGTATTTGTTTTTCTTTCCAGTACTGGGCAAAGGAAATTCTAGCGGCTGTCAGAATATGTATAATTAAATACTTTTTCTTTTTTACATATTCAATTTTCAAGATTCCCAGGAGAAAGGCCTTTGGTTCAAAATCAAAATTTTCTTTTATTATTTCTCTAATCCACGTCCATATCATCCTCTAAAATTCTTGTGCCTGATTACAAGTCCACCAGCAGTGATAGAAAGTACCCTGCTGGTGATCACATTTCCAACATTTAGGGCTCAAATTGGGGTAGATCTTTGCAATCCTAGCTGGGGCCATATGCCATCTGTAAAACAACTTATATTGATTTTCTTTGTAAGCTGTCGCCTTCGTCATTTTAAGATTATTATTCCATATTGAATCCCATTCGTTCAAGTTTAGATTCTGTCCAATATTTTTGGCCCATGCTAGCATTGGTTCTTTAACTACTTCCTCTGCCATGTCATACTCCAATAGATAATTATATAATTTGGCTAAAATTTTGTCATCTGTACCCATCCATATCTTGTCAAATCCATTTATACTCGTCTCTATGCCAAATTCCTCTTTATCTTTTTTGTATCGGGATTTAATTTGATTATATGGCCACCAGTCTATAGAAATACCTTGTTCTATCAATTCTTCCCTTGTTTTAAGATTCCCTCCCCCATCTAATATCTCATTGTATCTGACCGTTTTACCCATTTCTAATACATTTGGATATATGATGGCCTCCATGGTAGAAAGCCATCTCGGAATTTTCCTATAGTGCTTCTGTCTCTCTCTCGCCATAAATGTATCAAGCTCTCCCTTATTTTATGTCTATGGAAATAGGTTTTCATCTTCTTCCCAGTATCCCAGAGATATGCATGCCAGCCCTTTTGTAGATTGTGCCCTTCTAACATTAACAATCTTTTATTTCTCAGGGTGAATTTTCTTGGATATCTATCCCTGGGAAGATTGGCAACTGTCTGGAATGTTTCCCATTTGTGAATAATCTTACTCACTGTAGTCTGATGGATTTTAAATTGTTTGGAAATGGCCGTTTAAACCTTCGCAAATTGATGGGCAGCAACAATTGCTTCTCTAAGATCATTGCTGATGTCTTTACTGTTTGGCATTGTGGTAACACACACCTCAATGCCGGAGACCAGGAAACTCCTCTAACTTCAGTTTTTATACATGTAGTCATATTTGCTGATGATCAATTGATCAAGGGCACTTTATTAGCAGTACTTGGTTGCTACTTCAACTCTTTATACAATTGAAGCAGTGATAAATTTCCTAATGGTGAGAACAATTAACCAGCAGAACGGCTTGCCTTCAGACACTGTGGTGCTCCATCACTGGAAGCTTAAGAAGAGTCATAAGACCCACTTTTCCAAAATGGTATAGAGTCTCCTGCTTGAGCAGAGGCTGGATTAGAAGACCTCCAAGGTCCCTTCCAATTCTGTTATTCTCTTCTATTCTGTTGCAATGATATTTATGATACCCTGATAAGTAAAACCATAGAACTGAAGGAGGGTGAACTTTCTTTTTCACTGAACTGTATTTAAAACAACCTTTTGCACTGCTAAGAATTTGTGATTGATCCTGTCAAGAATTGAATTTCATCATTGAATGGATATTCGAACTTGGATCTGGGTAGTCTTCCATGTGTCAAATAAATCATGATTAATGTAAGAGCTTATTGGAACATTGGAGCATGCTTGCCTTTTCATTTTCTCATCTTTTGCAACTATTTCATGCACAATTAAAGATACATTTTTATTTGAATCTTATAGACAAAGAGGATGGCAATAAGAGCATTCTGGACAGCATTCTGGTTCTTGGAAGGAAGAAGGAGAGAAGCTCTACAAGTGCTCCCAATGCAGTAAATGCTTTAGCAAGCATGGCAACGTGGACTCACACCAAGGAGAAACCATTTGAATGTCCTGAGTGTGGGAAATATTTCAATAGAAATTCCAACCTCATTAGACATCAGAGAATTCACACAGGTGAGAAACCCTTTGAATGTCCTGATTGTGAGAAAAGTTTCTCTCAGAATTTCCAGCTCATGAGACACCAGAGGACTCACACAGGTGAGAAACCCTTTGAATGTCCTGACTGTGGGAAAAGTTTCAGTCAGAATTCCACCGGTATTAGCCAACAGATGATTCACACAGGCAAGAAACTCTGTAAATGTCTTGAATTTGGGAATAGTTTCAGTTGGAATTCTGATCTCATTGCACACCAGAGGACTCACACAGGAGAGAAACCCTTTGAATGTCCTGTTTGTGGGAAAAGTTTCAGTCAGAATTCCAGCCTGATAATACACCAGAGGACTCACACAGGGGAGAAACCATTTCAATGTCCTGTTTGTGGGAAAAGTTTCAGTGAGAATTCCAGCCTGGTGAAACACAAGAGGACTCACACAGGAGAGAAACCATTTCAATGTCCTGTTTGTAGGAAAAGTTTCAGTCAGAATTCCAGCCTGGTGACCCACCAGAGGACTCACACAGGAGAGAAACCTTTTGCATGTCCTGATTGTGGGAAATGTTTCAGTCAGATTTCCAATCTGGTTACACACCAGAGGACTCACACAGGCGAGAAACCCTTTGAATGTCCTGATTGTGAGAAAAGTTTCAGTACCAGTTCCAGCCTGGTGAAACACAAGAAGACTCACACAGGAGAGAAAACGTTTCAATGTCCTAATTGTGGGAAAAATTTCAACAAGCGTTCCCACCTCATTAGGCACAAGAGGATTCACACAGGAGAGAAACCCTTTAAATGTCCTGACTGTGGGAAAAGTTTCAGTCAGAATTCCAGCCTCATTAGCCACCAGAGGATTCACACAGGAGAGAAACCCTTTAAATGTTCTGACTGTGGGAAATGTTTCAGTCAAAATTCCAACCTTATAAGCCACCAGAGGACTCACACAGGAGAGAAACCATTTGAATGTCCTGATTGTGGTAAAAGTTTCAGTCACAATTCCATCCTGGTGACCCACCAGAGGACTCACACAGGAGAGAAACCTTTTGCATGTCCTGATTGTGGGAAAAGTTTCAGTCAGATTTCCAATCTGGTTATACACCAGAGGACTCACACAGGAGAGAAACTGTATGAGTGTCCAGAGTGTGGGAAAGATTTCAGTGGCAGGAGTAACCTTATAAATCATGTCCGTATACACATAGAGGAGAAACCATTTAAGTGTCCCAAGTGTGGACGGTCCTTCAGGCAACATTCCACCCTTACTGAACACAAGAAAATTCACCTGAGGCCTCAAGTGATGAGTGTAGAGAAGGCTTGAATTTCATTTCTAACGTCCCATTGTAAGTCCAGCTGAGAAACTGACTCTTTAATTTTACTACAAATTCTTTTTGTAATGGTATTTGCCTGATTTTTTGTAGGCAAATATGTAATGATATTAGGTGGGAAGGAGAAAAGAAGAAATTGCAACATATTAGTTTGATAATGGCTATCTGGCCATCAGCAGAAGAAGTTGCTGGATATTTATTTTTGCAGAAATTGTGCAATTATGTAAAAATATTTTGGGAATGGTGTTTGCATTTTTACCATGGTAGATAATATAAATGCCACATACAGAATCCCAGCCCTTTTCTTCCTTGCTTGATCCGAGATTTTTAGCCTCAGAATTTTCCAGCCAGCATGTGTTGGGGATAGGAGCACTCAGACTATAGTTAGAGATTGTGGGTCCACATATAAGGAGAAAGCGAGAGGAGAACAGAAGTAAAGGAGTTTAAAAGTTCATTTTTTCCTAAGAGCTCCTGGAATTCAGTGCACCAAGCATATCTGTTCAGATTGTGTCAAGAATGAGGCACACATGTGAAAGAAACCATATGAATAGCAAATATATTGGGGGAGTTTGGGGCAGTGACAAAAGCAGTGTAAAATTTCAGATGTAAAGTCTGTTGTGCATTGCAAAGTGACCTTCATTGAGAAAAGCTGTAGGAATATTGAATTGAGAAAAGGGATTGTGTTTTTTTTAAAAAAAACTTTTTATATTTTAAACAAATCAAAAACATAAAAACAACCATCATCCATTACAATCACAAAAAAAGTATTGATCGGTTACAATTCTTTTGTGCTTAATCTCATATCCAAGATCCCGAATTTGCAAGCTAAATGTTGGAGATGTGAATGTTATGATGCAACTTATTATCATATATGGTGGACCTGTAAGAAAATCAAGGCATTTTGGATAAAAATTTGGTGGGTGATGCAGAACATTCTGAAAAAAAGGTTGAAATTTACTCCTCAATTGTTTTTATTGGGTCTAACGACGGATTATACAGTATTAGAGACTAAACTGATCTTGAATTTAATATCAGCAGCTAGGCTGTTGGTAGCGCAATACTGGAAGAAGGACTTTTTGCCTACTATTGAAGAGTGGATACTGAAAGTAATTAACTTAGCAGAAATGGCGAAAATCTCAGTGTATTTGAAGGACTATACACAAGAAAGATACGTATTGGAATGGAGAAGATGGATTGATTATATTCAAAATAAGTATCAGACAAGAAAATATCAAATAGCTTATGAATGAATGTTAAACTTTATTTTAGAAGTATTATGTTATGCATCGTGGAGTTAAGGTTTCAGGGTGGGATTAGGTAGTTTAAGAATAGTTAGGCTAATTTATCTTATGATTGTTAATTGAAATACCCTGTATTTTGCTCTGGGAAGTCGGGGGGGGGGGAGGGGGGATGGTAAGGGGGGAAAGGGGGGGGAATATTGAGGGGGGGTGATTTTCTTTGTAAAACTTTTCAATAAAAAAAAAAAAAGAATTTTCCAGCCAGCATCTCTTGGGGATAGGAACACTCAGACTATAGTTAGAGGTTGTGGTGCCACATATAAGGAGAAAGTGAGAGGATAACAGAAGTAAAGGAGTTTAAAAGTTCATTTTTTCCTAACAGTTCCAGGAATTCAGTGACCAAGCATGTCTGTTCAAATTGTGTCAAGAATGAGACACGCAAGTGAAAGAAACCATATGAATAGCAAATATATCAGGGGAGTTTGGGGCAGTGACAAAAGCAGTGTAAAATTTCAGATATAAAGGGTGTTGTGCCTTGCAAAGTGACCTTCATTGAGAAAAGCTGTAGGAATATTGAATTGAGAAAAGGGATTGTGTTTTTTTTTTTAAAAAAACTTTTTATATTTTAAACAAATCAAAAACATAAAAACAACCATCATCCATTACAATCACAAAAAATGTATTGATCGGTTACAATTCTTTTGTGCTTAATCTCATATCCAAGATTTACAAAAATATTTAATTTCTCTTTGACAATTTATTATATCTCTTTTTGATATTATTCACATTTATCAATTATTTAACTGTGGCTTATCTCCTGTAAAAAAGACTGCTTCCTACATTTTACTATTACATTTATTTCATATTTCATTTCCATGCTTTATTATCAAGCCATTGATAAAATAAATCCCATATCATATAATATTGTCTGTCTTCCTGTCCTCTAATTTCAAGTGTCAATTTACTCATTTCAGCACATTCCATAATTTTCTTAATAACCTCATCATCAGTAGGTATCTTCTCTCCTTTCCAATTTTTAGCAAATACGATTCTAGTCGCTATTAAAACATTCACAATTAAATATTGCAATTCTTTGTTGTATGTTTCTGGTAAGATCCCCAATAAAAATATCTCTCGTTTAAAGTCAATATGTTTCTTTGTCATTTTTTCCAACCATGTGTGTATCTTAGTCCAATATCTTTTAGCTTTTACACATGTCCACCACATATGGTAATATGACCCTGGAATCTGATGACACTTCCAACATTTCTCCGATTTATTCTTAAACATTCTGGCTATTCTCGCTGGGGGTGGCATTTGTAAAACATCTTATACAAATTCTTCTTATATGCTGTTGATATTGTCATTTTATAATTTTGCGACCACAGTTTTTGCCATTTCTCTAAATCAATCCCATGACCAAAATTTTTCCCCCAGGCAATCATTGTTTCTTTAACTTGTTCTTCCAGTTTTACTTCTAATAAATAACCATACTGTTTTTTAATTACATAGTCATCAGAACCAGTTAAGATTATATCTAAATTCATCAAATTACTGTAAAAACCCTCTGTCTTAGCATCTTGATCATATCTAGACTGTATTTGCATATATGTAAACCAATCCATTTTTATCTCTTGTTCTTCTAGTTCTTGCTTCAATTTGAGTTCACCCTTATCATTCAATCATTCCCAATATCTAACAATTTGTTCCTTTCTAAATGTTAGTGAGAATGCTTCAATAGTAGATAACCAGACTGGAATTTTTGAATAATGATATCTTTTGATCTTTTGATCTTCTCCCAATTTAATAACAAAGACTCTCGTATATGTCTTCTAAAATAACCCTGTGTTTTTATACTCTTATACTACAAAAAAGCATGCCAGCCCACCAGCAAGTCATGTCCTTCTAAAGTCCACAATCTAGTATTTCTTAGCGTTATCCATTCTTTAATCCACACCAAATTACTAGCTTGGTAATATATGGTAATTCCCAATCCGGCAAACCAAAACCTCCTCCTGCTCTAACATCTTGCAGCAATTTTAATTTTATCCTCGCCTTTTTACCCTGCCAAATATATTTTAACACAATTTTATTTAGATCTTCAAAATACTCTTTTCCCAACCTAATTGGGATGGTCTGGAATAAATATAAGATTCTAGGCAATATATTCATTTTGATAGTTGATATCCTTCCTATCAATGATAGTTGCAAGTTCTCCCATTTAGCCAAATCTGTCACCAGCTGCTGTTTAAGCTTATTATAGTTATTCTCCTTAAGTGTACTACACCTTGTTGTCAAATGTATCCCCAAATACTTAACCTTATTCGTGACCGGCATCGTTGATACTTCCACCAACTTTTCTTTTTGTTTTTTTAACATTTTTTTGTCAAAATCTTCATTTTATCTTTGTTTATTTTCAAACCTGCCACCTTACCAAATTCTCCTATTTTGTCTATCAGTTTATTTATTGATTCAATTGGATCTTCCAAAATAAACACCAGGTCATCCACAAATGCTTGCAACTTATATTCTTGATTTCAAATTTTCATTACTTTTATTTCTTTTTCTTCTCTAATATTTCTATTTAGTACTTCTAGTGTTAATACGAACAACAGTGGTGACAATGGGCAGCCTTGTCTCGTTCCTTTTTGTATTATGATAGCTTCTGTCCATTCTCCGTTTATCATTATTTTTGCTATTTGTTTATGGTATATAGCTTCTATGGCTTGAATGAATTTTCTCACAAAACCCATCTGTTCCAGTTGTAGTAACATCAGTCGCCAATTCACATTGTCAAAGGCTTTCTGTGCATCTAAAAACATCAAAGCCATTTGCTTTTCCGGATGTGCCTTATAAGATTCCAAAGTGTCCAATATTATCCTCAAATTGTCTCTGATCTGTCTTTTTGGTAAAAATCCATTTTGATCTGAGTGTATAAAGTTATTTAAATATCTTTTAAGTCTTTCTGCCAATATTGTAGCAAAGATTTTATAATCTGAATTTAGCAGAGATATAGGCCTATAGTTCTTGATTTGTTGTGGGTCAGCATCCTCCTTTGCAATAAGTGTTGTTGGATATTTATCCTACGGTTGGGTAGGTAATATATAGAAAAACTATGTGACTTGAAATGCTGGGGTAATTTGAGACGGCTTTATGTTCGTGACACTGGGGGGGCACAAATTAAGATTTCTTTAGCAAACGAGTGGAAGCTAAAGGAATGTGGTGAGGGAACGGCGATATGTCCATACATAAAAGAAAAAATGCATATGTTATACGTTCCAAATCTAAACTTTAATTTATTATCAGTTAGAGTATTGGTTAAGCTAGGATATACAGTAACTTTTAGGGATAATTATTGTTTAATTGAAAAGGGTGGAACGAAGATTACTGGAAGATTGAAAGATGGTTTGTATGTATTATCTAATAATCATGTTACAAATGCTGAATACTCAAATGTCAATCCACATGACAAATGTGTTCACTTGCTTCACAGACGTATGGGGCATATCAGTTTTAAGATGTTACAGAAAACTGTAAAATTAGTTGATGGATTGAAGCTGAAACCATGTAACCAGTATTTAAATTGCAATATTTGTAATCAGCAGAAAAGTAGAACAATCCCTGCTAATAGGTTTGACGGGTTTAAAATGAAGAGACCACTGAAAGTGGTATTCGCTGATCTAATAGGGCCAATGAAAGCTAGTCTAGGGGATGCTTGTTATGTCCTAAGCATAGTTGATCATTACTCCAGGTATGGTTTTTGCTACCTATTGAGGAATAAGACAGATACATTCCGGTATTTTGTTCAGTGGATCAGGTTTGTCGAGAGAAAAACAAAGCAAAAAATAGTTACCATTGTAACTGATAACGGTACCGAGTTTGTAAACACAAGGTTTAATTCAATGTTGGGCAATGTTGATATAAAACATAAATGTTCAGCTCCATATAGACCACAATGTAACTCATATGTTGAAAGGAGAGGACAAACTTTAGAAGCAATGATGAGAACAATGTTAGCTGATGCAGGTTTACCGGCCGGTCTATGGGGAGAAGCCATAATGTGTGCAAATACACTCTTGAACAATGTCGTAAATACAACCACTAAGAAAATTCCCCATACTGTATGGCATGGAAAGAAGCTGGATTTGAGTTACATTCACACATTCAGGTCACCTGCATGGGTACATATTCCATCGCAGTTAAGACTTAAGGGCCAGAGTAGGGCACAATAATTAATATTTGTTGGTTATAATTCAAACCACAGATCCTACAGTTTTTGGCTAAAAGGAACAACGACGGTAGTTAACAGTGCGAATGCAAAGTTTATGGAGCATGTAGGGTAGAATAAATTGAGGACTGAGAATGAGGTTATCATTGAAACTCAGACTGAAGCCACTAATGAAATGCCAGAAATCCAGAACAAAGAGGTAGAGGAGGACGTAGTACAGGAACAGGTGAAGGTGGAGAGACCATCTGTAAGTCCTGATCTTCCAAGAAGGTCGAATAGAGTAGCAAAACCACCTGATAGGTATCAGGCAACAATGGTCTATCCAATAAATAAAGTTCCTACAACATATAATGAGTTAACCACGTTTCCACCTGAAGACCAGGAAGTGTGGAGATCTGGGATGACTAAAGAACTAAAATCTTTGCAGAATTTAAATGTTTATGAAACCATAAAAATACCACAAGGTAGAACTATACTCGGTAGTAAGTGGATATATAAATTAAAGACTGGTATAAAGGGTGAACCAATATATAAGGCTAGGCTGGTAGCTCAAGGATTTAATCTCCTGAAGATAATGATGAGGTATTCGCTCCAAGTTTAAAAGCCATTACACTAAGAGCAGCGTTGGTATGGGCAGCTAGATATAAATATATAGTTAAACATTTGGACGTAGGGACTGCATACCTACATGCACCACTACAGCACGAAATCTATTTAAAGAAACCCTCAGGATTAGAGGAGAATGGAACATCTGACTGTTGGTTATTAAGGAAAAGCCTTTATGGGTTAAAACAGTCAGGGTATGAATGGAACCAGTGTATTGTAAGAACATTAGAGAAGATTGGATTCAAAGCAGGATTAGCAGATCCATGTTTATTTAGAATGGAGAGGGATGGTAAAGTATCGTTATTACTTCTTTTTACTGACAACATAGCTTTGATTACAGAAAATGAACAAGAGACCAGCAGGATTGTTGATCAATTAAAAACTCATTTCAGAATTAAAAATCTAGGGGAGATACAACAATACCTGGGTTTACGAATTGAAAAAACCAGGGGAGGATTTAAAATATCCCAAACTGATAAAATCAATAATTTATTAAAACAATTTAGGATGGAGTTATGTAAATCATCAAAGACACCTATGGTTCAAGACTATTGTAACACTGATGTAAACAGTCCATTGTTTGATAAAGGGATTTACCAATCGCTGGTTGGCAGCTTATCATATATCAGCAATTGGTCTAGGCCCGATATTTCTTATAGTGTTAACCAATTGGCTAGGTTTAACAAGGAACCTACAGAAAGACACTGGCAGGGAGCAAAACGTATCCTAAGGTATTTGAAATATACCATGCATCATGCATTATATCTACAACCATCAGAAGATTTACCCGTAATTGCTTATGCGGATGCTAGTTTCGCAACAGATGTGAATACAAGGAAATCAACCTCAGGAATCGCTATATTTCTGGGAAAGTCTTTGATATGGTGGCGTTCAATTAGACAGAAGCATTTGAGTATGTCTACAAAGGAGGCAGAATTTTCTTGTTTATTTTTATTATGTACTGATCTGATTAGTATTAAGCAGCTGATGCTAGATATAGGAATAAATATAAGAGATCCTATAACAGTATACGAAGATAATCAGGCAGCGATTCAAATGGCGATGAATATAGCTGTGAAAATTAGAACGAAGCATACAGATCTTCGGTATCTAAATGTAAGAGAGTGTATAATGAACAAGATGATAGAACTTGTATATTGTGCATCGGAAGACAATGTGGCTGATCATTTCACGAAAGCACAAGGAAGTAGGAAACATAAAGATACATGTGAACAATATGGTTTGAGATTGTAAATATATTAAACTACCCAAAGGGGAGAATGTTGGATATTTATCCTATGGTTGGGTAGGTAATATATAGAAAAACTATGTTTGTGACTTTAAATGATATAAGAAGAATGATTGGCTGTGCTATTAACAGGCAGCCATAAAAGTAGACAGGAAGCCCGGGAGCTCCTGCTCCTGCTATTTGATGTTTGATCTCCTGAAGAGGGACTGTGGTTGACTGAAGAGAACTGTAAGCAAACTATGTTTTGTGTTGGAGAGTGATTATTCAAAGATGTGTTATCATTGTTTTGAGAAACCAAGTTTGTTTTTTCACTAAGAGTAAAGAATGTTTTTTTTTCACCGTTCAAAGTCTGTGAGTATCTGTGTGTTTAACCAGCAACATATCTCTTTGCTGTCCGGTCCGTTGCCTACTATGCAGAGGGAAGTTTTACCCTCAACAAGTGTAATATATGCTTCTAACCATGTTTTGGGTATTTCCTTCTTTAGCATTACTTCATTCATAACTTCTAGTAATGGGAGACTCAGTGTTTCCTGAAAAGTCTTATAATACTCCGCAGGCAATCCATCCAGACCTGGCGCCTTCCCAATCTTTTGTTTTTTAAGTGCTTCAGTCAGTTCCATCATCGGGTAAATTCGCCTTATGTAAATATTGTTTAACACTTTCCTCCTCTATATTTTCTTTTTCATATAATTTTTTATAATAATCTTGTATAATATTTTTCTACTCATCATTCCCAAATCTCGTTTGTCCTTGTTCATTTAATAATTGTGTTATTTTCCTTGATTCTCTCTCTCTTTTCAATTTATATGCTAGCCATCTGCCTGGTTTATTGGCATCTTCAAAATAGTTCTGTCTAGCACTTCTAATTTTTTTGTGCTAAATCTTTTTTTTCTATTAAACCTGTTTTATGTTTAATTATGTCCATTCTCATTTTAATATCCTTTTTCTGTGGGAATTTTTGTAATTCTTTTTCATATTCCTTATACTCATCCTCTAACTTTTAAGCATTAGGGGCGTTTGCAGGATTGTTTATATAGGTGCTCTTCAGAGAAAATATTGTTGACAGGCGGCTAAAATCTGAAAGAAGAAGATAACAGTGACTCTGGAAAGAGAGCTGTAAAATTAAGTGAGATATATAAAAGAGCCTTTAAATGCTACACAGTTGTGGACTCTTAAATTTAAAATTAAATTAAATCTGATAGAAAGTTTTCTTTTTTATCACTCCACTTCTTCACTCTATTATTTTTAATAGATCAGGTCTGTGACTGTAGAGCCTTAATATTTTTAAGTTTTTGAAGTAATATTTTTCTCTTTTTCTTTCTCCCCCCCCCCTTTTTTTTTTACAATATATTATTGTTCAATTGGATTAAGGCACACAAGAGCCTGAAGATTTTCTTTCTTCCCTTTTTTCCCCTACTGACTGGAGATTGCTATTTAATTTTTTAAAAAAATCTTTTTACTTGATTGGATTAGGGCACACAAGAGCCTGAAAATTGATTTTTTTTCTTTTTTTCTCTTGCCTTCTTTCTTATCTTTTCCTTTTTTTTGCCTATGGTTATTTGGGATAATACCTGCTATCCATAAAAACGGATTAGGGTTGAGAAGAACCTGAAGATTTTTTTTATTTTACTGCTTTGAATTGGATTATCTATAGAAATGAGTAAAAAAGCAGCAGTTGTCAGCTCTGCTGGATCGGCCCCCTCTTCATCACTAGCGGGAGGACAATGATCAATACAGGCAATGTTGCAGCAGGAAAAAGAGAAGGAATGTGAAAAAGATAAGGATACGACAATGCAGATAATTCTACAAGGAATACAAGATATAAAATTAAAAATAGAGAAAATTGAACAAAGAACAGGGGAAACAGATAGAAAAGTGGAGAATATACAACAGATGATGAAATATGAGGACAGACTTGAAAAAATTGAAGAAAAGGAGGAACAAAGAGATAAAAATTAGAGATATGGATAGCAGATTAGAAGAGGTTGAGCGTGACAAGAGTGGATTAGGTTGGGAGATGGATAAATCAGAATTTTACCTAAAATTTCAAAATGTGGAAGAAGAAAAAGGAGAAAATTTGGCGGAAAAAATGATAGAAATCTTGTCAGAAGCATTAGAAATTACCAAAGAAAAAATTTTCATGGCATTGATGAGATGTATCGAGTATATACTAGATATGCAATGAGAAATAAATTATCAAGAGAAGTCCATATAAGATTTACCAAGAAATCAATTAAAATACAAATATTGCAGATTACAAAAGAGAAAACATTGCAATTCAAGGGCAAGGAAATTGTGGTTCTGAAGCAAATACCGAGAAGAGTGAGAGAGATGAGAATATCAATTTTTAACAAAAATATTGCTCCAGAAAGGTGTGAATTACAGATGGCTGATACCAGAAGGTTTGGTGTTTACATGGCAATTGCAAAGATTTAAAATAGATGCAATTGAAATAGCTAAAGCATTTTATGCAGAATACTTAAAAGAAAAGGATGTTGAACCTAGAAGGGAAGAGCCACTGCTTCAATTGCAAGAGGAGGACCTAGTGATGTTTGAAAAGGCGGAAGGTACATTAGAAGGTGCAGTAGGAGGCATTGTAGAATATAAAGAACAACGTGAACTGAGATGCACTAGAGCAGCAAAGCCCTTATACAAAGTATAAATATGGAAGAAAATTTTTTGATTACAATTAATATAAATGGACTTAATATAGCTACAAAAAGAAGAAAAGTATTTTATAAATTGGAGAAATTAAAATTGGACATAATTTGTTTACAAGAAGTGCATATTAAAAAGCAACAGGAACAACTTTTGGTACAGCCTAAACTAGGGAAATTATTTGCCTCATTGCCACAATGTAAGAAAAGAGGAGTGGTTTTGTACATTAAAGATATAATACCAACGGAAAAAAAATTATACAGACGAAGAAGGAAGAATTTTGATGGTGAAAATAATAGATAACAATAGGAAAATACTGTTAATAGCTATATATGCTCCAAGTGACAATCAAGATGATTTCTATGGAAAATTACATATGAAATTAATTGAATTGGACTATGATAACATCTGCATAATGGGAGATTTCAATGGAATAGTGGATGGGAAAATGGACTATAATACACAAAAGAAAACAAACCAAAGTAGGAGAATTCTACCAAAATCTTTTTTCAAGATGATAGAGGAAATAAATTTAAAAGATGTATGGAGAGAAAGAAATGCTAAAAATAGACAATATATATTTTATTCTAATAGACACCTATCATGGTCTAGAATAGATATGATATGGATGACAATGGAATTGACCTCGAATATAGAAGAAATTGACATAGAAGTTAATACTTGGGCAGACCACAATCCAATGATGGTGAGATGGAAAGGACAAAGGAGAAGATCCAGATGGACTTTAAACACTACAGTACTAAAAGAAAAGGACTTTGTACAGAAAATGGAGAAAGAATTGGCCTTTTTCTTCAAAGAAAATAGAAAAGAGGATACATCAATGCAAAATCAGTGGGATACTATGAAAGCTTACGCAGAGGCCTGATAATCGACTATATAAGGAAAATAAATATTAAGAAAAGACAAAAAGGGATTGTGGTTTTGAGCACAGGATCTCCAGGTTCATTCGCAATTCCTGCTGTGAACTCCTTCACTTGCAGGTGCCTCCTTGTTAGCCTTTGACGGCTTAGGTGTGAGCAGCACCAAGGGACTGATACTTTTGTCGTCTCCGCCGCCGCTTGGGAACATGTGAGGAAAAAATTGTACAGTAGATAATGTTTAATTTCTAAAACAGCATTGCATAAGAATCATGAGAGCTTTTGAGAAAGAAAAATAAAGGAAAGTCTCAGCATTTCTGTAAACGTTGGAAGAATGTAATGCAAAACCATCTTCCCAACACATGGAAGATGTTTCATGTGATACCTTTGCAGGACACCCAACAACCAGGCCAAGTGTGTGGAGAAACCAAGAGGTTCTTGGCCTGAGTCTTAAGTCCAAGTGATTTAGAATTTAAACATGTGCAAAATTTCTAAAATTTAAAATAGTAAAAATATATTTAATCAATTTTCCTTGTTTTCTTTCCTTGGTGTCACATTTTTATCATTTCTCATCTTACAGTACACCATTTTTATCATTTCTCATCTTATTATAGTTAGGAGTTGGAAATATGATCCCAAAGCCTCTGACTCTCTTACAGAGCTATATATGTAACAATATCAAGCAAAATTAAATAAAGCCAACCTAAGAGTCAGAAGGGATCGTCTACAGGGCCAGGTCATTAGTCCCCACTCAGAAGAACAGTCCATCTCCTCAGAATCAAAATTTGAAGCTCAGATTGAAAAGTGTAAATGGTTGCTGAAGGTCCTGCTTCAGGCACAAAGCCATCTCAGAGACCTTGGCCTGTCCAGTCCTCTCAGGCCTTGGAAAGGGGAAATCTTCTATCAAAATGGGCCTGGTGGCTCAGCAGACTGATAGCATTGTGATTAACACCAGCTGTCTGCAAGTACTGTAAGTTCAAATCTCACTAGGCTCAAGGTTGACTCAGCCTTCCATCCTTTCTAAGGTAGGTAAATTGAGGACCCAGTTTGTGGAGGCAATAAGCTGACTTTGTATAAATATACAAAAGTATGAAGGCTATTGCTTAACGCATTGTAAGCCGCCCTGAGTCTCCGGAGAAGGGCGGCATATAAATCAAATTTAAAAAAAAAAAACTTTGCAAGGAAACTGCAGGGAAATGGGAGTACAGGATAACCGGTAGCAGACAATGAACCTGTAGCGACCGTTGGCTGGCCACACCTCTGAACTAGTCTTCTCGGTTGCCGCTTGCTCACCCTGCCCCATTTCTGCAAAGGCAGAGCCCCCTCCTTGCAGGGTGATCCAAAGGGGAAGGGGATGCTGCAGAAAAGGGTGCCTTCCCTCTGGGCCTCCCGGACCAGCTCCGCAGGGCTTGGGGCTCTGAAGCAGCCCACTGGCTTCCCACCCGGCTACCTGCCTGCTATCTTTGACTGCCGGTGCCACTGTGGGAACTCGACCCGCAGAGTCTGGTGTTCCGGGGGAAGGAGGCTCAGATGTGGTGCCACTTCCTACTGGCGAAGAAGCAGAGTAAGAGGTGCGGAAGCTAGCAGCGGCTGGTGGGGTGGCAACCCCCCGTGCGGGGAGAGGGCCAGGTTCACCTGCGCCACCATGGAGTCCGCGGTACTTTCCCTTCAGGCTGGGTGGCAGCGCTTACCTGGGCGGGCCAGTGCAGGTAGCTCTTCATCTTGCTGAAGATCAGGTTGCCGTACTTGTAGTTCTGCGGCCGACTGGAGTGGAACATGGCGTGGGCGGAGAGGCCGATGCAGCCCCCGCCAAGGCCACCCTGGCCAAGCAATTGCCATGTCTCCTCAGCAACATGCGCCAGGGCCATCTTCACCGCCTCCATGTGTTGCACGTGGAAGGGGCTGCCGCTGCTGCTCTCACTGCTCTCACTGGCTGCAGTCATCCACCTGCCCTCCCGGCGCACCACTGCCACTATTTGCTTTCATTTTGCGGTGGGAGAAGGAAGAAAGTGAATGGCGGCGGTGCATCAGTGCTCCACGAGGGCAGGTGGGTGTCTGCAGCCAGGCGGGGAGGGAGAGCGGCAAGAGTGGCGGGTTGTTCCAGGAAGAGCCTGGCGTTCCCCTCAGCTGCAAATGTTGAGATTTGAGGTCCACAAATCATGTTAAAGGGTGAGCTATTGATGGTTGCGTGGAAGGGAAACAAACTGAGCGTGGGACAGAGAGAGCGCGGGGCTGGCTCTGGCCGTGGACACTGGCATCATTCCACCACAGCCTGCCTATGAAGACTTTGGCTCCATGTGCAGCACCAATGGAGGGTCGGGGATTTCAGGTGAGGAGCTAGCATGCACCCCAACCCTGAGGCATTGGCAACGAGCTAAAAGGCGCTTATTTACCCCTCACTCTGGGATTCGAACCCTAATCCTAAGTAAACGTGACAGGCAACAGGGAGTCCTGTGCAAGTTTTGAGAAAACCGGCTTTTGGGTTCCCAGGCACTGTTTAAAGCCCTGCGGTCTCAGCAGTTCTACAGGAAGTTTAGAATGGGACTGGCCACCGAGGAGGAAAGGGCCCAGAGCTGAGCTTCCCAATCTTTCTTTAGGCAGCCTTGAGCACACTTAAAAAACAAGCCCTTTTGCCCGGATGCTTCTGTCCACTTTCCCACATCCCACCTATTGCTCCTTCTCAATCTGTCTGGATGTTTCCCCTCCTCCTTTGGATCACCCTGCAGGTCGGGGGTGAGTCTGCCTTTGCAGAAACAGGGTGGGCGATTGGTACAGAGGATTGGGGGGGGGATGGGTGGCCCTCTGGGATGGAGAGCAGGGCAAGAGAAGTCTCTGAGGTTTGCTTGGCTAGTCAAACCAGATGGTGGAGGGAAACTCAAAGCGTTGGGGGCTTCAGAAGGGCAGAATGCAGTGGTGGGATTCTGCCGGTTCTAGGCGGTTCGGCCGAACCGTTGGTTAAATTGCTGGCTCGCCCCGCCCCTTGCCCTGCCCCTTCGCACCATTATTTATTGCCAATAAATAGTGGTGGGCAAGGGGCGGGCGAGCCAGCAATTTAACAAACGGTTCGGTGTCTTTTTATAATTTTATTGACCCGCGGAGCTTCAGCATAGGCTAATTAGCTCGTTGATTAGATCGGCCTCCCGACTCTCAGCTGATTTGCTCTCAGCTGTTTTGTAGAGGGCTCTGCTGCTTGCTTGCAAAGAGTGCTGAGCAGATTTTTTTCCCCTAGCTATGCTGAAAAACGAAACTGAAAGTAAAGCAGGCTGTTGGCTTTGCTGTTGCTGCAACGTTAGAAAATTAGGTAGGCAGATTTGTTTTCTTTTTCCTCACCAAAAAGGTAATAATTGGAATATTCATGTTCATATTGATTAATTTACAAAAAAGATAGTTGTATAACTAATTGATTTATATTAAAATGTTGAATTTGTATTAGACAACTATAATATTACATAATTAACCAATGTGAGGATGGATATAAAAATAGATGACAATGTGAAGGGGTATAATATAGAATAGAAGGGAAAATTGAATTTGATTAAGATTAGAGATGAGGATGAAGGGTAATATTGGTTTTTTTAAAAAATAGATAAGGAATAAATATGGCAAAAAGGAAATATAGAAATTGTAAATTTAATTGAAATGACTAAACATTGTTTAAATTTGTGAACCAGCCAAATACTCTGTTCAAAGAAAATACATTGTATGTTTGTATGTGTGTTTCTAATTATTGCTATTTATTCATATTTGTTCTCTTTTATTCTTTAAAGTTTAACAATTCATTCTTTATCTTAATATCTTAATATTTATTTGGGGTTGGTTTTCTTCCCTTTCATCTTTTTTACTGTACGGCAATCTTTCTCCTCAAACCTACCACCTCTCTCTTTTCTTTCCTTCTTACTTTCTTCCCCCCTCCCGTTTCTTCTCCTCCCTACTTCCTCTTCCTTTCTCCTTCTCCTTCTCCTCCTCTCTTCCTTCCTTTCTTACCCTCACTCCTACTCTAATTTCCCTTCCCTTCCTTCCTCTCTTCCTTCCCTCTCTCTCCTTCTTTCTGCCATCTCTCTTCTCCTTCCTTCATCCCTCTCTATTGCTGTATCCTTTTGTGCATATGGATTACTCAGAGGGCTGAAAAAGTTATTTTTGACTGGTCCTTGCACTTTTGACCACTCCTCAAACTTACGACTGTCCTCACATTTTACGTTTTTCGCCCTATCTTGTCACCATGGTGAAGAGAAGCAGTTGTGAAATGAGTGACATGGTTGTTAAGAATGCTACAATGGGCATAAATGATGACCAGTCATAAGGGTGAGGACTGGTCAAAAGTGCAAAGACAGTCAGAAATCACTTTTTTCAGCCCTCTGGGTGGTCCTTTTGTGTGTATGGACTACTCAGAGGGCTGAAAAAGTTATTTTTGACTGGTCCTCGCACTTTTGACCAGTCCTTGAACTTACGACTGTCCTCACATTTTACGTTTTACGCCCTATCTTGTCACCGTGGTGAAGAGAAGTAGTGGTGAAATGACTGACTTGGTTGTTAAGAATGCCGCAATGGGCATAAATGTGAGGATGGTCATAAGTGCAAGGACCAGTCAGAAATGACTTTTTTCAGCCCTCTGAGTAGTCCCTATGCACATAGCCACGCCCACCCGGTCACATGACCAGCTAGCCATGCCCACCTAGTCACATGACCACCAAGCCATACCCCCAACTAAGCCACGCCCACAGAACCGGTTGTTAAAAAAATTGAATCCCACCACTGGCAGAATGTGCTTCAGAATGTTCAGCTCCTGGCTCTATCAGTGAGTGACGTGAGTGATGTCAAGTTGGCCATGCCCGCCCAGCCACATGACCACCAAGCCACGCCCACAGAACTGGTAGCGAAAATTTTTGGATTTCACCACTGGACCTCTTGCTATTGAAACAACGATAAAAAGGAAATAATTCATGATTACTATGAAAAACTATATGATCAAGAGACAATTGATAAAATAAAACAATACTTAGAAAAAGCAGAGTTAACTACAATACCAGAAACAGTTAAAGCAACATTAGAAGAAAGAATAACAATGATGGAATTAACGGAAGCAATTAAAAGACAAAAGAATGGCAAAACACCAGGCCCAGATGGGCTACAAGCAGAGTTATATAAAATATTACAAAACGCCATAGGCAATTCAATGTTGGAAGTATTCAGTGAATTAATGTTAGAGGTGAAAGTACCAAATTCTTGAATGGAAGTACACATTACCCTCATACTGAAAGAGGATTCAGACTTGCATTGGATAAAAAACTATAGACCAATATCTTTATTGAATCTGGACTACAAAATATTTGCTTCAATAGTAGCAGAAAGACTGACTTCCGCTGCACTGCTGGCGCCGCTGCAGCTCCTTTGTGAGCTGCTACTCCTGGGATCTGTAAAACTGCCAACAACTGTTCCAGCTGTTTTGGCGGCTGGAACTTCCCCCTCGGGCAAAGGGGGGGGTGAGTGCTCAGCTGTATAGGGTAGAGCCCCCCCAAACCTCCAGGATTAACCCTGGAGGCACAGAGGGTGAGGGCTCCCCAAACGCCTGGAAAGCAGCTCCAGACTCGGGATTCTGTCTTTGACGGATTAAGGCGTCGCGACCACCCTGTGAAACAAGTGATTTCAAGGATTGATTTACACACAGGCAGAACAAAACAGGAGAGCTTCTCGCAAGTATTTTTCTTTCTTTAACTCTGATGAATAATGAGTCCTTTCAGATTCGAGTGAAAGCTTTATAGAGACCCAAAATGGCGCTGATTGAAAACGGAAGCTTAAGAAGAAAGTGATTGTTAAAGCTTGTTTGCGCTTGTTAAGGTCGTTATAGCTGACAGTACTTTGAAGCTTTGCTGAATGAAGTTTGCAGCATAAGAAAAGATGGCAGAAGTAAAATTTTTTGAAGAGAATGGAGGTTTCTCAGCAGATAATTCAGCAAGCGTACAAATACTGACAGTGGATTTTGTGGATGCATGGCAAAAATCATGGAAAGACTGGATGAGAACTTTGAGAAGTTTATTACTCAAATTGCTAACAAAGTTGCAATGTTGAAAGAGAAGGAAGAACAAAAAGCACCTGAGGAACATGGAAAGGATGTTTTTCAAACTATGAATAAACTGATGGGCTTGAAGGAGGTTAATCCAGAGATATGGAGAGAGATCTAGCCAGAGGTTTTGACGCAGATGAGAGGAAAAGTGCTGGGAGAAGCTTGGATTTTCAAGATATCAAGAAGGATTAGAAATGGAACATTACAATTTCTTTACAAAAATGGACTTTTAATCCTATTTAAATAGGTGTGTTGCTTAAAAGGAATTACTTTGCGAGCTGCACAGGAAGAAGAAGGCTCGGAAAAAAACCAGGGGGAAATGGAAGTGGAAGAATTTTATTCCTCTTTGTTAGGCAGGATAACATGGTGAATGATTGTATTGGTATTCAAGATTTTTATTAGGGATATGATTTGTTTGGTTTTGAAATTTTTTTTTCTTTAAAAAAGAAATTTTCTTTTGGATGTTAAATGACTAGATGTTTCAACTGTTATATAAACGTGAACAAGGATATGATCTCTTTGGTTATGATTGGATGGATTATATCTAAAAATTATTTTAAGTAATGGATTAAATGAGAAATTTCCTTTTGGATGTTAAATTCAAGGCTATAGATTTTTCAATATATTTTCAAGGGCTTTAAATTGTTTGTTTATTGTTGAATTAATTGGGATTAACTACCTTTAAGCAAGAAAAGTTATATTTTGTTTTGAACAAGGAGAGTTAAAGTACAAGTGATAGATAAATCTATAGATAGTTAGTTTGTGGGGTTTTTCATTAAGGTTTGTTAAATGTTTTTACCCTGTTCTGGGAAGTCCGGGGAGGGGGGTGGGGGTTGGGATGGGAGGGGGGAAGGGAGGGGGGAAATAAAAAAATATGATTGATTTTTTGCTTAAGATGTATGTTTACTATGAAATAAAAGTTTTTTTAAAAAAAAATAGCAGAAAGACTAAAGAGATTTTTTAAATCAATTTATACATGCAGATCAAAATGACTTTTTACCTGAGACAAATTAAAGATAATATGAGAATAATTTTGAATACACTGGAATATTATGAAGCACGTCGAGAGAAGCAAATGGTACTGATTTTCTTTGATGCGCAGAAGGTGTTTGACAATGTGAACTGGCAATTGATGCTGACACAATTAAAAGTTATGGACTTTGGGGAGAGATTTATCAAGATGATTAAGGCAATATACTATAAACAAACCGCAAAAGTGATGGTAAATGGAGATATGAATGAAAAGGTTAACATCAGAAAGGCTACCAGACAGGGATGTCCCATGTCACCATTATTATTTGTGTTGACACTAGAAGTATTAAATAGACAGGATAAGGAGACAAAAGGTATGGAAATAAAAAAGGAAGAATACAAATTACAGGCATTTAAAGATGATTTGGTTTTTATCTTAGAAGATCCACAAGAAACAGGATTGCTTCCGGTTTGGCGTTGCGGCGAGACAGTTGGGGAAATAGCGGGCTCTGATGAGCCCCACGAAAACCCCGGCTGCTGCCCTGCCGCCAATGGGTCTTCAGACCGGAACCATCCTGCAGGGACGGAGGGAAAGGAGGGGCACCTCAGACGACCGAGAGGAACAGGCAAGTTCCTCGGAGGTCAGGGGGAACCCTCTGCCGTCGGCAGCGGGGTCGGCAGCCATGGCGGCTGCCATGAAGTTGGTTCAATCGGGCAAGAGATGTGCTGGAGGAAAGTGGATTGAAATGGAGCTCTTTGAAGCCGGATGAGTGACAACCAACCCAGGCTTGAACAACGCCTAGAGCAAGATTAACATCTATAAGACTCCTAGCCATAAATTAGCAGCTGAACAACAAAGGGGCTGAAAGTTTAAAATGCTACTTTAAAGAAACAAAGACCCAATAAACAACTAAATTTTGAACAGACCTAAGGAATTAAATATCGAGATATGGTACAAAGACTGGATATTTTAAAATTTGAATTGTATTTTTTTAAAAAAGAAGATTTGATACTTTTTAAACTAAAGGAAGAAGAAATAAATTGGATTGTTATATAATTGCACAAAATGGATATTTGCATGACTAATGGAAAATGTGGATTGTAGAGGGACACCATCTGGTTTAAAAAGGAATTTTGTAACTCTTTTTTGTTATGGAAACTTTGAGCTTTACAGATAAAAGTCATGGGATTTTGCGGAGGAGGGTTTTTTCTTTCCCTGTCTGCAGGCAGCTTGACTTTTGTGAAAAGAAAAGGAAATTATAACGGAACTCTAATAGTTGAAACAATAATAATTTAAAAAATTGGCGCAGGAATAAATAAAGGATTAAGCGCAGGCTCAAGAGAAGATTTGATACATTATATCTGGAATAAAAATAAGAAAAAGATATAACATGACTTATGGAGGACAAAATTGAAAAATTTAAAAATGATAGGAAATATATGTTTGCAGGCGAGGAAATGAAGAAATAAGATACACATGACTGGAAAAAGAAAAAGGAAGATTAAAATAATGTGATCAAAAATAAAATAATGTACAGATGGATTGTAATAATAAAAAGGAGGTTTTTATAGAAATTAAGAAGGTTAAAAGGAATTTATAAACATATTTAAAGGTATGTTTGAAGCAAAAATTATGTTTTAAGGTTAAATTGGTATAAAAAAGAATAAGGACAAATATGATTAACTGAAATTAAGCAATGTATAGATGGATGGAAACAACAAAGAAAGGATTAAGTAGGGATCAATAGTTAAACCAACTATGATTATGCTGTGTTTAACAGCAAAAAATAAAAATAGATATGCTGTGTAACTGCCAGAAAATAAAAATGATTATGCTGTGTTTAACAGCCAAATAAAAATGGTTATGCTGTGTAACAGCCAAAATAAAAATGGATATGCTGTGTAACGGCCAAAAAATAAAAATGAGTATGCTGTGTTTAACAGTCAAAAATAAAATGGTTATGCTGTGTTTAAAAGCCAAGAAATAAAAAAGATTGGTCTAACAACAAAGATAAAGATAAATATGTTGGGTTTTATAATAAAAATAAATTAAGGTGGGTTAGACAAATAAGGAGGAGTATGTTTAAAAACAGAAACAAAGACTATAAATGTTGAGTTCAATAGTAAAAATACAATGATTATGTTGGAATTAATTATTTTATGAATGTTTATAATATTGTGATGATATATATTGTTAAAATATATCCATCTAAGCAAATGAAAGAGAAAAATGGAATTATAATTGGTTAGGATTTAAGATTTAAGTAATGGGTTTTTGGGGATAATGGCATAGCTAAATAGATTAGAGGGAAATAATTGAGTAAAATATTAAGTTGTGTTAATTGAAAATTAAGATTTGTTAGTGATTTGTATTAATTTGTGACCGGATCAAAAGCTTTGTTTTGAAAAAATGTGTTTTATGTTTTAAAAAATAATAAAAAACTTTTTAAAAAAAGAAAAAAAAAGAAACAGGGCCAAAATTAATAGAAAGAATATAAGAGTATGGCGAAGTGGCAGGATTGAAAATAAATAAAGAAAAAACTAAGATTTTAGTGAAAAATATTACAGAGAAACAGAAAAAAGTTAATGAAGAAATTAGACATTCAGATTACTAAGAAAGTAAAATATTTAGGGATTCAATTAACAGCAAGATGTGTAATGATTAAGGAAGATAATTATAAGCTGATGCAACAAATCAAGATAGATTTGGAAAAATTGGAAAGTTTGCAATTATCGTTGATAGGAAGAATAGCCACAATTAAGGTATATTCCTGAGATTATTGTACTTGTTTCAAACAATTCCGATAAAATTGGAGAAAAAAATACTTTGAGGATATTAATAAAGTAATATTAAAATATATTTGGCAGGGGGAGAAAAGCAAGAATTAATTTTAAAATGTTACAGGATACAAGAACTAGAGGAGGTTTTGGATTACCAAATTGGGAACTATACTACCAGGCAGCAGTGTTAACATTTATTTTTATTTATTTATTTATTTTATTTTATTAAATTTCTATACCGCCCTTCTCCTGAAGGACTCACGGCGGTGAACAGCCAGAAGATAAAACACAGAGATACAAAATTTAAAATAGATTAAAACGAATTAAATAATTTGGCTGAATTTTAAAATACCCCATAATTAAACAGATTAAAATTTGTATTTAAAATTTAAATTTAAAAGAGGAGAAGATTTAGGCCAGGCCAGCTTGGTGAAATAAAAACGTTTTAAGCGCGCGATGGAAGGTGCGCAGATCCGGGATCCTCCATATCTCCGGGGGGAGCTCGTATCCAGATCGTAGGTGCCCCCACAGAGAAGGCTCTCCCCCTAGGGGCCACCAGTCGACATTGTTTGGCCGACGGCACCCGGAGGAGCCCCTCTCTATGGGAGCGTACTGGCCGGTGGGAGGCTATTGGTGGTAGTAGGCGGTCCCGTAGATAACCAGGCCTAAGCCATGGAGTGCTTTAAAGGTGGTAACCAGAACATGGATGAAAGAATGGATTGTACTGAGAAGCACAAGATTATTGACATTGGAGGGACATGATTTACAGCTGGGTTGGCATGCCTTATGGTATGGGAAAAATAATATACATGGTTACTTTCAAAGACACTATATAAGAAATGTTTTATTGTTAGTTTAGAAGAAAATTAGAGAACAGTATTATTTGAAGATACCAATTTGGCTTTCAACAATGCAAGCACTTGTTCATCCAAATCTATATATGTAAAAGCGAAAACCACTCATTCATTCATTCATTCATTCATTCATTTATTTATTTATTTATTTATTTATTTATTTATTATCGGGCTTATATGCCGCCCTTTCTCCACAAGGACTCAGGTGGCTCACAGCAATAAACAAGTCCAATTAAAATTCAACAATAAAAACTAAAATTCCCATTAAAACCCCATTCAGTCCAGGCCAGCTTGGTGAAACAGCCATGTTTTAAGGAGTGAAGGTCGGGGGCTACCCAGAGCTCCAAGGGGAGCTGATTCCACAGGGTAGGTGCGCCCACAGAGAAGGCTCGCTCCCTAGGGGCCGTCAGCCGACATTGTTTGGCCAACGGGACCCCAAGTAGGCCCTCTCTATGTGAGCACACGGGGCGATGGGGAGCTGTTGTTGGCCGCAGGTAATCCGCCAAATACCCCGGGCCTAAGCCATGTAGGGCTTTATAGGTAATCACCAGCACATTGAACCTCACCCGGAGAGCAACCGGTAACCAATGCAGGTCACGCAGGAGAGGTGTAACATGGGAACATCAGGACACTCCCATCACTACCCGTGCGGCCGCATTCTGCACCAGCTAAAGCCTCCGAATGGTTTTCAAGGGCAGCCCCATGTAGAGAGTGTTGCAATAGTTGATCTGGAAGATGACGAGTGCATGAGTGACCATGCGTAGGGCATTTCGGTCCAGGTAGGGGTGCAATTGGCTCACCAGACAAATCTGGGCAAATGCCCCCCTGGTCACGGTTGTGACATGGTCTTCTAAAGTCAACTGTGCATCCAGGAGGAAGCCTAAGTTGTGCGCCCTATCCACAGGGGGTAACACCTCTCCCCCTATGACCAAAGATGGAATGTTCCCTTGGAACCGAGATGCCAGTACCCACAGCCACTCCGTCTTGGCATGGTTGAGTCGGAGCCTGTTCCTCCCCATCCAGAGCCGCACCGCCTCCAGGCATCAGGACATCACGTTGAGGGTATCACTAAGCTGGTTCAGGGTGGATATAAAAAGTTGGGTATCATCAGCATACTGATGATACCCCACCCCGAAACCACGGATGATCTCCCCCAGCAGCTTCATATAGATGTTAAACAGCAGGGGAGAGAGAACCGACCCCTAAGGAACCCCACATGTGAGGGGCCTCGGGATCGACCTCTGCCCCCCCGCCAACACCGCTTCCAAGCATCCCGAGAGGTAGGAGGAGAACCACCGTAAAACAGTGCCTCTCACTCCCAACCCCTCGAGGCGCCGCAGCAAGATACCATGGTCAATGGTATCAAAAGTCGCCGAGAGATCTAACAGGACCAGGGCAGAGGAATATCCTCTGTCCCTAGCCCTCCAGAGATCATCCACCAGTGCAACCAATGCCGTCTCCGTGCTGTACCCGGGCCTGAAACCCAACTGGTACAGGTCTAGGTATGATGCTTCATCCAGGATTACTCATGCTGTAATCACGAAATCTCCAGAACCTACAAATTTGCCACGTATGTTTCTCTTGGCTTCTAGGTGCTCACTAAGAAAGGATTTTTCAAAATGACTATCAGAACATTAGTATTTCCTATATTATAACACGATCTGATGCTAATGAGTTAGATGGACTCCTCCCTTCCCAACTTGAAAATAACTCTGGAGAGAATGGGATAGCATAGGACAGGCTTCTGTGGGGCAAGGCTGAGGGAAAGAAGGGGTTAGAACTTTCGAACCGCTACACCCCGCCGCAGGGAGGCGGAGCCGGTAAGATGGTTCCGCCCCAGGCGCCTGATGGAACCTGATAGGTTCCAGATGGAGCTTGGGCCATTCCCTGAGGCTCTGGCACACGCCCCGACTGGAGACCTAGTGGCCGCCTGGGATAGGGCGGCCGCTGGAGCTCTGGATCGGGTCGTGCCTTTGCAGCCTCTGACCCGGCGCCGATCTCACTTAGCTCCTTGGTTCACTGAGGAGCTGAGGGAGTTGAAGCGCTGGAAAAGACGTCTAGAGAGTAGTTGGAGGGCCAGTCTTTCTGAAACTGACCGGACACTGGTAAGATCTCATATTAGGAATTACCTAGTGGCGATAAAAGCAGCGAAATGTAGCTATTTTGCTGCTCTTATTGCATCATCAGATAATCGCCCGGCCGCCCTGTTTAGGGTGACCCACTCCCTGCTCCACCAGGAAGCGCGGGAGGACCCCTTGGAGGGTAAAGCCGAGGATTTTGTTCAATATCTGTATGACAAAATCGCTCAGATTCGGGAAGATCTGGACTCCGACTGGGTACTCTCAGGGGGAGGGACTGGGGCAGGTCTTGAGAATGTTATCTGGGATGAGTTTGATCCTGTGACCCCTGAGGACGTGGACAGGATTCTGGGTAGACTGAACGCGACCACTTGTTTATTGGACCTGTGTCCCTCCTGGTTAGTGCTGGCTTCTCGGGAGGTGACACGAGGCTGGTTCCAGGGGATTATAAATGCTTCGCTGGGTGAGGGTGTCTTTCCTGCCGCCTTGAAAGAGGCGGTGGTGAGGCCTCTCCTCAAGAAGCCTTCCCTGGACCCGGCAATGTTGGTAAATTATTGTCCGGTCTCCAACCTTCGTTTTGTGGCAAAGGTTGTTGAGAGTGTGGTTGCGCAACAGCTCCCCCAGCACCTGGATGAAACGACGTATCTGGATCCGTTCCAGTCGGGCTTCAGGCCTGGGTACAGCACGGAAACGGCATTGGTCGCGTTGGTTGATGATCTCTGGAGGGCTCGGGACAGAGGGTGCTCCTCTGTCCTGGTCCTGTTAGATCTCTCAGCGGCTTTTGATACCATCAACCATGGTATCATGCTGCACCGGTTGGAAGAGTTAGGGGTGGGAGGCACTGTGTTGCGGTGGTTCTCCTCCTTTCTCTCTGACCGGTTGCAGTCTGTGTTGGCAGGGGGACAGAGGTCGACCCCGAGGCCCCTCATATGTGGGGTGCCGCAAGGGTCGGTCCTCTCGCCTCTCCTGTTCAACATTTATGTGAAGCCGCTGGGCGAGATCATCCGTGGTTTCGGGGTGGAGTACCATCAGTACGCTGATGACACTCAGCTGTACATCTCCACCCCGGATCACCCCAACGATGCCCTTGAAGTGATGTCCCGGTGCCTGGAGGCCGTACGAATCTGGATGGGGAGGAACAGGCTCAGGCTCAACCCATCCAAGACCGAGTGGCTGTGGTTTCCGACATCCCGATATAGTCAGTTGACGCCATCACTGACTATTGGGGGCGAATCATTGGCCCCCACGGAGAGGGCTCGCAACTTGGGCGTCCTCCTGGACTCACGGCTGTCTTTAGAAGAGCATTTGACGGCCATGACCGGGAGGATTTTTTATCAGGTTCGCCTAATTCGCCAGTTGCGTCCCTTTCTGGATCGGGACTCGTTACGCACGGTCACTCATGCCCTCGTCACCTCCCGCCTGGACTATTGTAATGCTCTCTACATGGGGCTCCCCTTGAGGAGCACCCGGAGGCTCCAACTGGCGCAGAGTGCGGCCGCGCGGGTGGTAATGGGAGCGACATGGCGCTCCCATGTAACACCTCTCCTGCGCGAGCTGCACTGGCTCCCGGTGGTCTTCCGGGTGCGCTTCAAGGTTTTGGTTACCACCTTTAAAGCGCTCCATGGCTTAGGACCTGGTTATCTACGGGACCGCCTACTACCACCAATAGCCTCCCACCGGCCAGTACGCTCTCATAGAGAGGGACTCCTCCGGGTGCCGTCAGCCAAACAGTGTCGACTGGCGGCCCCCAGGGGGAGAGCCTTCTCTGTGGGGGCACCTACTATCTGGAATGAGCTCCCCCCGGAGATACGGAGGATCCCGGATCTGCGCTCCTTCCGCCGTGCTGTGAAGACCTTTTTATTCCATCAAGCGGGCTTGGCCTAATCTCTTCCCTTTTTAAATATTTAAATTTTAATCTGTTTTTTAAATTATCAGGGTGTTTTAATTTGTCTGGGCCAAATAATTTAATTTGATTTTATTGGGTTTTTAAATTTTGTGTATCTATGTATTTTATTGTTGGCTGTTCACCGCCCTGAGTCCTTCGGGAGTAGGGTGGTATACAAATCAAATAAAACTGAAATAGAAACAGAAAGCCTGAGGGAGAGAAGGGGTGTCAGAGAATGTAGATTTAATAGCTGTAAGCTGATGGAAGGTTGTAAGCGGAGGCAACTGAAAGCTGATGCAATGGGAATGATTCAGCATTTAGAATTGCCGGTTTAAGACTCTGATGGGGTCCACACAAGACTGTTACCATTTTAAGAGGTGTCTCTATATAGGTGACCATTAGAGGGCATATCTCTCGTGTATCTCATTGCTCTCCTTGTGTCCGTAGCTGTATGTTAAGGTATCTACCATGTATACGTATGCATATATTTCATGGTATATAAACCACTGTTAATTATCTAAAGGCTCTGTGTGCTGTGTTTTGCTCCTGGGTTTATCTCATGATACTAGTCACTCTGCAAAACTCTGAGAAGGGGATAGGATAGTAGACGTTTCTGTGGGGCAAGGTTGAGGGAGAGAAGGGGATAGTATAAGGGAGGATTCTGTGGGGCAAGGCTGAGGGAATGAAGGGGAGAGGAAAGGCCAATCATAACTACTCATTAATTTTCAAGATGCAAGTGTCAATTTATCAAGCCCCATCATATACTTTCATAGTGAAGCACGGATATCCAGCTAGTATCACTAGTATGGGAAATATTGTTAGATATAAAGACATTTTGAATGAAAAGTAAACAAGAGTTGAAAGAGTAAGGAATTGATATGGTTTGGTATACACAATTGCAAATACAATATAGATATGAACAAGATACTAAATTATATGGTTCTTATATGGATTTGACAGAATTGTATAAGATATTAACAGGAATAGAAGAGAGGGTGATAAACTATAGCTATTTATTGGGTATCAAATTAGAAGAACAAGTGAAGAATGATAGCATGGGCAAAAAATTTTGGTTATACGATAGAATTAGAAAAATGGCAGCAACTATGGGATAGAAATTACAAATTAACAATGTCAACCGCATATAAAGAAAACTTGTAGAAGATGTTTTATAGATGGCATTTTCTGCCAGCAAGATTGGCAAAGATGTTTAAAGACAAATCAGCTAAATGTTGGAAATATTACCAGGCATCTGCGTTGTATTATCATATGTGGTGGAAATGCACAGAAGCCAAAAAATACTGCACAAAAATACATACGTGATTGGAGAAGATGATACAATATATTGATTTGAAACCCGAAATATTTTTGTTGAGAATTTTATCAGAAACTTATAGTAAAGAGAATGTATACTTGATTATCCATGTAATAATTGCAGCTAGAATTGTATTTGCACAAGTATTGTAACTGTAATTGTATTTCACATTTGAAAAGTGAAGAGATTCCTACGGATGAGAATGGGATTAGGAAAATATTAGAAAGTGCAGAAATGAATAGGTTAACATTTGCAATTAAAGAGAAGGAACAAACTGAATATTATATTGTATGGGAACTATTTTACCAATGGTTAGAGAATAAATATGCAAGTTAGAAATAAAAGTAATTAGTGAAATATAGAAAATATATTAATGAATATGGCTGTAAATTTATTGCACAAGACATTTGTACCCAAATGACACACTGTTTAATGGAAGATAGATTGTTTGCACAAGGTATTTCCATAGACTGGTGGCCATATAACCAAATTAAATCTAGATATAAAAAAGATAAGGAGGAATTTGGCATTGAAACGAGCATAAATGGATTTGACAAGATATGGATGGGTACGGATGACAAAATTCTAGCTAAATTATATAATTACTTATTGGAGTACGATATGGCAGAGGAAGTAGTTAAAGAACCAATGTTAGCATGGGCCAAAAATATAGGACAGAATATAAATCTGAACGAATGGGATTCAATATGGAATAATAATCTCAAAATGACAAAGGCGACGGCTTACAAGGAAAACCAATACAAGCTGTTTTATAGATGGCATATGGCCCCAGCTAGGATAGCGAAGATCTACCCCAATTTGAGCCCTAAATGTTGGAAATGTGACCATCAGCAGGGTACTTTCTATCATTGCTGGTGGACATGTAATCAGGCACAAAAATTCTGGAGGATGATACGGATGTGGATTAGTGAAATAATAAAAGAAAATTTTGATTTCGAACCAAAAGCCTTTCTCCTGGGAATTTTGAAAACTGAATATGCAAAAAAGAAAAAGTATTTAATTATACATATTCTGACAGCCGCTAGAATTTCCTTTGCCCAGTATTGGAAAGAAAAACAAATACCACCTCAAGAACATGTTATTGGAAAAATATTGGAGTGCGCTGAAATGAACAAATTGACTTTAGAAATTAATGACAGAGAAGATTCAGAATTTTATAGCGTGTGGGACATGTGGTACGAATGGATGGGGAAAAGAAATAAAGAAGGAAATAGAGATTAAATATTAATTAATTAACAAAATTCATATGAATAGTATTATATTTAGTCTTAGAGATTTGAGCACTATTATCTTTAAGTGTTTTGAAATTAAATCTAGCTTTAAGAAACAATATCAAATAAAAGACAAGTAATAATGTATGTAGATGTATATATGTATATAATTGCACCAATGAACCGAAAATGTACCGAATGTATCACTATGTGTTATAATAAAAATTCAAATTCAAAAAAAAAAAAGGAAGATAGATTGTTTGTATTAAAAAAAAATAAAAAAAATATTTTAAAAAATTAAGTTGTGGTGCTCCAACATTTGAGGCTTTTCAGAAGAGACGAGAGAGAGAGCCACTTTTCCGAAATGGTATAGGGTCTCCTGCTTGAGCAGAGGCTGGATTAGAAGACCTCCAAGGTCCCTTCCAATTCTGTTATTCTCTTCTGTTCTGTTGTGATGATATTTATGATACCCTGATAAGAAATGAAGGAGGTTGTACTTTCTTTTTCACTTGACTGTATGTGAAAACAACCCTTTGCATTGCTAAGAATTTGTGATTGGCCATTCAACAAGTGAATTTCATCATTAAATGGATATTCGAACTTGGATCTGGGTAGTCTTCCATGTGTCAAATGAATCATGATTGATACGGTATAAGAGCTTATTGGAGGATTGTGGCATGTTTGCTTTTTCATTCTAATGTAAACTTCTTTCTTTTTTTTCCTAATCTTTTGCAACCATTAAAGATACTCTTTTATTTGAAGACAAAGAGGAAGGCAATAAGAGCACTTTGGACAACTGAGGATAACAAGCAACATTGAATAGCAAAACAAGTCAGTCCAAAAATCAAAATATTTCCCATTTCCTTCAGAGAGCCACACAATTCTTCATCTTCCTCAGCAGCTGGGAGAGAAATGAGAAAAAAATCAAGAAGAGGTTTCTAGCTGGGAACAGTACAGTGTGAAATTCAAGCATACATTACATGAAAAGTCAAGGGAGATCATTTTTCCATTGAGCAAAAGAGGGGAATATCTTGAAGTCAGTGGGGAGGAAAAGGTCAATTGGAAAGCCACGTAGAGCAGACAGAGTTGCAGGCCTTGCTCTGGGAGGAAGAAAATACCACTAAATCAAAGCACCACTAAAGAAGGGATCATCCATATTTTGGACCTCCTCAGGAATATGAGTTGTGGAAAAGCTCCATAGATGTGCGTGTTGTGGAAAAGATACAACTTGCAAATCACAGCAGATTATGCCTGAGAGGATCCCGACTGGAGAAAAGCCATACAATGCTCTAATGTGGCAAAACCTCTGATCAGAACAAGTCTGTTGTGGTTCTTGAAAGGACCCACACAGGAGAGAATCCATACAAGTGCTCCCAATGTGGTAAATGCTTCAGCAAGCATGGCAATGTGGACTCACACCAAGGAGAAACTGTTAGAATGTCCTGATTGTGGGAAATGTTTCTGTGATAATTCCAGCTTGGTGATACACCAGAGGAGTCACACAGGAGAGAAACCATTTGAATGTCCTGATTGTGGAAAATGTTTCAGTCAGCATTCCAACATGGTGACACACCAGAGCACTCACACAGGAGAGAAACCGTTTGAATGTCCTATTTGTGGGAAAAGTTTCAGTAAGAATTTCAGCCTTATTGGCCACCAGAGGACTCACACAGGAGAAAAACCCTTTGAATGTCCTGATTGTGGAAAACGCTTCAGTCAACATTCCAACATGGTGGCACACCAGAGCACTCACACAGGAGAGAAACCGTTTGAATGTCCTATTTGTGAGAAAAGTTTCAGTAGGAATTCCAGCCTTATTGGTCACCAGAGAACTCACACAGGAGAAAAACCCTTTGAGTGTCCTGATTGTGGAAAAAGTTTCAGTCAGCATTCCAATCTGGTGACACACCAGAGGACTCACACAGGAGAGAAGCCCTTTAAATGTCCTGATTGTGGAAAAAGTTTCAGTCAGCATTCCAGCCTGGTGAAACACCAGAGGACTCACACAGGAGAGAAACCCTTTAAATGTCCTGAATGTGGGAAAAGTTTCAGTATGAATTCCAGCCTTACTGGCCACCAGAGGATTCACATAGGAGAGAAACCCTTTGAGTGTTCTGATTGTGGGAAATGTTTCTGTGATAATTGCAACCTGGTTATTCACCAAAGGACTCACACAAGAGAGAAACCATTTGAATGTCCTGATTGTGGGAAAAGTTTCAGTACCAATTCCAGCCTGGTTAGACACCAGAAGATTCACACAGGAGAGAAACCATTTGAATGTCCTGAGTGTGGAAGAAGTTTCAGTCTGAATTCCAGTCTGGTTAAACACCAGAGGACTCACACAGGAGAGAAACCTTTTGAATGTCTTGAGTGTGGAAGAAGTTTCAGTCTGAATTCCAGTCTGGTTAAACACCAGAGGACTCACACAGGAGAAAAACCGTTTAAATGTCCTGACTGTGGGAAACGTTTCAGTCAGAATTCCAACCTCATTTGCCACCAGAGGATTCACACCGGAGAGAAACCCTTTGAATGTCCTGACTGTGGGAAAAATCTCAGTACTAGGGTTAACCTTATAAACCATGTCCTTATACACACAGGGGAGAAACCATTCAAGTGCCCTGAGTGTGGACAGTGCTTCAGGCAACAATCTACCCTTATCGCACACAGGAAAATCCACATGAGGCCTCAAGTGAGAAGTGTAGAGAAGTGTAATTTGACTACAAAGAATTTGTAATGGGGAAGAGGAAAATAAAAATTGGAACATATTACTTTGATAATGGCTATCTGGTCTTCAGCCTTCAAAATTACACTTGTGAGATATAAAACGCCCAAATGGTATACTCACAATGTGAAGACAAGTCTGGTTCACAATTCAAAGGTTTATGTCAGATGTGCCTCAGTTCAAAACTCAAGAAAGAACTCCATGTTTGTAGATAAAGATACTTTTACTGAGTATGAACTGAATGCAGCAAAAGAAAAGAAAAGTCTGAGGCAATAGGCACAAAAATTACATATTGAAAGCATCACCAAATCCCTTCCCCCAAGGACCCAAATTGTGTGTCCAATCCACATCTTCCCAAGGTGTCATGTGGGATACTTCTTCAGACGGCCCCATCTATCTGGTATGCCAGAACAGTTGACCTTGATAGCTATCAGCTCTCTGCAGCTGCTATGAGGACAGTGAGAATTTTCCTCTCTTTTTCGAGACATCACCACCAGCTCATTTTCCCCACCTCCCAAATACCAGCAATGCCTCCCCCCCTCCTGTTACAATGGCAGCTGAAAGCAAGCAAGCATCATAGAGGCTGACAGTTTATTTCAAAAAGTGTTTGCAAAAGCATTTGCAAGTCTCTTCCCAAGCAGATTGAGTACAAGGAGAGCAAAGCACAATTTTCAATCCTGTCACATATAAATGACTTACCCATACAAGCAGGTACACATGACCCAGGACTGCAAGGGTTAACACACACACACACCATACACCCACCACCTCCCTAGACCACTCCTTACCTCAGACTCCATCTCCCAGGTATTTAAGGTTGCCCCATGCTGCTCCACATGTTCTTACTGATGATTCCTGTAAAGAGATGGTCCATGTAAATAAAAGGTAACCTGTTTAACCACTGATGAGTCTATGTCTGTTATTGGGTCCGATCCTTGAAATTAGTAACAAGATGGTAGCAGAGGATGGTTTAATGACCCAATAACAAGGAGATATGCCAGAAAGACAAATTGCAGCCGAAGAAAAGAAGAAACCTGTTCTGTCCCCAACCACATGCACACACACCAACAGACGTTCAAGAGTTAAAGACCAAACCAGCTGACAAAATCCTTTTCCTTATAATAACGGAACTTGGCAACAACCTAGTGGCTGCCTGCCAAGAGTTTATTATTTACGAAGAGGAGAGATAACTTCTCCCCACTTCTGGTACATCAAAAGAAACAGCTCAATAATTACGGAGTCAATCAAGTCCAGAGATAATCCAGCAAAGTCTATAGCAAAAGTCCGGCAATGCAGAATGGCGTGGAAGCTTTCAGCTTTGTTCATCACAAAGTTTGACTGGCCACCACACTCCCTTTTATATCCTGTGGGGTGTGGTCCAGTGACTCAGCCTAATATCGGGCACGCCTTTTCTTCTGTTGTGCGCGCTTATCTCTGCGACGCTGGTGTGGATCCAGCCAAGACTCATTACCCTCATCACTGTCCATCTGTGGCTGGGTGGGCGTGCTTGGCCCCGGCCCTATCTCTTGCCCTTCGGCGGACACAGAAGGCATTGCCAGAGAGGAGGGTCCTGGAGAGGGAGGCCTTGCTAACTCCTCTCCTTCACTCTCGGAGTCCTCTCCTGCCAATGACACAGGCTCAGGTAACGGAGCCACAACAAAACCAAACACCCGAGCACGCACCAAAAGGATGGCAGCACAGCTGTCCCCTCACGGTAACTTCCCAGCGGGAACACCTGAGTGACCCGATACCAAGGCCGACCCCGAGACCGCAACAATGGACGATGGAAAGGGGATTGGAGATCAGAACAGCCAAGAAACTGACGCTCAAGGGAGCAACAAACTACGGCTGGACATACTAAGACTACTGAAATCGCCAACAGACAACGAGGACCTCATCGCGAACCTCCAAAGCCTGATCCAGGACCATGGAGCAGCGAAAGGAGGCCACGACACAAGCCCAGAATCAGAGGACCACAGCTCAGTAAGAAACTCACCCCCAGCCTAACCCCTTACAGACACCGAAGAGCTCGATCTTGCGCCAAATTTTAAATGGTGGCCATCTTTGACCAAGCAGCCCGCCAAAATGGCCGACCACTGACCAATCGAAGGCCGGGATTCAAAATGGCCGGCGCGAAATGCTTGCACCCCCCAAACCAGCGGAGAAGGTGAACATTATGAGGACGAGGGGTCTGACTCGGATCCCGAAACGTCCCCGACCGAGCGATAGATCAAGCATACCATAAGGACCCTCACCGCCGCCTTCGGCTCTGACCTAAAAATCTCCAGAAACAAACTGAAGGCGCAGAGGGGGGCAAGGGACGAGGGGGAGAAGCACTGAGCCACCCACACGAGGGACGCGGACCTAAAAATCTCCAGAAACAAACTGAAGGCGCAGAGGGGGGCAAGGGACGAGGGGGAGAAGCACTGAGCCACCCACACGAGGGACGCGGACGCCGCTGCTAACCCACCGACATCGCAGCACCCCCCAAGGATGCGACACCACCCATCACAGAGGCCGCGAACGCAGAACGCAGAGACCGGAGCAGATACTCACCGCCATCGCAGGCCCATCCAAGCAGGCTGGATCTTCATCCGGACGAGATCGCGATGGCCCGACCACTTTTGACTCACTGCTGGACACACAAGGCCGAAACTGAGGCCTACCCGACCGAGAGAGACCTCTACGCAGGAGCTGCAGCAACGAGAACCTCCTCCTCCGACTACAGAGCTGAAATGGACCTCCCGCATGCGCCGATTCGCCTGGAGAGAGAAAAAGAAAAAAAATGCAGAGAGGGCTTTTTAAACTCCCAGCAAATATTCCTATGCCGTATTGCGGCTATCTGCACATTCAGAACCATGGACAGTCGCCTGCTGTAAGTAACAACAAATAATACAGGGAATTTACCTAATGATTTCCCAAAGTTAAAAATGGATGGGTCTAACCTCTTGGAGTGGAGCCAATAGCTCCATGTTGTTTTTTTGAGAGAAAATATATTGTTTTTTATTACTAACCCCCAGAAAGGCCCTGGACTTTTGAACCGGACTGCCTGCACCACAAGGCATTTTACCTACTAATCTCCAGTATTTCCCCCACCATATACCCCAGTATCAAACACTATTTAACGGTATCAGAATTAATGCAAAAAATGTTTGGGCTTTTCTATAGTGAGAGCGTGGCAACCACAACCAGAATTTCTAAAGCGTTCTATTCTGCAAGAATTAGACCAGGGGTTTCCATGAGCGAATACCTGTTAGAGTTAAACGCTACTAGAGCTGAATTACACCTGAGAGGGGAGATCGTATCAGATCAGACCATGAAGAGTGTGATAATTAACTCCTTAGATTCCACCTGGGATAACTTTATCACACATCTAGATACACTAAACTTGGAACACCTATCCATTGATAGCCTATCCAACAGGTTGATAGCGGAAGACAATCTGAGGAAAAGCCGCCCCTTGTCATGCAGAGACCACAGGCCCATAAAGAGAGTAGGCTTTCAGGACAGGCAACAGGACACAACAGAATGTTACAATTGTGGGTCCAGAAGCCACTACAAAAGGGACTGCCCCAGAAATTTCAGGGAAAGGGACAGACATGAACACAGGGCCAGACATCCAGAGAGACACTCACCAGACAGTAGATACAGGCGCAGGGACTCTCCAAATCTAAGGGACAGAAGGGGAAACAGGGACAGCTCCAGGGACAGCCGAACCAGGTCGCTGTATGGGATAGGAGAACACACACAAGTGACCAATCAGGACAGGGAGGACACCATGTGGCTCATAGATTCGGGAGCCACCAATCACACTACATATAACAGGCAACTACTCTCTTCTTTCACAGAAGAGGACTTCTTAGTTAAAGTAACCAAAATGATGTTCGGGTAACATGGAAGAGAAACACAAACTTACCAGGAATAGGAAAAGTAGAGGGGGTATTGCTAGTCCCAGAGATACCTCACAACATTCTAGCTGCACTGAAACTCAGCAAAGAATCCGGGATAGAAGTAACTTTCAAGGGGGGAGAAGTTCTTATGAATAGGAACAGGAAGGACATAGGAAAGGTCGTAGATAGAGGAGGGCTACCCTACCTGCACACCAAGAACGCTAACGTACCTAGCATAAATGCCAGCATAGAGCCGGAAGCAGATAAGACAGACACTAAACTAGAAGAAGGCAAAACTGACAGTGTAGATGAAGAGGACCAGGGAAACAGAGCCGCCAGCGCACATAAACACAACTCACACAGTCAGAGGAAACTCACAATAGGCAAGTCCATCCACGATGATTGTGCCCACCTGTTACACCATAAATTGGGGCACGCTAGCTTCCCTTTTATTCAAAAAATGACAAACTGTACTGAAGGTATAAAAGTAAAGGACTGTGAAAATTAACCTCAAGTGTTCGGTCTGTAAATGCTCAAAACTAAAAACCAAACCTAAGTCCAAGAAGGCAACACGCACCACCACCAACATTTTCAATCTGGTACACATGGACTTAGTGGGGCCCTTAAGGCCATCCATAAAATACAAAAAGAGGTACTTTCTCACCATCGTGGATGACTACAGTCGCTACGGTTTCATATATACACTAAATCACAAAAACGAAGTATATCAGAAATTTAAGGAATTCTACAAAAGGGTAGAAGTCCAACACAACATTCAGATAAAACAAATAATGACCGATAGAGGGTCAGAATTCCTCTCGAGGGATTTCGCACACTGGTTCAGGTCCAAGGGGATACTACACTACACATCCTTACTGTTCTCAGCCTTTCAAAATGGGGTGGTGGAACGAAGGAATTCTATCCTGCAAACTATGGTAAGGTGTGCATTAGAAGATGTGGGAATTGGCCAACATTTTTGGTCAGTGGCCTTAGTGTATTCCAATTACACGCTAAACAGACTATGGTCTAGCGTGATTGATAAGACCCCGTATGAGCTGATGTACAATAGGAAGCCACAAATAGGACACTTACATGTATTTGGGGTCACGGCAGATGTGCACATACCTAAACAACTACGCTACAAGGAGGACAAGGTATCCAGGAGGCTTAGGTTTATGGCTTAGGAACCAGGCACCAAAGGATTCAGGTTTATAGACAGTAACAATAGATTCGTCATATCTAGGACAGCAGTGTTCCATGAACAAACGAATTGGTCCAAAATACACCTCAACGAGATACATCCCAGGCAGGAAATAAAACACAATATACAGGATCGGGTCAAAGAAACTGCATTAGACAGCGAGAAAGAAAGGGGACATAAACCCAAGCACCAGGGAGTCAAAATCAGTGAATGGAAGGAAGACTACCCCAATATAAAGATAGACACACTCACACAGAAAGAAGCAAAGTACTTACACAACACCGACTCAACACCAAACAGACCAGTTAGGGCAAGCAGGAACCAGATGCCCAAAAGACTTGAGGATTATGTACTGCACATACACTCTGACCCGATCACCCCAAACTCCTACGACGGGGTGCTTAAACTCCCCCAAGAAGAAAGAGTAAAATGGGAGTCAGCTATGGAAAAAGAAATGAGCAGTCTCAAAGAGCTAGATGTGTTCACCCCTGCCAAAGTCCCAGAAGATAAGTCTCCAATAGGAACCAGATGGATTTTTAAAATCAAAACGCTAGAAGGTGGCAAGACACTATACAAGGCTTGGTTGGTGGCAGAAGGCTTTGCCCAAAAATACCCAGAGGACTATACCGAAACCTACTCACCCACAGTGAGAGCGGAGAGCGTTAAAAGTGCCTTAGTAATTGCCTCCATCCTAGGTTTGGAAGTGCACCAGTTCGATGTACAGACTGCATACCTGCATGCCAAACTGGACAAGGAGATTTATGTTAAGGCACCACACAGCAGGGACACAGAGGGGTGACTCATGGCTACTCAACAAGAGCTTATATGGGTTGAAGCAGTCTGGGAAATGGTGGTACAAGTGTCTGGTCAAGGTGCTTGAAACAATGGGGTTCGCCGCAACACCAGCAGACAACTGCTTTTTCATCAGAAAGGAGGGCAGTTCCCTAGGATACAGCAATAGAGAGGGATGAAGGAAGGAAAAGAGAGATGGAAGAAGGAAGGAGAGAGAGGGAAGGAAGAGAAGGGAGGAAGGAAGGGAAGGGAAATTAGAGTAGGAGTGAGGGTAAGAGAGGGAGGAAGAGAGGAGAAGGAGAAAGGAAGAGGAAGTAGGAAGGAGAAGAAGAGGGGGAGGAAGAGAAAGTAAGAAGGAAAGAAAAGAGAGAGGTGGTAGGTTTGAGGAGAAAGATTGCTGTACAATAAAAAAGATGAAAGGGAAGAAAGCCAATCCCAAACAAATATAAAGATATTAAGATAAAGAATGAATTGTTAAACTTTAAAGAATAAAAGAGAACAAATAGGAATAAAGAGCAATAATTAGAAACACACATACAAACATACAATGTATTTTCTTTGAACAGAGTATTTGGCTGGTTCACAAATTTAAAGAGTATTTAGTCATTTCAATTAAATTTACAATTTCTATATTTCCTTTTTGCCATATTTATTCATCTATTTTTTTAAAAAACCAATATTACCCTTCATCCTCATCTCTAATCTTAATCAAATTCAATTTTTCCCTTCTATTCTATATTATACCCGTTCCCATTGTCATCTATTTTTATATCCATCCTTACATTGGTTAATTATGTAATATTACAGTTGTTTAATACAAATTCAACATTTTAATATAAATCAGTTATATAACTATCTTTTGTATATTAATCAATATGAATATGAATATTCCAATTATTTCCAAGCAATCCAATTTCTTACAAATCAATTAATTATATTTACCAATAATAATAAACCAAATAATTTCCCCCATATATTCATCCAAACCACAACTTAACCATTTCTGCTTTCAACACAATAGTATCTCAATTATTACAATTCCCTAGTTAAATAGATCTTTTTTTCTTTTGTGTTTTAAAATCTTGAACTCTCCTCTTTTTCCCTAAATTTCTCATTGTTTGCACCTACCTTTTTTGGTGAGGAAAAAGAAAAAGAAATCTCTCTCTGCCTCATTTTGTCACGTTGCAGCAAAGAACCTGCTTTACTTTCAGTTTCGTTTTTTCAGCATAGCTAGTGGGAAAAAAATCTGCTCCAGCACTCTTTGCAGCTAGCAACAGAGCCCTGCGCAAAACAGCTGAGAGCAAATCAGCTGAGAGTCGGGAGGCCGATCTAATCAACTTGTGCTAATTAACCTATGCTGAAGCTGAAAGGGGCTGTTTTTACTATTTTTGCAGGCACCGGTCTACTCATTTGTTTTCTTTTAACACTGATCAGCTGTAGGGCGGCCCTATGAAGCCCCGCGGCAAGAGTTTAAACAGTTTTTTTTCCCTCTAGCCATCAGCTGGGACTCAGATTGGGAGTGGGCGGGGTAAGCGAACGGCGACTGGGCCGGGAACTGGTTCGGGGGCATGGCTAGCCAATCTTATTACCGGTTCTCTGAACTATTAAATTTTTTTACTACCGGCTCTTGCGAACCGGTGCGAACTGGGAGCAACCCACCACTGGGATGTTCCTATCTAACTAAATTGTGGCCGTGCCTTGGGTGTATGTTCCCCATTTTTAGCAAGTCATCACATACTGTTTCACTGAATACAATTTGCAACAGTAAGAACATCATAGTTTTTTTTTTAATTTGTAATTTTATTATAGCATATACTGTATATGACATTCACATAACACAACATATACGTATCTTATCTCTTTTAAACATTGTTTCTTCGTGATCTTCTTTCTGTTATTTTATCTTTCTTCCCGTGTCTTCATTTCTTCTTCTTCCCCCCCATTGTCCTTCCCCCCCAAAAAAATGTTTTTTAGCTTTAACAAGCTTAACTTTATACATTTCTCTACAATTATTATATACATATTTTAATTATATGTTTAATATTATACATTTCTATATTCTTGTTATATAAAAACTTTTCTTTTTTATTTTTACTACTTGTTTTTGTCCGTTCCAATACATTTTTATTCCACTCCATACATTTGTTATGTATATATTTTATAGTTCTAATTTTCTCCCCGATAGTTATTCTTTATTTCTCGCCTTAAAGCCATTTATACCATTTTTTCCATATTCTGTAATAATCTGTCTCTTCTTTTTCTTTAATTTCTTTTGTTAATCTATCCATCTCAGCACATTCTAAAATCTTATCTATCAATTCTTCCTCAGTTGGAGTTCTTTCCTGTTTCCAGTTTTTTGCATATACCATTCATGCTGCTGTTAAGATGTGTAGCATCAAATATTTTATTTCCTTGGAATATGGTCTTGTAAAAATTCCTAACAGGAATGTTTCTGGTTTTCTTTCTATTTGTTGGTTTGTTATTTGTTCTATCCACTTCTTAATATTTGCTCAATTTTTTTTTGCTGCCGGGCACATCCACCATAGATGATAATATGTTCCTTGGGATTTCTTGCATTTTCAACATTTCCAACAGCTATTGTTCAGGTACATCTTTACAAGTCTTATCGGTGGCAAATGCCATCTATAAAACATCTTCAACTGGTTTTCCTTGTATGCCGCCGATAATGTTAGTTTTGCATTTACTTGCCACATTGTTTCCCATCTCTCCAGATCTATTGTATAATTAAAGTTTTGCGCCCATTTAATCATTGTATTCTTCACTATCTCTCTCTTCCTCCATTTTATATTGTAATAGAAATTTATAAATTTTGCTAATTAGCTTCTCTTCTGATCCTAATATAATTCATCATAGCTTTTTAATACATTAAACACTTTTATAAAAGAGTAACTTATTATTCATTTCCTTCACACTGGTGTTGAAAAAGTAGACTTTCAAGTGTTCTTCAAAGTTGTGGCCATCATAGTTATTTGGGGGTGGTAGTGGCTTGCAGTTACGATAGCTGCGGTGTCCCACAGTCATGGAATCACCATTTGGAACCTTCACAATTGGCTTTCAACAAACAAAATTGACAGGAAGTTGCAAGTCACACTCATGGTACATTGCACTGAACAGAAAATGGTGATTCGCTTAATGACCACAGCTAGAACAGATATTGTAAGGTGGCATGGTTAAATGAAGACATATTTAATGATCACACCAGTCAGGAATGGATTTGCTGATCCCAATGGCTGTCGTTAAGTGAGGACTAGCGTGATTGTGCACAGTATTTGTTGCCTTTTTTCTTACAGGCAGTCCTCAATTTACAACAGTTCATTTGGTGACAACTCAACAGCACTGTTTTTCATATGACCATTGCAGCAGTGACATGATCAAAATTCAGATGCTTGGCAAAACACTCATATGTCAACCCTGAAGCCATTTTGGAGCGTCTTCAGGCCTGACACAGCAAGGCTGGTTGCAGCTGTGGGAATGGGAGGGGGGAGTAGAGATAGCTGGGGACTTGTAGCCAAAATAAAATTCTTTCTCCTGGGAACCAAGGACATTCTCACCAGGTGCTGGGGAGGCATGGACTGAAACCAACTGGAGTTGAGACTGTGACCTGGTTGGACCATGTGATGGAAATGTGGACTGGGGGAAAGAACTTTGATTTTCAATTTGGGTGGGGAAAACCTTGGGACCTTCAGAGTCTGGTTTTCATGAGATGTGCCACTATGACATGCCTAATAAATTTGGACTTTGAGGAACACCTTGGCCTTGGAGTTTTGATTGCACTGGGTCTGTTACTTGGAACCCTGACACCATATTTATGATGGTTGCAGTGTCCCGGAATCATGGGATCCTCTTTTGTGACCTTCACCAAAGTCAACAGGGAAGCCAGATTAGTTTATCAACCGTGTGACTAATTTAACAACTGCAGTAATTCACTTAAGAACTGTGGCAGGAGAAGTCATAAAATGGGGCAAGACTCACTTAACAGATGTCTCACTTAGCAACAGTGAAATTTTGGGCCCAATTGTGGTTGTAAATCGAGGACTACCTATATTTACACAAAGCATCAGAGTTGGAAGGGACCTTTGATGTCTTGTAGTCCAACCCCCCGATCAAGACAGGAGACCTATTCCATTTCGGACAAGAGATTGTCCAGTCTCTTCTTAAAAGCCTCCAACCCAAACCCGGTCCTTTAATCTTGCTGAAGCTTTTGGGATTATTTCATCAATTAACATCCGCCCCTTGCTCTAAAGTTAGATCAAAAAGTGAGGGAGAAACTGGAAGCGTTGTGGCGAGACCAGCTGGAAAAATAGTGGGCTCTGATGACCTCCACGAAAATCCAGTTGGACAAACCACTGTCGGGGGTCTTTGGACCGGAACTGTCCTGTAGGGACAGTGAAGAAGGAGAGGCGTCTCGGAAGACCAAGAGGAACAGGCAGGTTCCTCGAAAGGTCGGCGGCAGCTCTTCGAACCGGCGGTGGGGTGGCGGCCATTGTAAAATGACCGCTCTGAAGCTGGGGCAACCAGACTAAGTTTTCTGTACCGGAGCAGTGTTTGAATGGAGTACTGGTACCGGGTGAGTAATTGGCCAACTCACAGGTAAAAAAGAAAAATTTTAATAACTTTAAATGGTGTCCTGGAGCTGAAATGAGCAGCTAGTTGGCACATGGGAAGTTCAATGGAGGGAGAAGAACAAAGAGGAGATTAAAATACCAAAGCCCAAGAAAGAAAATTTTCGACTTTTACAATTGGATTTGCAATTGGATTTGGAGAAACTAAAAATAACAAAAGAAAAAGAAACTCAAGGAAAAGTATCTTTTATGTGGATTTAAAATATTTTTGATAGCTTTGTCATTTAGTTGGTCTGAGAATATTGTGGATTTGAGAGAGACATCTGCTGGTGGAAAAAGAGTACTGCAATATTGGTTGGAAGATAGAAGCTGTGACCAACAGCTGTGACCTTGACTACTAAAAGATAACTTGGAAACTGGGAACTTTTAAGGAGTATTTGTCTTTCTACATTGCTTGGTTTCGATTTTCAACGGCCGTGGAACATAACAAAGCTTTAACTTGGAGTGCATTGGATAAATATTTGAACTGGACATTGTTTGGAAATAAAAAGAGACTATATGGACTTTAAAATTTTAATTACATATAATTCAAAAGTTTTAACAATTTTTAAAATTGACAATATGGAGTCTTGAATGTGTGAGGAATTAATTGAGATGTTTAAAAACATGCGTGAATCACTAAAAAGTAATAAAAAGTCAGAAATTTTGCTGGAATACACAGAACAGAACAGGAAAAAGAGAGCATAAATGAGGAGCAAGAAAATAATATTGACGGAAAAGGAATTGAATGCAAAAAGCAGTTAAATGATTTCACTGGGATTTACAGTGGCAAAAAAAGAGTGGACGGGGGAAATATCCCCCAAAAAAGAATCAATCAGAGGGTAAAGAGGGAAATAGTGGAAAGAGATAAGGAGAACGCTTGGGAAGAACTACCCAAGTAATATATCTAAAAGCGAGAAATTATTTAGATATATTACCTGAGTAATATATCTAAAAGTGATGAAAAAGTGAGAAAAAGTCAGAAGAAAAGATATAACAAATATAAAAAAAGAAAAAGAAAAAGAAGTTAAGAGAATAGGAGGAAAGGAGAAAATTATTAAGAAGTGGAATTTTGGAGAGACCAAGATCAATGGTTAAAGATAATAAGAATAGTGGAAAGGAGAAAGGGAAATAAGGTATATATTAGTAGATTTAAGGAAACTGTATTAATTTACTGTATTAATATTATTAATTGTGGATGGTCAATTAAGTTAAAGGGTTTTAATGTAAGAATTGAATATGATGATGTATATTGCTTATAGTAAAACAGAATAGCAGATGAAATATGAAATGGCAATTTGGTTTAATTATGAAGACAATTTAAATTAAGATACAAAATTGAAATGTTAAGTGGGATGGGGATTTTGAGAAATATATTTTGTAAATGGAGAAATAAGATAATTGATATTATTGTAAGAGATTAGGAATTAAGGGTGAATAGTGATACTGTTTAGTATGTATTAAGAAGAGATTAAGATAAGATAAAGAAGTATAGAAAAAGAATATTATGGCTGAAATTGAACATGTAAAATGTATTTGGAAAAAAAAAGAATAATATAGAAGCTGAAATAACAAGATATGGGGAAAAATGATTAATTTGTGATAAAGAATTATATAAAAGAGATGAATATGGAAAAATTGGGAAGATTGGAATAGATTATAAGGATTAAAATATATATAAGATGTATAAAATGTGACCCGGTCAACACTCTGTTCATAAAATATATATGATGAAAGAAAAACTTGTTTACAAAAACAAGAAGTGTGAGTGTATTGTAAGAAGTAATCACAACTCACCCACCCTGAACGAAATATTTTGGGAAATATTCAAAGAGGCAGAATATTATATTCCCCAAAGGAGGAATGGAGAAAAAAAAATCTCAACAAAGAGAGAAAGCAGCCCCAACAGCTTCCAGCAGATGCCTGAAATCTTTAGAGATGGATATTTTGTGCCCATTAAGATATCCAGGCCAGCATATTCAGAAACAAAACATCTTCCACTCCAATTATGGGATTAAAATTTGCATTCCCCCACCCAAATTCTAAGGACAGGACATGACCTTTTAGGACATAATAGGATTAATCCACCACCACTGAAATCACAAAAGACACAAAAGCCCCTTCATAACACAATCCTGAGACGTCACAGAAACCTATAAAGCTCCATCCACTCATTCAGCCATTTTGTCAGCTTTCCCAGAACTACATGATGTTGTTGGTTCTGCACATCAATAAACGGAATCCTTCTTTTCGATCAGCCTCCATTTTATTTCCAGCATCCTTCTCCTGGCTTGGAATCGAACCAGATTTTTTTTTTTTTTATTGCAAAAGTTTTACAATTACATTTTCACCCCCTTTCCCCCCCCCCCACTACCCCCCCCAAACTTCCCAACCTCCCCAGCCCACCCTAACCCTCCCCTCCCCCCAGACTTCCTAGTATGCTCATGTCAGATAAAAGGAAAAAACCCTCCTTTGTATATAAAACTTGAATCCCTCCCTCCCCCTTACAAATTTTCATCTTCATTACATTAACCTATTTCTATCTTGGTATATCATTTTCAGATAAATTTTCATCCTGATTACCTTAAAAATATTTCTATCATAATGTAACATTTTCTAACAAATTTTCAACCTTAACCTTAAAATATTTCTATCTTAATATAACATTTTCTAACAAATTTTTATCCTCAACCCTAAAATGTTTCTATCTTATATAACATTTTTAAATAAAGGCTATTTGATACTTCCTAGTTTGATATTTATGCTGAACATAATTTATCCACTTCTTCCATTCCCATTCATAAGTCTCTTGAGAACAATCTTTTAAATATGCTGAAATCTTCGCCATCTCCGCAAAACTGGCCATCTTCAAAGTCCATTCCTCAATCGAAGGCAGCGCTTCATTTTTCCAGTATTTACCTATCAACAATCTTGCTGCAGTTATCATGTACAATATCATTTTTGTTTCCCCCAATGTAAAACCCTTAACTATACCCAATAAAAACAGTTGTGGAGAAAATTGAATTTTTCTCTTCAAAACATTCTGCATGACCCACCAAATTTTTACCCAAAAAGCCTTAACTTTCTTACAGGACCACCAAACATGATAATATGTAGCGTCTAAGCAGTCACATCTCCAACATTTAGGCTGGGCACTAGGGTACATACACGACAATTTTTTTGGATCTAAATGCCATCTATAAAACATTTTATAGAAATTTTCCCGCAGATTCTGCGACTGTGTAAATTTAACATTCTGAACCCAAATTTTTTCCCATGTTTCCAACATCACTGGTTCCTCAAAATTTTGTGCCCACTTAACCATGCAGTCTTTAACTAGTTCAGTTTCTGAATCCCTTTCTAACAAAACATTATAAAGTCTTTTAATATGCATTGGGCCTTTCTCTTTTATATGTCTAACTAATTCTTCCTCATACATCATAATACCAGTTTTTTGGTCCTCTTTCCATCTCAATTGCAGTTGATTATATTGTAACCAAGTTAAATTAATCCCTTCAGCCAACAATGTCTGTAATGTCTTCAGCTGCCATCTGCCCGCATCTGTAAAAAGAACCTCTTTATATAAAAACCCCCCGAGTGACATTATATTTGTATTCCACAAGGTATGACCAAGATCCAGCCATAGCGGTATTTTATAATTCCAGTTGTTTCGGTGCTTCTTCCAAACTCTCAGCAAAGAATCTCTAAGTATATGGCTTTTAAATACTTTATCCACTTTGCTGTCATAAAATAAGTAAGCGTGCCATCCAAATTCCAAATCAAAACTTTCTGCATTCAATATTCCAGTCTTTTTTCCTCCAAACCAATCACTTACTAAAGTCAAAGCTGTTGCATCATAATATAATTGTAGGTTTGAAAGTTTGAGACCTCCCCTTTCTGGGATGTCTTGCATAATTTTCATTTTTACTCTTGGTTTTTTCTCGTTCCAGACAAATTTGTTGATACCAGTTTGCCATGCTTTTAGTTGTTTATCATTTTTGAGCACCGGAATCATTTGAAACAAAAAAAGAAATCTTGGCAAAATGTTCATCTTAACTGCTGCTATTCTTCCAAGTAAAGACAGCTGCAGTTTTTTCCAAATCTCCATATCTTTTTGCACCTCTCGCCACAACGCCTCATAGTTATTTTGAAACAATTTCATATTTGATTCTGCAACCTGAACTCCTAGATATTTTACCTTTGGTACAATCTCAAACCCTGCCCTCCTTTCTAACTCCAGTTTACGATCTTGTGTCATATTTTTAACTACCATCTTAGTTTTTCTCTGATTCAATCTGAAACCTGAAACTTTACCAAAGTCTTGTATAATGTCCTTCATCTGGATTATCGATTCCATTGGCTGTGTTAGGGTAACAACCAGATCATCTGCAAATGCCTTTATTCTGTAATCCTCTTGCCTTATCATTATACCTTTCAATGTGTTAGAATCCCTTATTGTATTTAACAAGACTTCTAGTGTTAAAATGAACAACAATGGGGACAGTGGACATCCCTGTCTTGTACCTTTTTCAATTTTAAACTCTGTTGTCAAACTTCCATTGATAATGATCTGTGCCTTTTGCTCTTGATAAATTGCTGAGACCGCCTGTATATATTGGTCCCCAAAGTCCATCTTTTTTAATGTCTTTAATAGAAAATTCCAATCCACTCTATCAAAGGCCTTCTCTGCATCCAGAAAGACCAGCACTGCAGAGATCTGTTTATTCTTCTCAAGATATTCCAATAAATCTATTACTTGCCTTACATTGTCCTTCATGTGCCTACCCTCAATAAATCCCGCTTGGTCATCATGAATCACCTTTTGAATTACTGGCATCAGTCTGTTGGCTAATACTTTTGCGTAAATTTTATAATCCGTATTCAAAAGAGATATTGGTCTGTAATTCTCCGGTTTTTTGGGACCTGCTTGCTCTTTTGGTATCAAAGAAATATAAGCTGTAGTCCACGATGGAGGTACTTTTCCCCCTTGTTGTATGTTGCAAAATAAGTCTCTGAGTTGTTCCACCATTTCTGCCTGTAAAGTTTTATAATACACTGCTGTCAGACCATCCGTTCCAGGAGCTTTGGCTGTTTTTAATTGTTTTATTGCTGCTATTATCTCCTCCTCTGTTATGGGATAATCCATTCTTTCCTTTTGTTGTTCAGTGATTTTTGTAACTCTTTTATTGTCCAAATATTTTTCTATAAGTCCATTCTGCACCTCCTCTCTGGCATATAGTTTAGTGTAATATTGAAGAAAAGCTTCTTTTATTAAATTCTGTTGAAAAACTTCTTTCCCCCCAATATCAACACTATCAATAGTCCGTATGCTTTGTTTCTTCCTTAATGTGTAAGCCAACCACCTGCCTGGTTTATTAGCATTGCAGAATGTATTATGCTTCGCATATTGTAAGTTTGTTGCAACTTGTTCCGCTATAAGCATTTGAAATTGGTCTTTCAAAAGTTTTATAACACTAAGTATTCTTTCATCTGTTGGGTTTTTAATAAGTAACTGTTCTTTGTCCTTTATTTCTGCTTCCAATTCAAGTCTTTTCTTTTGTCGAATCCGCTTATGTTTAGAGTTCATATATATAAGCACCCCTCTCATATAAGCTTTGCTTGCGTCCCACACAATTTCCATTGGGGTGCCTTTATTCAAGTTCATTTCAAAAAACTCTTTCAGATGCTTTTTAAGTTCTATTATATTTTTCTCATATCTAAACAAGTTTTCATTTAATCTCCAAGAGCGTCTCTCATTCTTACATGTCTCAATTTCTATCCAGACTGGACTGTGATCAGTCAAAGTTCTTGGCAGAATCTTTGTTCTTTTTGTCCTAACAAGTAAGTCATCAGACAACAAAATAAAATCAATCCTGGAAAAGGATCTATGTCTGTCAGAAAAGAAAGTATAGTCCAGTTCTTTTGGGTTATGTATTCTCCAAATATCTTTTAATTCCAGGTCTTCTTTCATATCAAAAAAAGTCTGTGGTAATCTAATTCTTGATTTTGCCAAAGTCTTTTTATCTAATTTAGAGTCAATTACTCCATTCCAGTCTCCCATAATTAAAATAGATCTATAATCCCATTGAAGTATTTTAGTATGCAGCATTTTATAAAAATAGTCCTGTTGTTGATTAGGAGCATAAATTCCTATCAGAAGAATTTGACTATTAGCAGAAAGTAATTCAATTGCTACAAACCTACCATCTTGATCAGCTTCTATAAGTTTAGCTGTTAATTTTTTGTTTACATAAATAACCACACCATTCTTTTTTTGGTTAGTTGAGGATATAAAATGTGTTCCTAATTTGGAATTTTTCAAATAGTTTTGATCTTGAACTGTAATATGCGTTTCTTGTAAACAAATTATATCATTATTATGTTGTTTTAAATATGCAAATATTTTCTTCCTTTTTTGTGTTGCATTCAACCCATTCACATTCCAAGATAAACATTTAATCATCCTTATTCTCCTGAACCAGATTTTTCTTCCAACAGTAGCCACATATATGTGTATACATATAATCTCTCTCCAGGACTTACAGATATCTTTGATGATACGTAATTCTCAGCAGCCTCTCAGCTGCTGCTGCTGCAGGTTCCTTCCCTCCCCAAATGGAAGCCCACTGGTGCTGCAGGCTGGGAAACTGGGGGCTGCAATTTCTGCTGGTGGGAAGCTTGAAAAAGCCTCTTTCAAGTGGAGGTTGGTTCTTTGGGAATGGCTTCCCTCCAGAGGTTGTGGCTGCTCCGTCACTGGAGGGTTTTGAGGGAAGATTGGGCAGCCATTTGTTCTGGATGGAATAGGGTCTCCTGCCTGAACAGGGGATGGACTAGAAGACCTCCAAGGTCCCCGCAACTCAATTCTTCTCTTATGGACCTGATGTTTTCTGGGCAACAAGATCGGACTTATGTGTCTCTGGTCTTTTTTAGGTTGTTGACAAAATGGGGTTGGGATAGGTGAGCCTTTATACATTCTTTGGGGTTTTGTGTTTGAAACGCTCCATTTTAATGGTGATGGGTTAATCCTGTTATGTCTTAAAAGTCCTGTCCTGTCCTTCTTAATCCCATCAACTGGAGCTGAAGGTGTTTTGTTTGTGAATAGATTAGCCCAGTCTTTCTTAAAGGACACCAAATATCCATCTCTAAAGGCTTCAGGCATCTGCTAGAGCAGTGGTTCTCAACCTTCCTAATGCCGCGACCCTTTAATACAGTTCCTCATGTTGTGGTGACCCCCAACCAGGGGTGGGTTCTAAATTTTTTTACTACCGGTTCTGTGGGCGTGGCTTGGAGGTCATGTGACTGGGTGGGCGTGGCTAGCTGGTCATGTGACTGGGTGGCCATGGCTATGTGTATAGGGACTACTCAGAGGGCTAAAAAACGTGATTTCTGACAGGTCCTCGCACTTTTGACTGGTCCTCACACTTATGACCATCCTCACATTTATGCCTGTGCAGCATTCTTAACAACCATGTCACTCATTTCACAACTGCTTCTCTTCACCATGGTGACAAGATAGGGCAAAAACGTAAAATGTGAGGACAGTCGTAAGTTCGAGGACTGGTCAAAAGTGCGAGGACCAGTCAAAAATAACTTTTTCAGCCCTCTGAGTAGTCCATATGCACAAAAGGACTACCCAGAGGGCTGAAAAAAGTCATTTCTGACTGGGCCTCGCACTTTTGACCGGTCCTCACACTTATGACCATCCTCACATTTATGCCCGGGCAGCTTTCTTAACAAACATGTCACTCATTTCACAACTGCTTCTCTTCACCATGGTGACAAGATAGGGCAAAAACGTAAAATGTGAGGACAGTCGTAAGTTCGAGGACTGGTCAAAAATGCGAGGACCAGTCAGAAATAACTTTTTCAGACCTCTGAGTAGTCCATATGCATAAAAGGATACAGCAATAGAGAGGGATGAAGGAAGGGAAGGGAAATTAGAGTAGGAGAGAAAGGGAGGAAGAGAGGAGGAGAAGGAGAAAGGAAGAGGAAGTAGGAAGGAGAAGAAGAGGGGGAGGAAGAGAAAGTAAGAAGGAAAGAAAAGAGAGGTGGTAGGTTTGAGGAGAAAGATTGCTGTACAATAAAAAAGATGAAAGGGAAGAAAGCCAACCCCCCAAAAATATAAAGATATTAAGATAAAGAATGAATTGTTAAACTTTAAAGAATAAAAGAGAACAAATATGAATAAATAACAATAATTAGAAACACACATACAAACATACAATGTATTTTCTTTGAACAGAGTATTTGGCCGGTTCACAAATTTAAACAGTGTTTAGTCATTTCAGTTAAATTTACAATTTCTATATTTCCTTTTTGCCATATTTATTCCTCATCTATTTTTGTAAAAAACCAATATTACCCTCATCCTCATCTCTAATCTTAATCAAATTCAATTTTTCCCTTCTATTCTATATTATACCCCTTCCCATTGTCATCTATTTTTATATCCATCCTCACATTGGTTAATTATGTAATATTACAGTTGTTTAATATGAATTCAACATTTTAATATAAATCAATTAGTTATATAACTACATTTTTTGTATATTAATCAATATGAACATGAATATTCCAATTATTTCCATGCAATCCAATTTCTTACAAATCAATTAATTATATTTACCAATAATAATAAACCAAATAATTTCCCCCATATATTCCTCCAAACCACAACTTAACCATTTCTGCTTTCAACACAATATACAACTAATAGTATCTCAATTATTACAATTCCCTAGTTAAATAGAGCTTTTTTTCTTTTGTGTTTTAAAATCTCCTCTTTTTCCCTAAATTTCCTGTTGTTTGCACCTACCTTTTTTGGTGAGGAAAAAGAAATCTGCCTGCCTAATTTTCCAATGTGCAAAGCCAACAGCCTGCTTTACTTTCTCTTTCGTTTTTCAGTATAGCTAGGGGGGAAAAATCAGCACTCTTTGCAAGCAAGGAGCAGATCCGTGAGCAAAACAGCTGAGAGCAAATCAGTTGGGGGTCGGGAGCCGATGTAACCAAGGGCTAATTAGCTTATGCTGAAGCTCCGGGGGCCAATAAAATTACAAAAAAAACACCGAACCCTTTGTTAAATTGCTGGCTCCCCCGCCCCTCGCCCACCACTATTTATTGGCAATAAATAGTGGTGTGGAGGGGCGGGGCAAGCCAGCAATTTAACAAAGGGTTCGGCTGCAGCACTGGCTCTAGGACGGCCCTTTGAAGCCCCGCGGCAAGAATTTGAAGTTTTTTTTTCCTCCAGCCATCGGAGGCAGCAATAGATGGGGAGTGGGCGGGGTAAGCGAACGGCAGAGAGGGAGAGTGAGTGAAGGTGGGGAAGCTGCTTTCTCCATCCTGCCCTCTTGCATCCGGAGCCCACGTGGATCCCAGGCAGCGGAACTCAGGCTAGGGAAGGGGTGGGCAATTGTGGCTCTTTTACAACTTGTGGCCTTCAACTCCCAGAATTCCTCAGACAGCCAAGCTGCATCAGGAATTCTGGAAGTTGAAGTCCACAGGTTGTAAAAGAGCCACAATTGCCCACCCCTGGCTACGGTAGGCTGGCGCCGCGCGGGTGGGAGGCGAGGGGCGGGCGAGCCAGCAATTTAACAAAGGCCTCGGCCGAACCCCCTAGAACCCCCAGAATCCCACCACTGTGTAGGCCCCTCTTGATCTTGAGGCCCTAGGCTGAAGCCTAGTTAGCCTATAGGAAAATCCGGCCCTGATCACAACTACTTCTTGGCAAGCTAGAAAAATGTGAGATAGACAGCAGCCGCACAAAATGGGTTTCTAACTGGCTGACAAATCGGACTCAATGTGTAGTCCTCAATGGAACTAAACCCTCATAGAGGAAAAAAAAGCAGTGGGGTACAATCTAGACTAGGGGATAGAAGGGGAACTCATCAAATTTTCAGACGACACTAAGCTGGCAGGAATTGCCAACACCCCAAAAGAGAAGCTCAAGATCCAAAACAGACTTGACAGACTTGAACAGTGGGCCCTATCTAACACAGATAAAAGTAAAGTTTTACACTTAGACAAGAAAAACCAACTGCAGAGGTATAAACTAGGTGAATTAAGCCAGTATAAACTGGTTTAATGCCTGTAACTGTGAGAGGGATCTTAGAGTCCCAGCGGACAATCATTTAAATGTGATCCAACAGTGAGTGACAGCAGCCAAAACAATCCTAGGCTGCATTAATACTTGGCTCAGTTGCAAAGGTCGGTTGCTAGGAGACGAAAAGGACCTGCTGCCATGTAATTACTGAAGATATCTTCCAAATGACTTGGTAGAGCCTGGACAAGCATGTTTTTCCACCTCTTATCCCTAGATGGCGATAAGGCAACATCTTTGCCTAGAAAGCCGCCCACACTTTAATGCCATCCGTGCTTGAGCTTGAAAAAGGAGTTTTTTAAACCATCGAGTACTTCATTGCTAGAAAGGCTGGGAGGAGAGAAGAAGCGCAAAGGAACTTCCTCTTCCGGATGACTGATGGGAAGAAAGTGGAGTGCAGAGCGGCTCTTGTGCTCTTCCCAGGGTCGAAGCAGCAGCTGGCAGGTGAGTTGAGGGCTGCAGGTGGGAGGAGAGTCCGGGAGCAAGTCGGGCTGTTCGGTTCCCTCCACGGCCTGGAAGCGGAGAAGCAACTGGGCTGAAGCCTCTCAGCTGCGGCTGCTGCAGGTTCCTTCCCTCCCCAAATGGAAGCCCACTGGTGCTGCAGGCTGGGAAACTGGGGGCTGCAATTTCTGCTGGTGGGAAGCTTGAAAAAGCCTCTTTCAAGTGGAGGTTGGTTCTTTGGGAATGGCTTCCCTCCAGAGGTTGTGGCTGCTCCGTCACTGGAGGGTTTTGAGGGAAGATTGGGCAGCCATTTGTTCTGGATGGAATAGGGTCTCCTGCCTGAACAGGGGATGGACTAGAAGACCTCCAAGGTCCCCGCAACTCAATTCTTCTCTTATGGACCTGATGTTTTCTGGGCAACAAGATCGGACTTATGTGTCTCTGGTCTTTTTTAGGTTGTTGACAAAATGGGGTTGGGATAGGTGAGCCTTTATACATTCTTTGGGGTTTTGTGTTTGAAACGCTCCATTTTAATGGTGATGGGTTAATCCTGTTATGTCTTAAAAGTCCTGTCCTGTCCTTCTTAATCCCATCAACTGGAGCTGAAGGTGTTTTGTTTGTGAATAGATTAGCCCAGTCTTTCTTAAAGGACACCAAATATCCATCTCTAAAGGCTTCAGGCATCTGCTAGAGCAGTGGTTCTCAACCTTCCTAATGCCGCGACCCTTTAATACAGTTCCTCATGTTGTGGTGACCCCCAACCAGGGGTGGGTTCTAAATTTTTTTACTACCGGTTCTGTGGGCGTGGCTTGGAGGTCATGTGACTGGGTGGGCGTGGCTAACTGGTCATGTGACTGGGTGGCCATGGCTATGTGTATAGGGACTACTCAGAGGGCTAAAAAACGTGATTTCTGACAGGTCCTCGCACTTTTGACTGGTCCTCACACTTATGACCATCCTCACATTTATGCCTGTGCAGCATTCTTAACAACCATGTCACTCATTTCACAACTGCTTCTCTTCACCATGATGACAAGATAGGGCAAAAACGTAAAATGTGAGGACAGTCGTAAGTTCGAGGACTGGTCAAAAGTGCGAGGACCAGTCAAAAATAACTTTTTCAGCCCTCTGAGTAGTCCATATGCACAAAAGGACTACCCAGAAGGCTGAAAAAAATGATTTCTGACAGGTCCTCGCACTTTTGACCGGTCTTCACACTTATGACTGGTCATCATTTATGCCCATTGTAGCATTCTTAACAATGTGTCACTCATTTCACAACTGCTTCTCTTCACCATGGTGACAAGATAGGGCAAAAACGTAAAATGTGACGACAGTCGTAAGTTCGAAGATTGGTCAACAGTGTGAGGACCAGTCAGAAATAACTTTTTCAGCCCTCTGAGTAGTCCATATGCATAAAAGGATACAGCAATAGAGAGAGAGATGAAGGAAGAGGAAGTAGGGAGGAGAAGAAGAGGGGGAGGAAGAGAAAGTAAGAAGGAAAGAAAAGAGAGAGGTGGTAGGCTTGAGAAGAAAGATTGCTGTACAATAAAAAAGATGAAAGGGAAGAAAGCCAATCCCAAACAAATATAAAGATATTAAGATAAAGAATGAATTGTTAAACTTTAAAGAATAAAAGAGAACAAATATGAATAAATAACAATAATTAGAAACACACATACAAACATACAATGTATTTTCTTTGAACAGAGTATTTGGCCGGTTCATAAATTTAAACAGTGTTTAGTCATTTCAATTAAATTTACAATTTCTATATTTACTTTTTGCCATATTTATTCCTCATCTATTTTTGTAAAAAACCAATATTACCCTTCATCCTCATCTCTAATCTTAATAAAATTCAATTTTTCCCTTCTATTCTATATTATACCCCTTCCCATTGTCATCTATTTTTATATCCATCCTCACATTGGTTAATTATGTAATATTACAGTTGTTTAATATGAATTCAACATTTTAATATAAATCAATTAGTTATATAACTACATTTTTTGTATATTAATCAATATGAACATGAATATTCCAATTATTTCCATGCAATCCAATTTCTTACAAATCAATTAATTATATTTACCAATAATAATAAACCAAATAATTTCCCCCATATATTCCTCCAAACCACAACTTAATCATTTCTGCTTTCAACACAATATACAATTAATAGTATGTCAATTATTACAATTCCCTAGTTAAATAGAGCTTTTTTTCTTTTGTGTTTTAAAATCTCCTCTTTTTCCCTAAATTTCCCGTTGTTTGCACCTACCTATTTTGGTGAGGAAAAAGAAAAGAAATCTGCCTGCCTAATTTTCCAACCTGCAAAGCCAACAGCCTGCTTTACTTTCTGTTTCGTTTTTCAGTATAGCTAGGGGGAAAAAAATCAGCACTCTTTGCAAGCAAGGAGCAGGGCCCTGAGCAAAACAGCTGAGAGCAAATCAGCTGGGGGTTGGGAGCCATCTAAGCAAGGGCTAATTAGCCTATGCTGAAGCTCCGTGGGCCAATAAAATTACAAAAAAACACCGAACCATTTGTTAAATTGCTGGCTCCCCCGCCCCTCGCCCACCACTATTTATTGGCAATAAATAATGGTGCGGAGGGGCGGGGCAAGCCAGCAATTTAACAAACGGTTCGGCTGCACCACTGGCTATAGGGCGGCCCTTTGAAGCCCCGCGGCAAGAATTTAAACAGTTTTTTTTCTTCTAGCCATCAGAGGCAGCAATAGATTGGGAGTGGGCGGGGTAAGTGAACGGCGACCGGCTATCCAACAGAGGCAGAGGGTGAGGGTGAGTAAAGGCGTGGGGGGGGCAAGAGAGGGCTTTGGCGACCCCTGTGAAATGGCCGTTCGACCCCCAAAGGGGTCGCGACCCCCAGGTTGAGAACCGCTGTGCTAGAGGCTGTTGGGGCTGCTTTCTGCCTTGTTAAGATTTTTCTCCATTTCCCCTTTGGGGAAATATAATATTCTGCCTCTTTTAACATTCCCGAAGTATTTCATTGGGTGGGGGGCTTCCCACAAAATTAATACCAACCATTAAAATCAAGAATATATGAGGAAGGAGGGGTGGAATGGGGTGGAGGGTGGATCTACTACTTGATCCAGGACAAGCATAGATAGTCCTCACTTACCATTTGTTCACTGAGCCTTCCAAGTTACAGTGGCACTGTAGAAGCAGACGTAGTTATGAAGGTGCAGGAAAAGGAGTTGCACCAATTTGGATTCTGGCAACTGGTGCACTTTTATGATGATTTCAGCATCCCACACATGATCCCCATTTGTGATCTTCCCAGCTGGCTTCTGACAAGCAAACAAGTGAGGATGCCGGCAGGAAGTTGCAAGCCATGGTCATGTGACATTATCTTTAACAACCCACAGTGATTTGTTTAAGAACTGCAGAGGAACAGATGTAAATTGACACCGTCATTTGAAATCATGATTCATGATCGGGCCGCTTAGTGACACAGAAGCCAGTCCCAATTGCAGTCAGTAAGTGAGGACTATTTCAATTGGGATGTCACCAAAGGGGTTGTGGAAAGTATTTTCTGCCTTTACTTGGAGTTCATGGCTTCCACGGGCATAACTGGTGCTTCAAATCTTGCAGAGGCTCTAGGCATCATTTCATCAGTTAAAACCCCACACCTGTAAAGCTAGTGCCATGCAGATTGACAGGTGTGGCTTGATAATATAAAAGACAGAGTCCAAGTCCCAGGGTGAATTTTCTTGGATGTCCATTCCTGGGAAGATTGGCAACTATCTGGAATTATTTATTTATTTGTTTGTTTGTTTGTTTGTTTGTTTCAATTTCTATACCGCCCTTCTCCAAATAGGACTCAGGGCGGTGAACAGCCAAAGTAAAAAACAGGACATACAAAATTTAAAAACAGTTTAAAATAATTAAATATTGTGGCCATAAATTAAAACAACCCAATTTAAAATCAATTTAAAATTTAACTCAAGCCAGCCCAGCTAGTTGAAATAAATAGGTTTTCAGGGCCCGACGAAAAATCCGGAGGTCTGTTATTGTACCTATCTCTCAGGGGAGGTTGTTCCAGAGAGTGGGCGCCGCCACAGAGAAGGCTCTCCCCCTGGGGGTCGCCAGCCGACATTGTCTGGCAGATGGCACCCTGAGGAGGCCCACTCTATGCGAGCGTACTGGCCGGTGGGAGGCTTTTGGTGGCAGAAGGTGGTCTCATAGGTACCCCGGCCCTAAGCCATGGAGCGCTTTAAAGGTGGTCACCAACACCTTGAAGCGCACCCGGAAGACCACCGGGAGCCAGTGCAGCTCACACAGGAGAGGTATCACATGGGAGCGCCTCGTCGCCCCCATAATCCCCCGCGCGGCCGCGTTCTGGACCAGCTGGAGCCTCCGGGTGCACCCCAGGGGAGCCCCATATAGAGAGCGTTGCAGTAGTCCAGGCGGGAAGTGACGAGTGCCTGAGTGACTGTGCGTAGGGAGTCCCGATCTAGAAAGGGGCGCAACTGGCGTATCAGGCGAACCTGATAAAAAGCCCCCCTGGCCACGGCCGTCAAATGATCTTCTAAAGACAGCCGTGCGTCCAGGAGGACGCCCAAGTTACGAGCCCTCTCCGTGGGGGCGAGTGATTCGCCCCCAATAGCCAGCGATGGCGTCAGCTGGCTATATCGGGACGCCAGAAGCCACAGCCACTCGGTCTTGGAGGGGTTGAGTCAGAGCCTGTTTCTCCCCATCCAGGCCCGCACGGCCTCCAGGCACTGGGACATCACTTCAAGGGCATCGTTGGGGTGGCCTGGGGTGGAGATGTACAGCTGGGTGTCATCAGCGTACTGATGGAACTCCACCCCGAAGCCACGGATGATCTCACCCAGTGGCTTTACATAAATGTTGAACAGAAGGGGCGAGAGAACCGACCCTTGTGGCACCCCACAAGTAAGGTGCCTCGGGGTCAACCGCTGCCCCCCTGTCAACACAGATTGCGACCGGTCAGAGAGGTAGGAGGAGAACCACCGCAGAACGGTGCCCCCCAACCCCACCAACCGATGCAACATGATACCATGGTCGATGGTATCAAAAGCCGCTGAGAGGTCTAACAGGACCAGGATAGAGGAGCAACCCCTATCCCGAGCCCTCCAGAGATCATCCACCAACGCGACCAATGCCATTTCCGTGCTGTGCCCAGGCCGGAAGCCGGATTGGAGCGGGTCTAGATAGACAGCTTCATCCAGGTACTGGGGAAGCTGTTGCGCTACCACACTCTCAACAACCTTCGCAACGAAGCGAAGGTTGGAGACTGGACGATAGTTAGCCAAAACAGCCGGATCCAGAGAGGGCTTCTTGAGGAGGGGCCTCACAACCGCTTCTTTCAAAGCGGCCGGCAGGACCCCCACACTCAAAGAAGCGTTAACAATCTTCTGGAGCCAGCCTCGTGTCACCTCCCGGGAAGCCAGTACCAACCAGGAGGGACACGGGTCCAATAAACATGTGGTCGTGTTCAGCCGTCCCAGGACCCTGTCCATGTCCTCGGGAGCCACAGGATCGAACTCCCCCCAGATAACACTCTCAAGACCTGCCTCAGTCATCCCGTCCGGACATACCCAGTCAGAGGCCAGCCCTTCCCGAATCTGAGCGATTTTGTCATACAGATACTGCACAAAATCCTCAGCTCGGCCCTGCAGGGGGGGTCATCCCGCGCTTCCAGGTGGAGGAGGGAGCGGGTCACCCTGAACAGGGCGGCTGGGTGATTATCTGATGACGCGATAAGAGCGGCAAAATAGCTAGATTTCGCCGCTTTTATCGCCACTAGGTAGGTCTTAATATGAGACCTCACCAGTGTTCATTCGGATTCGGAGCGGCTGGTCCTCCAACTACTCTACAGGCGTCTTTTCCGGCACTTCATCTCCCTGAGCTCCTCGGAGAACCAAGGAGCTAGGTGAGTTCGGTGCCGGGTCAGAGGCTGTAAAGGCACGACACGGTCCAAGGCCCCGGCAGCCGCACTATCCCAGGCGGCCACCAGGTCTTCAGCCGAGTCATGAGCCAGAGTCTCAGGAAATGGCCCAAGCTCCATCTGGAACCTATCAGGGTCCATCAGGCGCCTGGGGCGGAACCACCTGGTCGTTCCCGCCTCCCTGTGGCGGGTTGCAGCGGTTAGAAAGTCCAGTCGGAGGAGCGAGTGGTCAGACCATGACAAGGGTTCGATGGTTATATCCCCTATATCAAGGCCACTCAACCACTGACCAGAGACAAAAACTAAGTCCAGAGTGTGTCCCCCTGTGTGAGTGGGGTCATGAATTAACTGAGTAAGGTCCATGGCCGTCATGGAAGCCATGAACTCTCGAGCCACCTCAGACGTTTCACCGATAGATGGCAGGTTAAAATCCCCCATGATAACAAGTCTGGGGGTGTCCACTGCCACCTCGGCTATAACGTTAAGCAGCTCGGGCAGGGCCGTTGCCACGTGGCAGGGAGCCAGGTACGTGACCAACAAGCCCATCTGTACTCCACGACCCCACTCACAAAGAGGGACTCGCATCTGGCTATCTGTGGAACAGTGGTCTCCCTTGGATCCAGACCTTCCTTTATAATAACCGCCACCCCCCTGCCCCTGCCCCGAGCCCTCGGCTGATGAAATACACGGAAGCCTGGTGGGCATATATCCACGAGGGGAACTCCCCCCTCCTGGCCCAACCAGGTCTCCGTAATGCCCGCTAGGTCTGCCTCCCCCTCCTGAATAAGATCGTGAATGAGGGGGGCTTTATTAACAACGGACCTGGCATTGCATAACATCAGCCGAAGGCTCTGGCCCTGAGAATCTGGACAGCCTGGGGAACGAGAAAAGCATTGGGGACCGGAGTGCGCAATCGCTCTAAGATGTTTCCTACTTGTGAATAATCTTCCTCACTGTAGAACGATGGATTTTAAATTGTTTGGAAATGGCCTTTTAAACCTTCGCAAATTGATAGGCAACAACCATTGCTTCTCTAAGATCATTGCTGATGTCTTTACTCTTTGGCATTGTGTTAACACACACCTCAATGCCAGAGAGCAGGAAACTCCTATAACTTTGGCTTTTATAGATGTGGTCATACTTGCTGCTGATCAATTGATCAAGAGCACTTTATTAGCACTACTTGGCTGCTACTTTGCCTCTTTATACTATGGAAGCAGTGAGAAATTTCCTAATGGTGAGAACAAATAACCAGCAGAATGGCTTTCCTTCAGACATTGTGGTGCTTCATCACTGGAAGCTTTTCAGAAGAGACAAGACAGCCACTTGTCTGAAATGGTATAGGGTCTCCTACTTGAAGGACCTCCAAGGTCGCTTCCAATTCTTTTATTCTCTTCTGTTCTGTTGCAATGATATTTATGATACCCTGATAAGTAAAACCATAGAAATGAAAGAGATTTTCTTTTTCACTTGACTGTATTTGAAAAAAACCCTTTTCATTGCTAAGAATTTGTGATTGACCAGTCAACAAGTGAATTTCATCATTTTTCATTGTAATGTAAATGTTTTTCTTTTTTTCTCATCTTCTGCAACCATTAAAGATACCTTTTTATTTGAATCTTATAGACAAAGAGGATGGCAATAAGAGCACTCTGGACAACTGAGGATAACAAGCAAAATTGAAACAATTCAGTCCAGAAATCAAAATATTTTCCATTTCCTTCAGTGAGCCACACATTTCTTCAACTTCCTTGGCAAGTGAGAGAGAAACGAGAAAAAAATCAAGAAGAGATTTCTAGCTGGGAAAAGTAGTGTGTGAAATTCAATCATATATTATATGAAAAATCAAGGGAGATTATTTTTCCATCAGCAAAAGGGGGAAGTGAAAAAGTCAGTGGGGAGGAAAAGGTCAATTGGAAAGCCACGTAGAGGAGACACTGTTGCAGGCCTCGTTCTGGGATGAAGAAAATCATCAGTAAATCAAAGCATCACTAAACAAGGGTTCATCCATATTTGTTGACTTCCTCAAGAATATTAGTTGTGGAATAGCTCCATAGAGGTTCCTGTTGTGGGAAATCACAGTTGATTATGCATGAGAGGATCCAGACTGGAGAAAAGCCTTACGTATATGCTGAATGTGGCAAAACCTTTGATCAGTACCATTCCATTTTGTTTCATGGAAGGACCCACAAAAGAAAGAAGCCCTATAAGTGCTCTCAATACAGTAAATGCTTTAGCTAGTAGGGCAACCTGGACTCAGACCAAGGAGAAACCGTTTGGATGTCCTAATTGTGGGAAATGTTTCAGTAACAATTCCAGCCTGGTGAAACACCAGAGGATTCACACAGGAGAGAAACCCTTTAAATGTCATGACTGTGGAAAAAGTTTCAGTCAGAATTCCAGCCTTATTGGCCACCAGAGGATTCACACAGGAGAGAAACCATTTGAATGTCTTGTTTGTGGGAAACGTTTCAATCAGAATTCCCACCTCGTGAAACACCAGAGGATTCACACAGGAGAAAAGCCCTTTAAATGTCATGACTGTGGGAAAAGTTTCACTCAGAATTGCACCCTTGTTCAACACCAGAGGATTCACACAGGAGAGAAACCCTTTGAATGTCCTGACTGTGGGAAAAGTTTTAGTCAAAATTCCACCCTGGTTCAACACCAGAGGACTCACATAGGAGAGAAACTCTTTGAATGTTCTGTTCGTGGAAAAGTTTCTCTCAAAGATCCCAGCTCGTGGTGCACCAGAGAACTCACACAAGACAAAAGCCCTACAACTGTTCCCAATGTGGTAAATACTTTAGGGGGCGTGGCAACATGGACTCACACCAAGGAGAAACCGTTTGAATGTCCTGATTGTGAGAAATGTTTCTGTGATAATTCCAACCTGGTGATACACCAGAAGATTCACACAGGTGAGAAACCCTTTAAATATCCTGACTGTGGGAATAGTTTCAGTCAAAATTCTCACTTCCTTTCACACCAGAGCACTCACACAGGAGAGAAACCGTTTGACTGTCCTGTTTGTGAGAAAAGTTTCAGTAAGAATTCCAGACTCGTGAGACACCAGAGGACTCACATAGGAGAAAAACCCTTTGAATGTCCTGATTGTGGAAAAAGTTTCAGTCACAATTCCAGCCTGGTGAACCACCAGAGGACACACACGGGAGAGAAACCTTTTAAATGTCCTGACTGTGGGAAAAGTTTCTGTCAGAATTCCACTCTAGTTCAACACCAGAGGATTCACACGGGAGAGAAACCGTTCGAATGTCCTCTTTGTGGGAAAAGTTTCAATCAGAATTCCCACCTTGTGGAACACCAGAGGACTCACACAGGAGAGAAACCCTTTAAATGTCCTAACTGTGGGAAAAGTTTCACTCAGAATTCCACCCTGGTTCAACACCAGAGGATTCACACAGGAGAGAAACCTTTTAAATGTTCTGACTGTGGGCAATGTTTCAGTCAGAATTCCACCCTGGTGAAACACCAGAGGACTCACGCAGGAGAGAAATCATTTGAATGTCCTGACTGTGGTAAAAGTTTTGGCAAGAATTCCAACCTGGTGATACACCAGAGGACTCACATGGGAGAGAAACCCTTTGAATGTCCTGATCATGGAAAGGTTTCTCTCAGAGATCCTAGCTTGTGGTGCACCAGAGGACTCACACAGGAGAGAAGCCCTTCAAGTGCTCCCAATGTGGAAAATGCTTTAGCGAGCATGGCAACATGGACTCACAACAAGGAGAAACCGTTTGAAATTCTTGATTTTGAGAAATGTTTCTGTTATAATTCCAACCTGATGATACACCAGAGGGTTCACACAGGCGAGAAACCCTTTACATGTCATGACTGTGGGAATAGTTTCAGTCGAAATTCTCACCTCGTTTCACACCAAAGGACTCACACAGGAGAAAAACCCTTTGAATGTCCTGATTGTGGTAAAAGTTTCAGTCACAATTCTAGCCTAGTGAACCACCAGAGGACTCACACAGGAGAGAAACCCTTTAAATGTCCTGATTGTGGGAAAAGTTTCAGTCAGAATTCCACATTGGTTCAACACAAGAGGATTCACACGGGTGAGAAACCATTTGACTGTCCTGTTTGTGGGAAAAGTTTCAGTAAGAATTCCAGACTTGTGAGACACCAGAGGACTCACACAGGAGAAAAACCCTATGAATGTCCTGATTGTGGTAAAAGTTTCAGTCACAATTCTAGCCTGGTGAACCACCAGAGAACTCATACAGGAGAGAAACCCTTTCAATGTCCTGACTGTGGGAAAAGTTTCCGTCAGAATTCCACTCTGGTTCAACACCAGAGGATTCACTCAGGAGAGAAACCGTTTGAATGTCCTTTTTGTGGGAAATGTTTCAGTCAGAATTCCCACCTCATGGAACACCAGAGGATTCACACAGGACAGAAACCCTTTAAATGGCCTGATCATGGAAAAGTTTCTCTCAGAGATCCCAACTCGTGGTGCTCTAGAGGACTCACACAGGATGGAAACCGTATGAGTGTCTCGTTTGTGGAAAAAGTTTCAGTTGGAATTCCAACCTGATGATACGCCATAGGAGAGAAACCATAGAAGTGTCCAGACTGTGATAAAGATTTCAGTAGCCTTCTAAATCATATGCTTATAGACCCGGGAGAAACCATTTGAGTACCCTGAATGTGAATAGTGCTTCAGGAAACATTCCAGCCTTATATGCACACAAGAAAATCCACTTGACGTCCCAAGTGATGAGTGTAGAGAAAGCTTGAATTTCATTTCTAATATCCCATTGTAAGTCCATCTGAGATATTGACTGTTAAATTTGACTACAAAGAATTTACCTAATTTTTTGTAGGCAAATATGTAATGGTATTAGAAGAAAAAAAATGGCAACATACTAATTTGATAAGGCCATCAACAGCAGAAGCTGCTGGATATGGATAGTCCTCGGGTTGTGAATGCAATGGATCCTGCCCATTCCATCCTTAACTCGAGAATTTGTGGGAGTGAATCTCTTACATTGAACGACATCACTTCCTGCTTTCGCTCTTGCATTTGTTGCTTTCTCACCCCAGATCAGCCTGATGAGGCCTCAAGCACAGAGAAAGCAACCCCTGGAGCGGGGTTGTACGCCGCGTCCTCTCAAGCCTACTTTCTTGTCGGCAAAGAATTGAGGATTGCATTCCTGTAGGCTTTGGCAGCCCTTTGCAAAAAGCCTTTGCCTGTAGGAACAGGGTTTTGGAGGGGTGCGTCTGTTCCTCTCAAGCTCTGCTGGTGGCTTTTTGTAAAGAGCTGCTGAAGCTTACGCAATCTCCCTGCAGGCTTCAGCAAGGAAATGGCAAACGGAGGGAAGGGCTGAATGACCGAAGCCTTCCCTCAGTTTGTAAACGTCCAGGTCTCAATTCACAGAGAATAGAGGCCTTAAATGTGAGATTACACAAGATCTCGCAGTATGTTAGGCCTCTGTTCTCTGTGAATGCGGGCAAAGAAACAGCAACAGAGAGGAGGTCATTGCAAGGTCAGTGACTCCACAGGTGAAGTGCCTGTGGAGACCCAGTGAGGGTGGGGCCGGAATATGTGGGGTGAATGATGCAGAGCCTCTGCGGTCATTTGTAAGGGTGAACAACTGCTGTGGTGCTGCAATATTCATAGTCTCGGGATTTGTTGGTAAACGCTAGGGGGTGCTTATTGCGTAACTTCAAAAGTTCGCTAAGGAAATGCTCATACCCCGGGGATTACCTGTATTTTTGTAGAAATTGTGCAATCATGTAAAAATCTTTTTGAGAGTGTTCTTTGCATTTTTATCATGGTAGATGATAAAAATACCACCTACAGAGTCCCAGCCTTTTTCTCCCTGGGTGCGCTCGAGATTTTCAGCCCCAGAATTTTCCAGCCAGCATCTCTTGGGGATTTGAGCACTCAGACTATAGTTAGAGATTGTGGTTCCTCATATAAGGGAGAAAGCAAGAGGAGAAGAGAAGTAGAGGGGTTCAAAGTTTATCTTTTCCAAACAGTTCCAGGAATTCAGTACACCCAGCATGTCTATTCAGATTGTGTCAAGAATGAGGCATGCAAGTAGAAGAAAACATATGAATAGCAAATATTTTGGGGGAGTTTGGGGCAGTGACAAAACCAGTGTGAATTTTCAGATGAAAAGGCTGTTCATGGAGAAGAGCTGTAGGAATATTGAGTTGAGAAAAGGGATTGTGGTTTTGAATACAGGACCTCAAGGTTTATTCGCTACTCCTGCTGTCATCTTTGTTTTTAGGGGCCTCCTTGTTAGCCTTTGAGAGCTGGTGGGTGAGAGCAGCATCAAGGGACTGATACTTTTGTGGTCATCGCCCCCTCCCCAGTGGGAGATGTGAGGGAAAATTTTTTACAGTAGATAGTTTAATTTCTAAAATAGCATTGTGTAAAAATCTTGAATAGCTTTTGAGAAAGACAGATACTTTATTTTTACTTTATTTTGGATTTAGATAAAGGAAAGTGTCAGAATTTCTGTAAACAGAAGATGTTTCCTGTTCTTTCATTTGTCTCTCAGGGTTCCTTAATGTTTTTTTTTTCCAAAAAATTATCCTTCAAATGTGGGGGGGAACATTATTTTTAGCAGCAAAAGTGACATTTCAGCTATGCAGATGAATGATCCTGATTTTTCTGGGATTGGAAGACACCAAAGAATTCCAAGATTGTTCATTTCATTTCACAATTTTTTTAGTAGCTCTCATTACATGAAGGACACCCAACAACCAGGACCGGGCCAACCATGGAGATACCGTGTGTGGAGAAACCAAGAGGGTCTTGGCCTGAGTCTTAACTCCAAGTGATTTCAAATTTAAACATATGTAAAATTACTAAAATTTAAAATAATAAAAATATATTTAATCAATTTTCCTTCTTTTCTTTGCACCATCTTTATTATGACTCAGCTTATTATTGTTAGGAGTCGGAAACCCTTTCAGTGATCCCAAAGCCTCTGAATCTCACAGGGCTATATAAAAATATCAAGCAAAATTAAATAAAGCCAACCTAAGATTCAGAGGGGATGGTCTACGGCCCGAGGTCAAAAGCCTCCACTCGGACAAACAGATCCATTTCCTCAGAATTAAAATTTGAAGCTCAGATTGAAAGGGGTAAAGTATGTGTTGTTTGGAGGAAACTGGATCTTGAAAGCTGCAGCCTTAAATCTGGGGCTGGAGTAGCAGGAACAGCTGAATGGATAGATTTTGTGGGGACAGAGAAACTCCGTTTGGTGTTCACCAGGTTACAGCCTGAGAGACGCTCATTTCCGGTCCTGCTTTAGGCACAAAGCCATCTCAGAGACCTTGGCCTGTCCAGTCCTCTCAGGCCTTGGAATGCGGAAATCCGCTTTCAAAAAACCTTGCCAAAGAAACTGCAGAGAAGTGGGAAGAAGCAAATTCCTTGCTTCCAAACCACATTGAGATAGGAGATATTTTTTTCTATCTGCATCCTTGTAGGGCCTAAATCTCACCAGAGGGAAGAATTGTTCTGAGCAGCTTTCCCAATCTCCACAGGAGTTAAGATTTATTTTTTAAATCTATTCTCTGCAATGGCCTGGAAGAGGCAGAAATTCAGCGTCCGTTGTCCATTTCGGCTGGCTTCGCTGCCCAGCCCCCGAATCTTGCTGGGTGATGTAATGAAGGGGCATGGTTGTGCCATGTGGTGAGGTAGATAATCCTATTATGTTCTGGAGGGTCATGTCTTAATCCCATCACCCTGGAGCTGAAGGCCTTTTGTTTTGTGGATAGGCTGGCCCAGTCTTAATGTGCACCAAATATTTGCTGGGGGCGGGGAGCTGCCCTTTGTCTTTAAAAACTTGCTTCTCCTTTTCTCATCCAGAGAAATATAATATTCTGCCTTTTTAATATTTCCTAAAATATTTCATTCTTCTAGGAAGGGTGGGTGCTAACTTTCTTCACTTCCAAACACACCCATGCTAAATGCCCTGTGCTTCTGTAACTTTGCATACACAGAAGTCTCCATTAGGTCAAAGCAAATAAGTGACATATCCAGCAGGGCTAGAAAAGGGTGGGGGGGGTTGGAAAGAGGAGATGACTGACTGTATATGGTAAGAGAAATGTTTCCAAAAGGCATTTCAAACGGTTGGGAAAAAGTTTGGTAATAGAGATGTGTGTGCAAAAATGTATCGGAGTCGCCCCATTCTTTTCTTAATTTGGAATTTTTTTATCTAATAAAATATACAAAACAAATAACGAAGAATGGAAACAGAAAAGCAGGAAACGAATCGGAAAAAAAAATCATATAATTGCAACTTCCGCCTTTTTCTCTGTTGAGAAATTGTCATCACACATTCTTATATGGAAATTATCTCTGCTCAGTTGACCGGAATAAAAACTTCCTTCGAAACTGATCGTGGCCTGAAGTCCATTCCTCAGAGAAATCCAGTCCAACATTTCCCTTCCACATTGCTCATATCTGCAGAGGAACAGGGAGGATTTTCTCTATACACAGGTAGCAAGCAGTAACCAGAGCCTCATGGTAGAGTCCCACTTAAGAACTTCTTGGGCCAGGTGGGATCCCTGGGAATGAGACAGCACCAACAAGTCATTGTTTTTCTAGCCCTGCTGGATATGTCACTTGCTGTCAGGGTGAATAAAAATAGATGATTTTTTTTAATGGATTTTTAAAAATTTAAATCGGATTTTTTTTACTTTAAATCGGATTTTTTGTTTTTTATCAAATTTATTTTAATAAAATGCTTTTGGAGTAAAAATCTAAAGATAGTTTTCTGTTTAAGATACATTAATAATTTAGTTTATATGAAATGGAGCTTAGTTATGAAGCATGAAGCTGTATATTCTGCAATATTGGGACTGTCGGTGAGTCAACAGCGGGTCAGAGGAGGATCTGCTCCAGGACAGTTGCTCTTTAAAAATTATGATTTAAATCGAGTTGATTTAAATCAAGCCTTTTTACTAGTGATTTAAATCAAGATTTAAATTGTGATTTAAAACAACTTGATTTAAATCAAATCCACCCTGCCTGCTTCCCTGGGATCTCATAGCCCACAGCACAACAGTGAAATCCAATTTTTTTTTACTACTGGTTCTCTGGGCTTGGCTTGGTGGGTGTGGCAGGGGAAAGATACTGCAAAATCTCCATTTCCATCCCACTCCAGGGGAAGAATAGTGCAAAATCTCCATTCCCTCCCCACTCTGGGGCCAGCCAGAGGTGGTATTTGCCGGTTCTCTGAACTACTCAAAATTTCCGCTACCGGTTCTCCGAACTGCTCACAATTTCCACTACCGGTTCTCCAGAACTTGTCAGAACCTGCTGGATTTCACCCCTGCCACAGCAGATGTATAACAGGAGTGTATGCCTGGGTGCACACATACACAAGTTTGTAGGGACCCACCAAGCTTTTCGGAGGGGAGTCAAAAGTTCACTTCCTCCTGCTGCTATATCTTCCCTCAGGGCAGGTCTGTGACTTCTCTGCGGAAACACTGTTGATGGTGGAAGCCTCCCAGAAAAACAAGCAAGTTAGAAGGACAGCAATTATGCAGCAGAAAAAGTCAAGTCTCTGGAGTGGCACTGAATGCCTGGTGATTTAAAGGATTTGTTATTACAGGTTTCTTGACAGCAACACACGAACTGTCATTTCTTTCCTCAGGGTGTTTTCTCTCTCTCTCTCTCTCTCTCTCTCTCTCTCTCTCTCTCTTACACACACACACACACACACACACACACACCTGCAGAAATTGCAGTCAGCTCAGTGAGAGCAACCTGACTACTCCCTGATAGTCAATAGGAAGAGAGAGAAATGGGAGAAGTATAAAGGAAGGTAATATTATGGCCAAATCCTGCCTCACCTAAAGCAGCCAATCACTTGGAAGATTCAACATATATTAATCACTGTTCATGCTGGATTCCAGCAAAGCATTGGCAGCCTTCTGAGCAGCCCTGACCTAAAGCAGACCTGCAGTTTATATACTGTTTAGCCCATTACATTACAAAGATATAGAAACAGGCAAGCACCCTATAGCTGTGATGGCGAACCTTTTAGACACCAAGCGGCCAAATTGTGCACACACATGCCCAAACTGAAAGGTACGCGTATGGGCATGGTCAGACAAGCGCATGCATGGACCGTGCAAACGCAGCAGAGTCCCGAAGGCCACCTGGCTGGTGGGAGGCAGGGCATCCCAACTCCAGCAGCACGGCAAGAGGTAAAATCTTTTTCTTTCGTGAGCTTCTGTTTAGTTGTTTGCGAAGAACACGAAGAACGGTTACAGGAATTGGGTATGTCTAGTCCATGGGTCCTCAAACTAGGGCCTGCAGGCTGCATGCATCTCACCGAAGCCATCAATCCGACCTGCGCAGGACCACGAGGCTGCCCCAACCACATCACCCCACCCACCCTTCAGCCAAGCGCAGGACTTACCTTCAGAAGCCCTGCAGGCTGGAAATGAAAGGTAAGGCCAACAATTTTTGCCTGCAGAATGCTGCTGGAGGTAGGGGAGGTGAAAAATGGGGCAGACAGATGCTCCAGGAGACAAAAAAATGGGCAAAACTGGCCCATTTTTGCCTGTTTTTTGCCTGCAGAATGCTGCTGGAGGTAAAAAATGAGATGCACAGATGCCCGAGGAGGCAAAAAATGGGCGAAAACTGCCTGTTTTTCACCTCCACTGCCTCCAGAAGATAGATAAAGAGAGAGAGAGAGAGAGAGACAGAAAGAGACAGAGAGAGATAAGAGACACACACACAGAGAGACTTGATTGTAAGCAACTTGGGGCTGAGAAGAATTTCTGCAAAACTGAGTTTCCTGAAGTGGACCACTAGACTCCTAAACAACTGAAAAAATGATCTAGTAAAAAGAAAAGTCAACCAAAAGAGCAACACACAAACAATAGCAAATAAAACACCCGCAGGAGCAAAACAAATTAAAGTTTAATTTGTGGGTATTGTTTAATGGACTGTTAAATTGGCCATGACCACTTAGTCACATGACCACCTAGCCATGCTCACCCAGCCGGGTGAGGGGCCCAACAGTCTGAGGGGCCGTGAATTGGCCCCGTTTAAAAAGTTTGAGGACCCCTGGTCTAGTCTAATAAAAAGAAGAACAAGGGGAGACATAATAGCAGTATTCCAATATTCGAATGGCTGCCACAAAGAGGAGGGGGGTCTACTTATTTTCAAAGCACCAGAAGGCTTTCCCTCCCCAATCCATCAAAAGCCACTTCAGTTGTTCCATGCTGCTCCTTCTTTTCTTCAAGTGATATACTGTAGGTTGATAAACTGCTTCAGTGCATAACCCTGACGTCATCTAGCATGTGGCTGGGATGTCGAAGTGAGAGGCATGCCTCAGGGCTGACGACCCAGGAGAGCAGGCACACAGGAAGGGTTGTCGGTCAAAGTGTGCAGCAGCAGAATGGCAATCCCCACACGAATAGCAGCCCCAAGTATCGCCGCAGGACTGGGGCTGACAAAAACAAGGAACAATGGATGGAAACTAATGAAGGAGAGAAGCAGGGTCTCCTGCTTGATCAGGGGTTGGAGCAGTGGTGGAATTCAAATTTTTTCCACTACCGGTTCTGTGGGTGTGGCTTGGTGGGCATGGCTTGCTGGGTGCAGCAGGAGAAGGATACTGCAAAATCTCCATTCCCACTCAACTCCAGGGGAAGGATACTGCAAAATCCTCATTCCCTCCCCACTCTGGGGCCAGCCAAAGGTGGTATTTGCCGGTTCTTCACACTCAAAATTTCCGCTACTGGCTCTCCAGAACCTGTCAGAACCTGCTGAATAGCAACCCTAGGTTGGAGTCAAGACCCCCAAGGTCCCTTCCAGATCTATTCATATTGATTGATTGCTCGATCTTAAAAGCTGCAGCCTTGAATTTGCTGATGGAGTTTGGTGTAGTGGTGAAGGCACCAGGTTAGAGAAACGCCCAATTCCAGTTCCACCTTAAGGGCAAAACCATTTGTTCAACTTTGGCCAGTCCTCTCAAGCTTAGGAAGCAGGAAACCCCTTTCAAAAACCCTTGTCAAGGAAACTGCAAGGCCAGACTGACGCAAAGGTACCAAAAACGAAGCTAAGTAACGTCACGTTTCACTATATCACTTGGCTCAGTTGCAAAGGTCGGTTGCTAGGAGTCGAAAAGGACCTGCTGCCATGTAATCAATGAAAACATCTTCCAAATGCCTTGGTACAGACTGGACAAGCGTGTTTTCCCACCTCCTGTCGCTAGATGGCGGTCAGGCAACGTCTGTGCCTAGAAAGCCATCAATACAGTGGTGCCATCGGTGATTGTGCTTAAAAAAGGAGTTTTTAAACCATTGAGTACTGCATTGCTAGAAAGGCTGGGAGGAGAGGAGAGGAGAGGAGAGGCGCAGAGGAACTTCCTCTTCCGGATGACTGATGGGAGGAAGTTGGTGTGCAGAGCGGCTTTTCTGCTCTTCCCAGGGTCGGAGCAGCAGCTGGCAGGTGAGTTGAGGGCTGCAGGTGGGAGGAGAGTCCGGGAGCAACTTGGGCTGGAAGCGGAGAAGCAACTGGGCTGAAGCCTCTCAGCTGCTGCTGCTGCAGGTTCCTTCCCTCCCCAAATGGAAGCCCACTGGTGCTGCAGGCTGGGAAACTGGGGGCTGCAATTTCTGCTGGTGGGAAGCTTGAAAAAGCCTCTTTCAAGTGGAGGTTGGTTCTTTGGGAATGGCTTCCCTCCAGAGGTTGTGGCTGCTCCGTCACTGGAGGGTTTTGAGGGGAGATTGGGCAGCCATTTGTTCTGGATGGAATAGGGTCTCCTGCCTGAACAGGGGATGGACTAGAAGACCTCCAAGGTCCCCCCAACTCAATTCTTCTCTTATGGACCTGATGTTTTCTGGGCAACAAGATCAGATTTATGAGTCTCTAGTCGTTTCTGGGTTGTTTTGCTTCCATTTCTAGCTAACAAGCACCGTGTTTTCCTATTAGTGCCCCCATCCGTGTATTCACCAGGTTCAACTGTGCTTAACCCAGCACTTTTTAAAAACCAGCTATTGAATGTTTTGACTGCTCAGTTGTATTTATTTATTTATAAAATGTATTGGCCACCAACCTTACCATGACATAACTGTGGGCGGTTTAGAGGCAGAAAATAATGCGTACACATTAAAATGTAAATAAATTGTAGGAAAAAAATCCTGTCCGGTTCCAAGCCAGGAGAAAGAGCCTTGATTACTATGGTAATGCACCCTGTTATTAACACAGCTGCCTGCAATTTCTGCTGGTTCGAATCTCTCCAAGGCTCAAGGTTGACTCAGCCTTTCATCCTTTCTAAGGTAGGTGAAATGAGGACCCAGTTTGTGGGGGCAATAATCTGACTTTGTATAAAATATACAAAAGGATGAAGGCTATTGCTTAATGCATTGTAAGCTGCCCTGAGTCTCCGGAGAAGGGCGGCATATAAATCAAATTTAAAAAAAAAAAAAAGGAGCTGGAAATAAAATGCTTAGTGACACAGATGCCAGTCCCAATTGCAGTCAGTAAGTGAGGACTACTTCAATTGGGATGTCACCAAAGGGGTTGTGGAAAGTATTTTCTGCCTTTACTTGGAGTTCATGGCTTCCATGGGCATAACTGGTGCTTCAAATCTTGCAGAGGGTTTAGGCCTCATTTGGTCAGCTAAAGCCACCACATCTGTAAAGTTAGTGTCATGCAGATTGTCAGGTGTGGCTCAATAAAATAAAAGAGTTCAAGTGTGTTTGTTGATAAGCCAACGCATTTCTTCAGCTGAATAAAGATGGGTCCCTCCTAAGGAAGGAACCCTGAGCATAGTGAAAGGCAGATATTTATACATTTCTTTGCTTTTGCTTCATTACATAAGAGGCAGCTGGGACACGACACATAAGGTATAGAAATTATAGAAATTATAAAAATAGTCAAGCATGCCTTCTGTGATTTTGGTCACGTGCCTAACAGACAGGCTAGTGGTTTCCTGTGTACGTTTCCATGGCCTCTGAAGACTGTTGCGGCCTGAACTTCGTCCTTACCATCTCAACCTATGAGCAAACATCAAATTTATCAGGTTCCTGATTAACATTAGCGCAGAAGGTGTGATTGAGATATTTTTCAGGCTTGAAAGATGTTCATTTTCTCCATATTGTAAGTGTGTGTATTTTTATTTCTCCCTGAGTGTATATGTCTAAAAACATATAATCTGCCCACAGGACTTCCAGATATACAATCGTGAAAAAGAAAGTACACTCTCCTTGACTTCTATGATTTTACATATCAGGATGTAATAAAATGAATTGGTCCTTAGAAGTTCTTAAAAGTATAGTGGGGCAAAAAAGTATTTAGTCAGCCACCAAATGTGCAAGTTCTCCCACTTAAAAAGATGAGAGAGGCCTGTAATTGACATCATAGGTAGACCTCAACTATGAGAGACAAAATGAGAAAACAAATCCAGACAATCACATTGTCTGATGTGGAAAGAATTTATTTGCAAATTATGGTGGAAAATAAGTATTTGGTCAATATCAAAAGTTCATCTCAATACTTCGTTATATATCCTTTGTTGGCAATGACAGAGGTCAAACGTTTTCTATAAGTCTTCACAAGGTTGGCACACACTGTTGCTGGTATGTTGGCCCATTCCTCCATGCAGATCTCCTCTAGAGCAGTGATGTTGTGGGGCTGTCACTGGGCAACACGGATTTTCAACTCCCTCCAAAGGTTTTCTATGGGGTTGAGATCTGGAGACTGGCTAGGCCACTCCAGGACCTTGAAATGCTTCTTACGAAGCCACTCCTTCGTTGCCCGGGCGGTGTGTGTGTTTGGGATCATTGTCATGCTGAAAGACCCAGCCACGTTTCATCTTCAATGCCCTTGCTGATGGAAGGAGGTTTGCACTCAAAATCTCACGATACATGGCCCCATTCATTCTTTCCTGTACACGGATCTGTTGTCCTGGTCCCTTTGCAGAGAAACAGCCCCAAAGCATGATGTTGCCACCCCCATGCTTCACAGTAGGTATGGTGTTCTTTGGATGCAGCTCCGCATTCTCTCTCCTCCAAACACGACGAGTTGTGTTTCTACCAAACAGTTCTACTTTGGTTTCATCTGACCATATGACATTCTCCCAATCCTCTTTTGGATCATCCAAATGCTCTCTAGCAAACTTCAGACGGGCCCGGACATGTACTGGCTTAAGCAGGGGGACACGTCTGGCACTGCAGGATCTGAGTCCCTGGCGGCGTAGTGTGTTACTGATGGTAACTTTTGTTACATTGGTCCCAGCTCTCTGCAAGTCATTCACTAGGTCCCCTTGTGTGGTTCTGGGATTTTTGCTCACCGTTCTTGTGATCATTTTGACCCCACTGGGTGAGATCTTGCGTAGAGCCCCAGATCGAGGGAGATTATCAGTGGTCTTGTATATCTTCCATTTTCTAATTATTGCTCCCACAGTTGATTTCTTCACACCAAGCTGCTTGCCTATTGTAGATTCAGTCTTCCCAGCCTGGTGCAGGTCTACAATTTTGTTTCTGGTGTCCTTTGACAGCTCTTTGGTCTTCACCATAGTGGAGTTTGGAATGTGACTGAGGTTGTGGACAGGTGTCTTTTATACTGATAACAAGTTCAAACAGGTGCCATTAATACAGGTATTGAGTGGAGGACAGAGGAGCCTCTTAAACAAGAAGTTACAGGTCTGTGAGAGCCAGAAATCTTGCTTGTTTGTAGGTGACCAAATACTTATTTTCCACCATAATTTGTGTTGTTTCAATGAAGAAAGACGTGTAGGCAGGATGATGGTTCACGGGAAGGCCCCTTGGGTGGAAGGCACCTTGATTAAGGTACCTCGGTGTGAGGTACCTTGGGGAAGGCACCCTCACCCCATCCAGAAGGCTTCCTTTTATTGTCATGTTACAACTACCATGGCAAAACATTAATCAATGTTTACTTGATGCTGATTGGCTAAAGAAAGCTCGTGAATTCCATATGGACCCCTCGTGTCTTTCTCATGTATTTCCTGTGACAAACAATTGCCTACGTGTTGGGCCCCCATGCCTTGTATATCTTGATATAGAGTCTCTGCCAGACATCCTGTTTCTACATTTCTGATAAGATTAGGATTCTGTGGTAACGTTGTTTACCCAGTGCGGTTTGCCGACAACAGAGATAACACCATCCCCACAATTTGCAAATGAATTCTTTCCAAATGAGACAATGTGATTGTCTGGATTTGTTTTCTCATTTTGTCTCTCATAGTTGAGGTCTACCTATGATGACAATTACAGGCTTCTCTCATCTTTTTAAGTGGGAGAATTTGTACAATTGGTGGCTAACTAAATACTTTTTTGCCCCACTGTAGGTAAAATACAACCGGAGAGGAACACCAACACATGACATATTGCATCATGTCCTCATTTATTTTATAAAAGGAAGCCAAAACAGAGAAGTCATGTGTAAAAAAAGTATGATTCAATAATTTGTAGAACCACCTTTAGCAGCAATAACCAAAAGTAATTCTTTTCTGTATGACTTTATCAGTCTCTTGCAGCATTGTGGAGGAATTTTGGCCCTCTCTTCTTTACAACATTGCTTCAGTTCATTGAGGTTTGTGGGTGTCTTTTTATACACAACTCTCTGGATGTCCCGCCAATTTCCTCCTCCTCCTCCTCCCCACCGAAGCAGCAGCAGGCTCAGTGGGAGAGGGAGTAAGGCAAACTCCCTGTCAAAACAGTAAGGCCAGCCATGGAATTGGAATCGGCCAGGTGCAGGAGCCAATGCCGTCCGTTGCTCTGGTGCAGTGCTCACTTACGTGGGCCAGCCTTAACTGTTTGAAGGCTGAATGAAGCCTTCAACTGAGTGAGGAAGCACTGTGGGGCCAGGCCCTTCACACCCACATCCAGCCTGCCGGAGTTTGCTGTGCTGGGGCAGGAATGAGACCCGCAGACCCCACTGCCACATGGGCAGGGAGGATGACAACGAGGAGAAGAACTGCAATGCTTTGCACCGGCTGGCCAGGGAGGGAGCGGGTCAGGTGGGGCTGGCTGGCTGATTGGGGGGGAGGCAATCATGGCTACTGTCGCCAGCAGCTTGAATGCCCCGAATGAAGCTGGAGTTTGCCAATGCCAGGGGAGAAATGAGAGGCCCTGCTGTCCTGTAGAGCCTGCCGCTGCTTGAATGGGGAGGATGAGGAGAAAAAGGGCTGTTCAGAGGGCTCCTGCCCCACCCCCACCCCCCACTGCCAGCAGCTTGAATGCTCCGACTGAAGCAAGGATCGCACACTCTCTCATACACAGAGTTTGGAGAACCCCCCTCTTCTCTCTCTCTCCCTCTCTCTCTCTCTCTCTCTCTCTCTCTCTCTCTGTCTCACTGCGGCAGCAGTTGCGGTGCTTCAGTGCCTTGCTGGCGGGGGGCACTCAGGTAAGCTGGTGTGGGGCGTAGGGGGGGCAGCCCTGCACCAACCCCCCCCACCTTGCTTCGTACTCCTGCCCCCATACCGTCTCACTGCTCAGGTGGCTCCTGCGGCCTGTGCCACTGCCAGCAGCTTGGGTGCCCTGGCTGAAGATCGCTCTCTCTCCCATACATGCACACAAACAGAGGTTGCATTAAGCTCTCTCTCTCCCCCCCCTTCCCATTTGCATGCACATAATGAGATCTCATTAAGTAGTTAAATGGAAAGTAATTTGGGGTGGGGGGGGAGCAGGAGAATGGCAAACATTTTGTGTGCCGAGAATGAAAGCTTCTGGGTCCCTGACTCTCTGCAAAAGAAGATGGGAGCATCCATTCTTGGCACGAAAAGCATTTCCAGGCCAAATCTCCTCTCCCTTCCTCAGCGGCAAAGAAACAGAGAAGCAAAGAGAGGAGACAGATGTTTGCAAGGTAAGTGAGTCCTTGTGGCAGGAAGGGGGAGAGAAGCATGCAGTATCTTAAGTGGGTCAGGGAGGCCTTGTGGGCCTGTTCTATCACTAGGCCCCCCATGGCCTTCCCCACCCTGAGATGCCTCATGTGCACATTGGTATTCTTGAATTGTGAGCTCTTAGGAAAGTGTCCCCCCACTCTTGTGTGTTCCAAACAGCTATTTCTAGTGGGGAAAACGGGACAAAGTAAGTGGAGAAAAATATTATTAAAATAATAATAATTTTCCTTTGCTATATTTCCAGTCTGAATTAGACCATGGCAGGGTCCCTACGGGAGAGCCCTTTTAAGGATTATGCATTAGTAGAAAAGCAACTAACTTACATCTGTTCTTAAACACTAAAGCTGTTGCAAAATAAAAACAGAGGCGCTCTGATCAACTATCAGAGCCATCATTTTAACAGTTTTCCTGTACCGTAGCCTGCGGACACCCCCACGAAATGCAGGCATGGGATAAACTGAGCGTGGTTTGTTCTCAGTCTTATAAGTGGGCACAAACTACTAGCAAAAGTGGCATTTGATCACAAGGCGAGGAATGTTTCCTCTTTTGCATTTGAGCATCCAAGAAGGGACAGGAAAGACAGAAAAAGAGGGGAAGAGAGCAAGGAAGGAAAAAGAGGGGAAGGAAGAAGGAAGGAAAAAGGGATGGATGGATGGAAGGAAGGAAGGAAGATTATAAGAGAGAGTGAGGATCTGAGGTAAATCCTGCCTTAGCACTTGGCCACCAGCAGCCCCGCTGCCTTTTGCCATCTCCTTGTCCCCTCCTGACCTCTCCTGGGGGTCTCCCATCCTATCACTGAGGATGTTTTGGTTACAAAGCCGGGTCTCCTCATAAGGAGATGGAGTGGGCCTCCCTCTGACCCACACACTTTGCCCTCACGAGCACACCATGAGCAACCTGGCCAAGGAGAGCGAGCACAGCAGCAGTGGGCACTGGCTACGCCCACCCTGGCCCCACAATCCTGATATGGCCCTCAATGAAACTGAGTTTGACACACCTGCTATAGAACGATGGGTTTTAAATTATTTGGAAATGGCTTTTTAAATCTTCCCAAGTTGATGGGCAGCAACAATTGCTTTTCTAAAATCACTGCTGATGTCTTTACTCTTTGGCATTGTGTTAATACACACCTCAATGCCGGAGATCAGCAAACTCTCACAACTTCGGCTTTTATAGATGTAATCATACTTGCTGATGATCAATTGATCAAGGGCATTTTATTAGCAGTACTTGGTTGCTACTTCACCTCTTTATACAATTGAAGCAGTGAGGACTTTCCTAATGGTGAGAACAATTAACCAGGAGAACGGCTGACCTTCAGAAATTATGGCACTCCATCACTTAAGGCTTTTTAGGAGAGAAGGGATAGCCACTTGTCCGAAATGGTATAGGGCAGGGTGTCAAAGCCACAGGCAGTATCATGAGGTATTGCAATGTTTTTTCCTTTGCGGAGCTGGGGTGGGTGCACCCTGCACGGGCCGTATCTGGCCCGCAGGCTGCCAGTTTCAAACACCTGGTATTGGGTCTCCTGCTTTAGCAGCGGTTGGATTAGAAGGCCTGCAAAGTCCTTTCCAATTCTGTTGTTCTGTCCTGTCCTGTCCTGTTCTGTTGCAATGACATCTTTTTATGTCTGGATAAGTAAAACCCTAGAAATCAAAGAGGGTGTGCTTTCTTTTTCACTTCACTGTATTTGAAAACAACCCTTTGCACTGCTAAGAATTTGTGATTGACCCAGTCAACAAGTGAATTTCATCATTTTTCATTGGAATGTAAATGTTTTTCCTTTTTTGTCATCTTCTGCAACCATTTTATGCGTAATTAAAGATACACTTTTATTTGAATCTTATAGACAAAGAGGATGGCAATGAGCACTCTGGACAACTGAGGATAACAAGCAACATTGAATAGCCTGACTTGCAGTCCAGAAATCAAAATATTTTCTATTTCCTTCAGAGAGCCACACAATTCTTCACCTTCCTTAGCAAGTGAGAGGGAAACGAGAGAAAATCAAGAAGAGATTTCTAGCCGGGAAAAGTACAGTGTGAAATTCAAGCATACATTTACATGAAAAGTCAAAGGAGATTATTTTTCTATTCAGGAAAAGAGGCGAATATCTGGAAGTCAGTGGGGAGGAAAAGGTCAATTGGAAAGCCACGTAGAGCAGACAGTGTTGCAGGCCTCCTTCTGGGAGCAAGAAAACGGCTTGAATCAAAGCACAACTAAATAAGGGATCATCCATATTTTTGACCACCTCAAGAATATTAGTTGTGGAAAAGCTCCATAGAGGTTCCTGTAGTGGGAAAGATACCACTTGCAAATCACAACTGATTATGCCTGAGAGGATCCAGACTGAAGGAAAGCCTTACATATACTCTGAATGTGGCAACAACTTTGGTCAGAACAACTCAGTTGTGGTTCATGGAAGGATCCACACAGGAGAGAAGCCATACAAGTGCTCCCAATGTGGTAAATGCTTTAGTGAGCATGGCAACGTGGACTCACACCAAGGAGAAACTGTTTGAATGTCCTGATTGTGGGAAATGTTTCTGTAATAATTCCAGCCTGGTGATACATCAGAGGATTCACACAGGCGAGGAACCCTTTAAATGTCCTGACTCTGGGAACAGTTTCAATCAAAATTCTCACCTTATTTCACATCAAAGCACTCACACAGGAGATAAACCATTTGAATGTCCGGATTGTGGGAAACGTTTCAGTCAGCGTTCCAGCCTGGTTACACACCAGAGGACTCACACAGGAGAGAAACCGTTTCAATGTCCTGATTGTGGGAAAAGTTTCAGTTGGAATTCCAGCCTGGTGAGACACCAGTGGACTCACACAGGAGAGAAACCCTTTCAATGTCCTGATTGTGGGAAAAATTTCAGTCGGAAGTCCAACCTGGTGATACACCAGAGGATTCACACAGGAGAAAAACCTTTTGAATGTCCCAATTGTGGGAAAAGTTTCAATCAGAGTTCCAGCCTGGTGACACACCAGAGAACTCACACAGGAGAAAAACCATATGAGTGTCCAGACTGTGGGAAAGATTTCAGTATTAGGACTAGCCTTCTAAATCATATGCTTATACACACAGGGGAGAAACCATTTGAGTGTCCCGAGTGTGGATGGTGCTTCAGGAAACATTCCACCCTTACTGCACACAAGAAAATCCACATGAGGCCCCAGGTTATGAGTGTAGAGAAGGTTTGAATTTCATTTCTAAAGTTCCACTTAAGTCCATCTGAAAAATGGATTGTTTAATTTGACTACAAAGAATTTGCGTAATTTTCTGTAGACAAATATGTGATGATATTAGACAGGAAGAAGGAAGAAAAAAATGGCAACATATTAGTTTGATAATGCCTATCTGGCCATCAGCAGCAGAAGTTGCAGGATACAGGGAGTCCGCGAGTTGAGAATGTAATGGATCCTGCCCATTCTATCCATAACTCGAGAATTCATGGGAGTGAATCTCATTCATTAAACAACATCACTCCCTGCTTTCTCCCATGCATTTGTTGCTTTCTCACTCTAGATCAGCTTGATGAGGCCTCTGGCGCCGAGAAAGCAGCCCCGAGAGGCTATGTGCAACTTCTCAAGGTTGCTTTCTCTGGCAAAACACTTGAGGATTGCATTCCTGTAAGCTTTCGCAGCCCTTTGCAAAAAGCCTTTGCCTGTAGCAACAGGGCTTTGGAGGGATGTGCCCGCTCCTCCCAAGCTCCGCTGGTGCCAATAAAAGCTTCCCACACAACCTAAGAGTCAGAGGGGATGGTCTACAGGGCGAGGTCAAAAGCTATAAGTCCCCACTTAGACAAACAGTCCATTTCCTCAGAATCAAACTTTGAAGCTCAGATTGAAAGGTGTAAAGTAGGTGTTGTTTGGAGGATACTGGATCTTGAAAGCTGCAATCTTGAATTTGGGGCTGGAGTAGGAAGAACGGCTGAATGGATAGATTTTGTGGGGACGAAGAAAGCCCACTTTGGTGATCACCAGGCTACAGCCTGAGTGATGCTCATTTCCGGTCCTGCTCCAGGCACAAAGCCATCTCAAAGACCTTGGCTTGTCCCATCCTCTCAGGCCTTGGAAAGGGGAAATCTGCTTCCAAAAATCCTTGCCAAGAAAACTGCAAGGAAACAGGAGTGCAGGATAACTCCCCAAAATCTACTTTTGCAACTGAGTGAACCTTGAAGAGTGAAGCCTGACCTACTTAGCTTCTCAAGATTAGGGAGGTGTTGTGCCCTAAACGTTTACAAAGGTCTTGTTTGTGTGCATAGCTGCTAAATGATTTCCAGCTTCATCCTATCAATAGAATAATGAACAATAACTGGAAACATGCAGTCTCCTTGCTTCCAAACCACATTGAGAGAGGAGATATTTTATCTATCTGCTTCCTTGCAGAACCTAAATCTCAATAGAGGGGAGAGTTGCTCTAAGCAGCTTTTCCTATCTTAGATTTCAGTCTTATTACTCCCAAATTTTGGGCAAAAGACTTGGAGGGCACTAGATTGCAGAAAGCAGATATATAGATTTTGCACTTTCTTAGAGGTGACTCAGGGGAGATCATATGTAACCTCTCTGAATCCTAAAACTTTATCTGATTTCCTGTGGCTGCCAAGGTTATAGGACCCAGGAGAATCAGTGGGTCAGAGGTTCAAAGGGTGCCAGCTTCATTCAGAAATGCTTCCAAGCACACCCATGCTAAATGCCTTGTGCGTCTGTGACACAGAAGTCTCCATTAGGTCAAAGTGAGAAAATCACATCCCAGCAAGGCTAGAAAAGGGGGCTTAACAAGAGGAGACGACTGTCTGTATATAGTAAGAGTAATGTTTCCAAAAGGCATTTCCAAGGGCTGGAAAAAAGATTGGTAATACAGATGTTCATGCAACAATGTACCACTCTTTGTTTGATACACATTCCTTTTTTAAATTCAAAATTTTAATCTAATGAAATATGGAGAACAATTGATACAAAAACAATTGATACAGAGAAGCAGGAAAGGAATCGAGTAAAGAAAAATAATATAATTGCACCTTCTGCCTTTTTCTCTGTTGAGAAATTGTCATCACACATTCTTGTATAGAAATTATCTCTGCTCAGTTGACCAGAATAAAAACTTCCTTGGAAATTGATCCTGGCCTGAAGTCCATTCCTTAGACCAATCAAGTCCAACATTTCTCTTCCACGTTGCTCATAGGTACAGGGAGATTTTCTCAATGCACAGGTAGCAAGCAATAACTTGACCCTCTTGGTTAAGCTCCACTTAAGAACTCCTTGGGCCAGGTGGGATCCCAGGGAATGAGACAGCACCAACAGGCCATGTTTTTCACTGCTTGCTGTTCAGGGATCTCGTATCCCACACCAGATGTACAACAGGGGCACACCCAGACATACACTGTAGGGAACCACCAGACTCCTTGGAGGGGAGACAAAAGTCCACTTCCTCCTGCAGCTGCATGTTCCCTGTGGCAGGTCTGTGACTTCTCTGAGGAAACACTTGATGGTGGGAGCCTCCCAGAATAACAAGCATGTTAGAAGGACATGAAGTATGCTGCAGAAAAAGTTAACCCAAGTCTTTTTGGAGTGGCACTCAATGCCTGGTGGTTTAAAGCAGGGGTCCCCAACCTTTTGGACCTCAGGGACCATCAAGTTCATAATTTTAAATTTCGCAGACTACTAATACGAACCCAACGCACTGCTTGCTGAAGTGACGGGATGGGGTCCTTCAGGCACTCTCCCTCCTCTCTCTCTCTCTCTCTCTCTCTCTCCCACTCTGTCCCTCCCTCTCTCCCTCCCCCACTGTCTCTCATTCTTTCTCTGTCCCACTCTCATTCTTTCTCTCCCACTTTCTCTCATTCTTTCTCCCCTCTCTCATTCTCTTTCTCTCCCTCCCACTCTTTCTCTCTCACTCTTTCTCCCCCCACTCTCTCTCCCCCTTTCTCTCTCTCCCTTTCTCCCCCCTTTCTGTCTCTCTCCCACTTTCTCTCATGCTCTCTCCCCCACTCTCTCCCCCTCACTCTCTCTCTCCCCTTCTCTCTCTCTCCCCCACTCACTTTCTCTCTCCCTCTTTCTCTCCCACTCTCATTCTCATTCTCTCCCCCCTCCCCCACTCTCTCTCTGATTCTCTTTAATTTTGTCTGATTCTCTCTCTGATTCTGATTCTCTCTCTTTCTGTCTTCTCATTCTCTCTCTCTGATTCTCTCTGTCGCTTTCTCCCTCTCATTCTCTCTCTTTCATTCTGTCTTTCTCTTTCATTCTTTGTCTCTTTCTCTGTCTCATTCTGATTCTCTCTCATTCTCTCTTTTTCTCACCTTATGGGCCAGCCAGTGTCTTGGGGCTGAGAGGAAGTCAAGCATCTCCCTGAGAGACCGAGGTGCGCAGAGCACCAACAAGGGCCGGAAGAAGTGTGGGAGCGAAGCACTACTTGTACTTGCGCATCATGAGCATTTGCCTTAGTATATTTGCGGCGCAAGGCAGCCCTCGTTTCCTGCCGTTTGGGACTCGGAGTGGTAAATAGCGTCTGGTTCTGGGAGCAGCCGGATTTTGCTTTCCATTGTGGATGCCAGATTGGCCCCCTGCAAGCTCTTGTCTCTCGAGGAGCCCGGCCAAAGTCTTCAGCGCTGCTTTAGGGAGCGCTCCTCGAGACGAGAGCTTGCAGGGGGCCGATCTGGCGTCCATAATGGAGAGCAAAATCCGGCTGCTTCCTGAACCAGACGCGGTTTACTGCTTTTAAGTCCCAAGTGGCAGGAAACGAGGGCTGCCTTGCGCCGCAAGTATACCAAGGTGGAATCCTGATGCCGCACTAGAGTAAAGAGAAGAAGCAGGATTTTGCTCTATTATGGACACGAGATCAGACCCCTGCAAGCTCTCGTCTCTGGAGGAGCCCGGCCAAAGTTTCCCGCGCCGCTTCAAGCAACTGCTCCTCGAGAGACAAGAGCTTGCAGGGGGCCGATCTGGCGTCCATAATGGAGAGCAAAATCCGGCTACTCACTGGACCAGACGCTGTTTACCGCTCCGAGTCCCAAGCGGTAGGAGACGAGGGCTGCCTTGTGCCACTGGCTGGCGCAAATATAAAGAGGTGGAATGCTGTTGCCACACAAAAGAAAGTAGTGCTTTGCTCCCGTAGCTTCCAGGCATTGCAAACGTCGCTTCAGCCCACTTGCACCGCCCTTGCCACTGCAACAGCACTATTTAATTTCAGATGGCAAGGGCTGCGCTCCTTTTTGCGCATTGCACGTGCCACCCCAGGGTAGAGATTTCCAGCTCCGCCACAGCCCATCCCATATTCCAGAGCTGTAATAGTCTCACAGGACTGGCTCGTTGGTCATTCCGGAGCAGCTCCTCCATCCGGGAGCACCAGCCTGCCAGGGAGCAGGCAGCTCTCCAGCAGGCCGGTGCATCCGGGTGGAAGAGCTGCTTCAGGATGACCAACGGGCCATTATTTTTTGTCACGAGTGTTTCCAGGATTGCTGTGGCTATCTGCCTACTCACAAACAGTATGGTTTTAATCAAGCCATCTACTGTTGCCAATTACCTGCAAGCCTTCCCCGCCCTGGATAATTGCAGGTTGACTCCTTACATAAGCAAGGACCTTTCGCTTGCTACTTGGGCCTAGTCTTCTAGGCCTAAATGCACAGCTCCTGCAGGAAGCTTGGGCAATGCCGCTGATGGGAGAAGAATGCAGATAAGGACTCCAGACGTCGTTACAGAGAGACTCCCACGGATGCTTGCCTTTTGCTGTTTTGTAGCATGCAAGCTATCATCGGGACTGCTGTTGCTGGACCTTCTTCCTCCCACAAGCTTCAAACAATGTTTGCTGTTTGAACTGTTTTTACTTCAGGTGACTTTCAGCTGTGAGGCTCGTGCTGCCCTCGTTATGATTGCCTTGATGATGTATCGACGCCGAAGCTGCTTACCTTCATGCTAGCTTTATTCTTTTGTGAACTGTTTTCGGTATTGTGGAGAGGGATCTAGGGAGATAGCCTTGCCTCACATACCCAGACAAGACTTTGTTTTTAATGTGTTTTCATAAAGACATAGTGCTTTTAAATGTTTTAAAGTAAATTATATTTTTACACAAGACGCCTCTGTTAGAATCATTTCAGTCTCAGTGTGTTTACTCATGAGCTGGTTCACGGTCCGGGGTACCCCTCAACCCCATTTCGTCACAGTTGGTAGCAGAGGATGGTTTAACGAACCTACGCTCATGTGGTAACGCGCTAGACTGGAATGTCTGCAGTTGAATAGATGTTGACTAGGGCAGCAGCAGCAGCGAAAAGTATGAAGTCACAAACTGAACTGTCCGGGGCTCAGGCCAAAAATGTTTTGGCTGAAAAACCCCAAACTCTAATTGATTTAGAGAATAGTGGAGCTGTAAGTTTTGGAGCAGAGGCCTCAACTTTTGAAGGGCCTAAGATAGTGAATAAGCCATCATCACCTAAAGAAGTAGAGACTGGAAGAACGCCACTTCAGGTCCTGAAAACAAATACAGAGGTGGATGATGAGTTTAGGAAGGCAATCCTTCAGCTTTTAGGTTTGCCCACAGTAAGTCAGAACCCGACTGCTGATTCTAGCGGATTATTAAAGAATCCAGCTGCGAAAGGAAAGAAGATCGAAGTCCTTCAAAACACCGGATCGGTAAGAGACTTTCAATCTTTTCCTAAAACCCCCACCTCAGACCATAAGTGGAGAATGGGGGATAACAGACTGCCTGATTCGAATGTTCCTGCTTCTTTGTTAAACCAGCATGGCCAAGTTGATATTGTGCCACCTGCTGTAGAAGCCATCATAGATCAGGCCATAAAGACTTTAGCTCCCTTGATGACATCAGTGACTTCTGCTAAAAATTTAAGAGACTCTCATGTTGAGCGTAAGGTTGCAAGTGTGATAGAAACTTTGGCAACCATTTTAGGCGATGGTTTGCAGGCACCATCGGCTCAACAAATAGGAGCTGCACATACCAAAGCACCCCTGATGTCTGCGACTAATTCAGCGCACGCCACGAGTGGGATATATCCATCCGTGATGACATCGACATCCAGGACGGTTCCGGAGGCTGCCTCAACTGAAGATAGGAATTTGGGAGCGCGTCCAAAAATTCCTAGAGATGTGCACCAGAGAGGACCCTCAAGTTTTTGTGATCAAACCAGGATGAGCTTTGCATCCGCACAACCTGAAGTTTTAATCCCTCCCATTGGGGAGGAACGATTGTCAGAATGCCAGATAGAAGACACTGTGCTGTGTGCTTCTATTCCAATGCCTTATTGCCCGTTCCAGGATGGACCACATTTTGAACACCAATTAATGTCTGTTTCCATGTTTAATAATGTACAGGTCCTTCCTCCCAATTTTAAAAGTTTAAGTGTGGGTGGAGGAAATTTTAAGGAATGGGTTAAAAGTATTCAAGTAATTTTAATGAAAGAGAATGTTTTATCGTTGTTGTTAAAACCCCCACCTAGACCATGGTCCTTAGAAGTTGATCTTTTACATCATAAGGCCTTTTGTATTTTATTGATGTCCATTGACCCTGCACTATATCCCAGTATACCTAGTAACCTGACCGTAACAGAAGTTTGGGTGAAACTGCATAAGCTATTTTGTTCAAAAAGCTCCCATGTTACAAACAGAGTTTATAGGGAGTTCTATTCCGCAAGGTTGAAGGCGGGAGTAGATATTAATGAACACTTATGTGAGTTAAACAGGTTAAGGCAGGAATTGATGTTGATGGGGGAAACAGTGTCTGAACAAACCCTCATTACTGTTATACTCAATTCCCTTGACCCTAGCTGGGATAATTTTATATCGCAATTGGATAATGTTAGTTGTAATAACTTATCTTTAGAAGTGTTATCTGGTAGATTGATTGCAGAAGATAACTTGCGAAAATGCAGGGTGGCTTTTCACAAAAAGGAAAAACCTTTAAGAAGGCCCGATAGTTCAGATAGAGCATATGCTATCGGGGAATGCTTCAATTGTGGTTCAACAGAACATTATAGAAGGGATTGCCCACAAAATGTAAATGCTAGGGCAAGTGTAAAGACACCTTCTGATAATAAATGTAAAAGGAGGTCACTTCCTCCAGGCAGAAAGCCAAGTGGAGACGTTCCTAACCACAGAAGGGGTAAAAAGCCGAATGAAGGCAACAAAGGGAACAAACCCAGGTTTAATGATGGCTCTGTAGGTATAGTGGAAACTACTGAGTCAGAGCTTACAAGGGAACAGCGAGAGCAACTATGGTTAATGGACAGTGGAGCCAGTAACCATGTTGTCAGTGACCGAAGGTTGTTTGTTAATATGAGAAGGCATCAATCCATGGTCAAAGTTGCAAACGGTAAAAAGGTCAATGTTGTTGGCATTGGAGATGTTTATATTCCTGGGATAGGAAAGATTCATGGAGCATTGTATGTACCAGAGATAGATCATAATTTGCTAAGCCTAATGAGGATATGTGAGAACCCCAGAATGGAGATTCTGTTCTCAGGAGGAACAGCTGTGATCAAAAACAACAAATGTGTGATTGGGGAGGTTTTGAAGATAGGTGGCTTGCCTTATTATTCCCCCAATACGAATGCTGAGACCTGCAGTGATAGCAATTATACTATCTCAATTGGTAGTAACAATGAATCACAGTTAGAACTAGGTGATGAGGATCAAGACTTTCACCAGAGGAAGCCTTGTAAAGACAAATGTAAAGTTAATAAAAAGTTTTTAAATTTTAACTTAGAGTCAGATAATAGGAAACCTGAAAATGCTAATGCAATTTCTATAGGAGAGCCATTGCACAATGAATGTGCTCACTTGATGCATCGCAGGCTAGGTCATGTGAGTTTTCCTATAGTGAAAAAGGTAACCGAACACTCAAGGGGAACCAAGATCAATGACTGTAACACATTCCTAGACTGTTCAATTTGTAGGAGTGCAAAGTTGAAGGTAAAATCTGCGCCCAAGAAGTCTCAGAGGTACTCTGAACACCCGTTTCAGCTCGTCCACATGGATTTGGTGGGTCCATTCGCACCTTCTGTGGGTAAGAGACGGTACTTTCTTACCATAGTAGACGACCATAGCAGATTTGGATTTGTTTTTCCCCTAATGTCCAAGAGTGAAACGTTGACTAAGTTTAAGGAATTTTGTAACTTAGTCCAGAACCAGCATAAGGTCAGAGTTAAGAAAATCTTAACTGACAGGGGTACTGAATTTAATTCCAGGCAGTTCTCCAGCTGGTTGAGGAGTAAGGGCATAGTCCACTTACGCACCGCGCCTTACTCTGCATTTCAAAATGGTGTCGCAGAACGACGCAATGGCGTGTTACAAACTATGATGCGGTGCGCCCTAGAGGATTCCAGATTAAACTTCGCGTATTGGGTAGAAGCAGTTAGATACGCGAATTACACCTTGAACCGAGTATGGTCTAGCGTAGTGCAGAAGACCCCATACGAGGTGCTATACGGCCATAAGCCTAGCTTGGCACACCTCCACGTTTTCGGAGCGATGGCCGATGTTCATGTTCCGAAGGAGCTCAGGAGAAAGGGAGACCCAATCTCTGTTAAACTGAGATTTGTTGGTTATGAGCAGGGCTCCAAGGCATTTAGGTTTGCCTACCCTAACGGGAAACTAATGATATCGAGGTCTGCCACCTTTCACGAAGGGGCCAATTGGAGTAAGATCCATGCCAATGAGATTCTTACTCAGAACCCTTCCCGTAGTTGTCATAGGCGAGCGGAGGATGTATCGGAGAACCTACCCGAGGATAGGGATACATCTGGTTCTGGGAAGCATGCATCCCAGGCACCCTTGAAAGGGGTATTGAAGCGTAAGATGGGGGTAGCCAGGAAGGATAGGCACCCAGCTTCTGAGACGCATAGTGATAGTCACGAGGTAGATGACTCATCGGACAACTCTGATGTCAGTGACTCTCCTAAAGGCAGACCAGTTAGGGTTACCAGGGGCAATAAGCCTAAGAGGTACAACGACTTTGTTACCTCAGTCAACCAGGTTTTGGCCACCCCTCAGAGATATGAGGATGTGTTGGCCTTACCTGACCATGAACGACAGAAATGGCTGGCTGCCATGGATACGGAATTAGACAGCCTGAGAAGGCTGGACGTATTCACGCCAACAAGATTGCCCAAAGACAAGAGGGTGATCGGCACCAGGTGGCTTTTCAAGCAAAAGCCCATTGAAGGTGGGGGTTTTGTCTATAAAGCAAGACTAGTAGCGCAGGGATTCTCGCAGAGATTCCCTGACGATTATGAGGACACCTTCTCGCCCACGGTGCGCCCTGAGAGCGTGAGAACAGCTCTCACCATCGCTACCATGCGAGGCGAACATGTGTATCAGTTCGATATTCAGACCGCGTACCTGCACGCCCAGTTAGACAAAGAGCTGTACGTGAGGATTCCTCAGGGAGTAAGCCATCGGGAAGATGATGTGTGGTTGTTGAATAAGAGCCTATACGGCTTAAAACAATCTGGTAAACGATGGTACGAGTGTCTCACAAAAAGCCTGAGAGAGATGGGCTTTTTACCATCGTCAGCTGACGAGTGTGTTTTTGTCAAGGAAGATCAGGACATTAGGGAAACAGTACTGTTGTACGTTGATGACATACTATATATTTGCAGATCAGAGAACAGGCATAAGAAGTTCTCTGAGGACCTAAGTAAGAGTTTCGCTCTAAAACCACTAGGTCACATTAGCAAATTTTTAGGGGTGCAATTCGTAAAAACCGAGAAGGGGTTTCGGCTTTCTCAGGAAGATAAGATTCAGGAATTGCTTAAAAAGTGTAGCATGGTAGAGGCGAAGCCATGTGATACCCCTATGGCAACAGATTTCCTTAAGAATATGTACACTGAGAGCACGGAGTTTGAGGATAAGACCCTTTACAAGTCCGTGATTGGGTCGTTGTTGTACATTGCAAATTGGACTAGACCGGACATCAGTCTAAGTGTAAATGTGTTATCTAGACATTCTGAACATCCTACACAGTACCATTGGAGCGGAATCAAACGACTCCTGAGATATTTAAAAGGTACTGTGAACTATTCATTGTTATTGGAACCAGAAGCAACTAGAGAATTAAGATTGAGTTGTTTTTCGGATGCCGATTGGGCAGGGGATGTTAGATCTAGAAAAAGTACCTCGGGGTACATTGTATACCTAAATAGTAGCCCCGTGTATTGGTACTCTGGGAAGCAGAAGTTAATTGCAACCTCCACAGCGGAAGCTGAGTATGTGAGTTTGTCCAAAGCTTCCAATAACCTAGTTTGGTTTGACGATCTTCTGGTAAGCTTATGGAGGCAGCCCATGCAACCTATAAAAGTCTATGAGGATAACATGGCTGCCATTAACATATCGGAAGCCGATGCTGTAGGCCAGAGATCGCGCCATATTGATATTAAAATCAAACATGTGAGGCAATCGGTGAAAACAGGTTTCATTAAGACTGTGTATTGTGAAACCAAGGAACAGGTAGCGGACGTGTTTACCAAACCGCTGCCCCGTGACCAACACCTCTATCTCCTGGGTAAAATGTCAATGGCTATGTGAATGTACTTCCCATTGATGTATATATGTACCCAATGTAGAATGTATGTTTGTTAACGAGTCAAATAGCCGCAGAGAAGGGGATTGTCACGAGTGTTTCCAGGATTGCTGTGGCTATCTGCCTACTCACAAACAGTATGGTTTTAATCAAGCCATCTACTGTTGCCAATTACCTGCAAGCCTTCCCCGCCCTGGATAATTGCAGGTTGACTCCTTACATAAGCAAGGACCTTTCGCTTGCTACTTGGGCCTAGTCTTCTAGGCCTAAATGCACAGCTCCTGCAGGAAGCTTGGGCAATGCCGCTGATGGGAGAAGAATGCAGATAAGGACTCCAGACGTCGTTACAGAGAGACTCCCACGGATGCTTGCCTTTTGCTGTTTTGTAGCATGCAAGCTATCATCGGGACTGCTGTTGCTGGACCTTCTTCCTCCCACAAGCTTCAAACAATGTTTGCTGTTTGAACTGTTTTTACTTCAGGTGACTTTCAGCTGTGAGGCTCGTGCTGCCCTCGTTATGATTGCCTTGATGATGTATCGACGCCGAAGCTGCTTACCTTCATGCTAGCTTTATTCTTTTGTGAACTGTTTTCGGTATTGTGGAGAGGGATCTAGGGAGATAGCCTTGCCTCACATACCCAGACAAGACTTTGTTTTTAATGTGTTTTCATAAAGACATAGTGCTTTTAAATGTTTTAAAGTAAATTATATTTTTACACAAGACGCCTCTGTTAGAATCATTTCAGTCTCAGTGTGTTTACTCATGAGCTGGTTCACGGTCCGGGGTACCCCTCAACCCCATTTCGTCACATTTTTGCAGGCACCGGTCTACCCATTTATTTTTGCAGGCACCGGTCTACCCATTTATTTTTACAGGCACCGGTCTACGGTCTACTCATTTGTTTTCTTTTAACACTGATCAGCTGTAGGGCGGTCCTTTAAAGCTGGTGGCAAGAGTTTAAACAGTTATATCCCTCTAGCCATCAGTTGGGACTCAGGAGGCAGCAATAGATTGGGGGTGGGGCCAAATAAAAGGTAAGAATAACACGGGGGGTGGGTGGGGAGCAGGGGGGCAGGGGGAGAACCGGTTTGGTGCTGTCATATCGTCACCGCTACCAGCTCGGTGGAACCAGGCAGAACCAGGAGGAACCCACCACTGCTCTAGACCAATTCAAATCACTGGGTTTGGATGGACTGCATCCCAGAGTTCTGAAGGAACTAGCAAAGGTGATTTCAGAACCATTGAAACATGTTTCAAAGTCCTTGGAGCACGGAAGAACTACAGGTAGACCTCAACTTACAATAGTTCATTTGGTGACCGAAGTTACAATGACACTGAAAGAAGCAACTTATGACCATTTTTCACACATGACCATTGTAGCATCCCCATGGTTGTGTGATTTACATTCAGATGCTTGACAACTGACTCAGATTTATGACGGTTGCAGTGTCCCAGGGTCAGGTGATCCCCTTTTGTGACTTGCTGACAAGCAAAGTCAATGGGCAAACCAAATTCACTTAACAATGTTACTAATTTAACAACTGCAATGCTTCACTTAAAAAATGTGGCAAGAAAAGTCACAAAATGGGGCAAGGCTCACATAACAAATTCACTTAACAACATAACTTTTGGACTGAGTTCTGGTTGTATGTTCAGGACAATCTATACCTGAGGACTGGAAAAGAGCTGATGGGCTTCCCATCTTCAAAACAGGTAAAAAAATTGATCCAGGAAATTTCAGACAAATCTGCCTGACATTAATAACTGGTAACATCTCGGAAAACATAATCAGGCAACAAATCTGTGAACATCTAGAAGCAAACAAAGTTATAACCAGTAACCAATATGGGTTGATCAAAAACAGATCATGCTAAACCAACCTTATTTCATTCTTTGACAAAGTGACTAAATTAGTGGACCAGAGAAATGCTGTGGACCCCTACTCAGGGTGCCGTCGGCTAGACAATGTCGGCTGGCGACCCCCAGGGGTAGAGCCTTCTCTGTGGCCGCGCCCACCCTTTGGAATCAACTTCCTGTAGGTCTTCGGCTGGCCCCTGACCTTCGTACCTTCCGCCGTGAGCTTAAGACGTAGCTGTTTAAACGCCCTAGCCAGGACTGATGGGGTCTACTGTTTTAAATTGGTTTTAGTCTGTTTTAGTATATTTTAATTTGTATTTATTGGGATTGTTTCGTTTGATGTGAGCCGCCCTGAGTCCTTTGGAGAGAGGGCAGCATATAAATCCAATAAATAATAATAATAATAATAATAATAATAATAATAATAATAATACTTAGTTTTCAGTAAAGCATTAGATCACAACCTGCTTCTTGACAAGTAGAAAAATGTGGGATCAACAGTACCACCACAAAATGGGTTTTTAACTGGCTGACAAATTATACTCAATGGGTAGTCCTCAATGGCGCTAAACCCACATGGAGGGAAGTAAACGGTGTATCCCAGATTGCATTTTAAACTCAGTACTCATCAAAATCTTCATAAACAAACTAGACAAGGGGATAGAAGGGGAACGCATCAAATTTGCAGATGACAGTAAGCGGGCAGGAATTTCCAACATCCCAAAAGATAAGGTCAAGATCCAAAAAGATATATTTGATAGACTTCAACAGTGGGCCCTATTTAAGAAAATGATATTCAACACAGACAAAAACTCCCCCAAGCAAGTCAGCCAGTCGTAGTACTTCAAACGGTTTAACTTTGAATTAAAATACCATATTTTTCAGACTGTAAGAAGCACCAGAGTATAAGATGCACCTAGATTTCGAAGAGAAAAATAAGAAAAAAAAATAATTTTTGGCCTCCGTGCATCTGGTTTTTGCCCTCCCCAGCCCCCAGGAGCACTCTGCAGGCCTCCCAAACCCTCTGCGCATCCTGTTTTTATGAAAAATGGACCTATTTTTGGCCTCTCGAACTCTCCATGTGGCCCGTTTTTGCTCTCACCAGCCCCCAGGAGCATTCTGCAAGCCTCCCAAGCTCCTCTCTGTGCATTCTGTTTTTCACGAAAATTGGACACGCAAGGGGGAGTTTGGGAGGCCAAAAACAGGGCCATATTCAGTCTATAAGACGCACCAACACTTCTACCCACATTTTTTGGGGGGAGGGGAAAGTGTGTCTTATAGTCCGAAAAATACGGTACATCCCGGTGGGGGGGCAAGAACCTACTCGCTGATGTATTTTACATGTATTTTTTAAGGAATGTATTTTAGGGCGTGCGCTTCCGAACCGGTAAGGAAGGTAAGTAGATTTCACCCCTGGGCAGGGGGTAGGTACTTTCCATGTGTACCACATTAATACCCCTAAAGTCCATGGATAATCTCATCAACCCATCTTTCTTCTCCTTAAAGAGGACAGGGGCAGCTACCTGGGACTTGGCAGGTTGGATGAACCCTCGGGCCAGATTGGTGTTGATGTACTCCCCTAATTCAGGCATCTCTTTTGGGGTCATGGAGTACATCTTTAGTTTGGGTAGTTTAGCCCCTGGTATGAATCCTATGGCGCAGTTGGTGAGGTGGGAATGTGTTGCATTCTTCCTCGCTCAATGCTTCTCCTAGTTCCTGATGTTCCCTGGGGACTTGTGGGCTTCCTGGGCACGGCTCTGTGGCGGTGGCGGCGGCTTTTTTGCCACTTGGCGGCTTTTCTACTCCTTTCCCCTCTGGGTTGGCGGGGCGACGTTCCTTGTGCCGGAGTTCCCCCCATTCCTTGTAGGAGGAGGGAGAACTTGATGGATTGGTCGGCTATTCTCCCCTCTTCTGTGGACCTCCATGCCTTTGATGGTCCAGGAACCTTTGGCTGGGGCATGAGTGCCAGCGCCAGGAACTCTAACACATGGTGGCTTTGCTGGCCACATCGAAAGCACTTGACCAGGGCCATTGAAGTCCTCCAGGATGGCTCCTCCACTCAGCGGGAAGTGGGTCATCTGGAAAGTTGTCTCTTGAGTTTTCTCTCTGATGTTTCTTTGTGGTGTGGGTAGATCTCAAGGTCCATGACCACGGCCATCTGGTACCAGTCATGGATGCAGTCAGGGACCTCCTGAAAGATGCTGGCATTGCGCAGTTCTTGGTCCAGACCTTCCTTGAAGTAGTGAACAGGCGGGTTCAGGTCAGTACCACAATTTCCCCACGAGCCTCTGAAACTCCACGACGTACTCCTTAGCCGGGTGGCCCTTTTGCTTAATCATCTCCACTTCTGCTTCATTACCATGAGCTGATTCCTCGAATCTCATCCTTGAGGTCGAAGTCATCGATGTCCTTGTCATGGAGTTGGGTTATCCACTCTGCTCTTCACCTGCTGAGGGTGGCTGCAGACTGGCTGGTCAGGCTGTCAAGGAGGTAGATTGGGCCTCCTGGGGACTGCACTAGTGGGAGTAGCATTGGGGCTGCTCCCTGAATAGATCGACCCCTCTTGGTGGGAAACGTAAAGGTCGGCTGGCCAAGGAGCACCATCATCTGATGCTGCCCTAGGCTGCCAATGCTGAGTTGGCTGAGTTTCTCTGGCAGCTCTTCTAGGATCTAGCTGTGGCTTGCAGCCTGGTACTTCCATACCCTGGACTTGCTGAGGTTCATGGGTCCTGTTGACCTCCACTTGAGGATTGTGGTCCTGGAACATGGACCAGTAGCCGATATCTTCCTCCGCCCAGTAAAGCTCTTGTATGGTCAACCACTGGGTGTGAGTTTTGGGCCGGGCACCCATCTGGCGTTTGAGCTCTGCGGCTGTTGCCAACTGAGGCAAGGAGGGGTACTGTAGGCTTTCAGCAACCCCTCCACAAGCTCTGTCAGTGCCCATCATCTCCTCCGTCCTCTTCTCCATCTTCCCCAAGTCTCCCCACTGCCTAGTAGATTGGATAAGCGGCAGGAGTTCAGGACACCAAATAGCAGCTCCAAATGGAGTGAAAAGTTTCCTTACAGTTTAGTAGAGAGTTGGTTTAATATCAGGGTTCTGAGTAATAGATCCATCGCAAGCAAAACTCCGAGGCATGTGAATTCCTCAAATAACAGCTTCATTGGAAATATCAAATTGGCACATATCTGGTGAAAACCACTCTGAAAAGTCCCATGGTTTTCATCTAATTAAAAGTTTTCCTCTCAACCTCAAACAATCAGTCATATGGTCCAATCACTGCAGCATCTGCTGGTCTGGTGACATCACTCTTCCTTCATCCGGCCAGGTGTGAGAACGTCCTTGGTTCCCAAGAGAAAGTATTTTATTATGACTACACCATCCCAGCTATCTCTAATCCCCCCACTCCCTATCCCTTGCTCTAATGTGGCAGCACTGAAGCACCAAAATGGCTTTAACCAGATCAGCTTCAGGGCTGACAGTATCTCTCTCTCTATTTCTTAAGTGCTGACATCTGCTGTGGGCTATTAAGGAAGGTGGGGGCTGCTTTCTCCCTCCAGGGAAATATAATATTCTGCCTTTTTAATATTTCTCAAAATATTTCATTCTTCTAGAAGAGGAGTGGGTGCTAACTTTCTACACTACATATTCACTCCCCAGATTTTATTCCATTGGTGGTGCATGCTTTAAAACTGGTTCTCCTTCATATTAGGGTTAACTTGTGATTTTATGGACATGTCCTTTTCTTGGAAACAATATGGAACATATAAACCAACAGCTACCTTCTGTGATTTTTTAAAAATTCTATACCTAGCAAACAGACAAACAAAAGATTTCCTAGTGGTGCACCATCCATGTTCAGTTTTATAGACAGTCCTCGCCTACCATTTACAATGGTGCTGAAAAAGTAGGCTTACAAGGGTTCCTCAAAGTTGTGGCCATCACAGTTATTTGGGGGCGGCACTGGCTTGCAATTACGATAGCTGCAGTGTCCCACAGTCATGGAATCACCATTTGGAACCTTCACAATTGGCTTCCAACAAACAAAATTGATAGGAAGTTGTAAGTCACAGTCGTGGTACATTGCACTGAAGATAACAAGGTGATTTGTTTAATGACCACAGTTAGAGTGTCAGGTTTCGAGGTCGTCTCAAATAAATTGCATTTCAAACAAAGTCTTTGAAGAAAACTCCCATTTATTAAGCACGACATTCTAAATCTGACTCCATCGCAGCCAACACTGACTTCCAGACCCAAAACCCTCCCTTTCCGTTCCCCACTCCCCTGCACTCGTTGGCCATCTTCCAAGTCACTCTACCCCTAATCTACTGCTCCAGCTCAAAGGAATTTCTCCCCTCCCATCCCATCTCCTAGGGGATATTATCTCCAGGGAAAATAAGTAGGTGAAAAGTCAAACATCCCTTTCCAGACGCCTCCGCTTCTCCTTCTTATGTCAGCACTAGAGTAAATGCAGTTTGAAGTGCTGACATAGAGCAGATATTGTAAATTGGTGTGGTTAAGTGTCAGTATACTGTGAGAAGTAATCACAAACCCCACGTGCACCCCGAGAATGAAATATTTTGGAGAATATTAAGAGTCAAAATATTATATTCCCTCAAAGGAGAAATGGAGGGAAAAAAATCTTAACAAAGGCAGAAAGCAGCCCCAACAGCTTCCAGCAGATGTCTTGAAGGTGGATGTTTTGTGCCCATTAAGAAATCCAGGCCAGCCTATTCACAATCAAAACGCCTTCAGCTCCAGTTGATGGGATTAAAATTTGCATTCCCCTCCCCCGCAAATTCTAAGGACAGGATTTTAAGGACCTTTTAGGACACAATGGATGGAAACTGATCAAGGAGAGATTCAATCTAGAAATAAGGAGAAATTTGCTAACAGTGAGAACAATTAACCAGTGAAACAGCTTGTTTTCAGAGGTTGTTGGTGCTTCATCCCTGGAGGTTTTTAAAGAGACTGGACAGTCACTTGTCTGAAATGCTACAGAGTCTCCTGCTTGAGCACGGGGCCAGACTAGAAGACCTCCAAGGTACCTTCCAGCTCTATTCTGATTAATTGATTGATTGATCTTGAAAGCTGCAGCCTTGAATTGGCTTGTGGGCGCAGCAGGAACAGATCAGTGGGTATGTTTTGTGGGGAGGAAGAACATCCAGTTTGGTGTAGTGGTGAAGGCACCAGGTTAGAGACAGAGAAACACTCAGTTCCAGTCCCACCTAAAGGGCAAAACCATCAGTTCAACTTTGGCCAGCCCTGGGAAGCAGGAAAGGGGGGGAACTCCCTCCCAAAAACCCTTGCCAAGGAAACTGCAAGGCCAGGCATCAAGACTGACCCATAGGCACCAAAAACGAAGCTAAGTAGCGTCACGTTTCACTATCTCACTTGATTAAGTTGCAAAGATCGGATTGCTAGGAGTCGAAAAGGACCTGCTGCCATGTAATCAGTGAAAACATCTTCCAAACGCTTTGGTGGAGATTGGACAAACTGTTTTTTTCCCACCTCCTGGTCGCTAGATGGCGATCAGGCAACATCTGTACCTAGAAAGCATCTACACGGTGCTTGCGCTTAAAAAAGGAGTTTTTAAACCATTGAGTACTGCATTGCTAGAAAGGATGGGAGGAGAGGAGAGGCGCAGAGGAACTTCCTCTTCCGGATGACTCATGGGAGAAAGTTGGTGTGCAGAGCGGCTTTTCTGCTCTTCCCAGGGTCGAAGCAGCAGCTGGCAGGTGAGTTGAGGGCTGCAGGTGGGAGGAGAGTCCGGGAGCAAGTCGGGCTGTTCGGTTCCCTCCACGGCCTGGAAGCGGAGAAGCAACTGGGCTGAAGCCTCTCAGCTGCTGCTGCTGCAGGTTCCTTCCCTCCCCAAATGGAAGCCCACTGGTGCTGCAGGCTGGGAAACCGGTGGCTGCAATTTCTGCTGGTGGGAAGCTTGAAAAAGCCTCTTTCAAGTGGAGGTTGGTTCTTTGGGAATGGCTTCCCTCCAGAGGTTGTGGCTGCTCCGTCACTGGAGGGTTTTGAGGGGCGATTGGGCAGCCATTTGTTCTGGACGGAATAGGGTCTCCTGCCTGAACAGAGGATGGACTAGAAGACCTCCAAGGTCCCTCCCAATGCTGTTGTGGTGTTCTGTTCTGTTCTGTTCTGTTGCAATGATATTTATTATGTCCTGATAAGTAAAACCATAGAAATGAAAGAGGTTGTACTTTTTTTTCTCACTGGACTGTATTTGAAAACAACCCTTTGCACTGCTAAGAATTCGTTGATTGACTCAGTCAACAAGTGAATTTGATCATTGAATGGATATTTGAACATGGATCTGGGTAGTTTTCCATGTGTCAAATGAGTCATGATTAATATAAGAGATTATTGTAGTAATGTGTCATGTTTGCTTTTTCATTGTAATGTAAGCTTTTTTCTTTTTTTTCTCATGTTCTGCATCTATTTATGCACAATTAAAGATACATTTTTATTTCAATCTTATAGACAAAGAGGATGGCAATAAGAGCACTCTGGACAACTGAGGATAAGAAGCAACATTGAAAAAGAAAACAAATCCATCCAGAAATTAAAAATATTTTCCATTTCCTTCAGAAAGCCACACAATTCTTCACCTTCCTCAGTGAGAGAGAAATGAGAAAAAATCAAGAGATTTCTACCTGGAAAAAGCAGAGTATGCAAAAGTCAGGCAAATATTACATGAAAAGTGAAGGCCAATTATTTTTCCATTGAGCAAAAGAGGGAAGTCAGTGGGGAGGAAAAGATCAACTGGAAAGCCACGTAGAGCAGACAGTGTTGCAGGCCTCACTCTAGGAGGAAGAAAATCACCACTAAATCAAAGCACCATTAACAAATGATCATCTATATTTTTGACCACCTCAAGAATATGAGTTGTGAAAAAATTCCATAGTTGTGCCTATTGTAGGAAAGATACAATTTGCAACTCATAGCTGATTATGCCTGAGATGATCCAAACTGGAGAAAAGCCATACAAATACTCTGAATGTGGCAAAACCTTTGTTCATGGAAGGATCCACACAGGGAAAAAGCCTTACCAGTGCTCCCAATGTGGTAAATGCTTTAATGAGCATGGCAATGTGATGATACACCAGAGGACTCACACAAGAGGGAAAGCCTTTGAATGTCCTGATTGCAGGAAAAGTTTCAGACGAAATTCTCACCTTGTTTCACACCAGAGCACTCACACAGGAGAGAAACTGTTTGAATGTCCTGTTTGTAGGAAAAGTTTCAATAGAAATTCCAATCTCATTAGTCACCAGAGGATTCATACAGGCGAGAAATCCTGTAAATGTCTTGAGTGTGGGAATAGTTTCAGTCGGAATTCTCACCTCATTGCACACCAGAGAACTCACACAGGAGAGAAACCGTTTGAATGTCCTGTTTGTGGGAAAAGTTTCAGTAAGAATTCCAGCCTGGTAATACACCAGAGAACTCACACAGGCGAGAAACCCTTTGAATGTCCTGATTGTGAGAAAAGTTTCAGTACCAATTCCAGCCTGGTTAGACACCAGAGGACTCACACAGGAGAGAAACCCTTTGAGTGTCCTGATTGTGAGAAATGTTTCAGTACCAATTCCAGCCTGGTCATACACCAGAGGACTCACACAGGAGAGAAACCCTTTGAATGTCCTGATTGTGGTAAAGGTTTCAGTAACAATTCCAACCTGGTGACACATCAGAGGACTCACACAGGAGAGAAACCATTTGAATGTGGTGATTGTGGGAAAAGTTTCATTAGAAATTCCTACCTCATTGGCCACCAGAGGACTCACACAGGCGAGAAACCCTTTGAATGTCTTTATTGTGAGAAAAGTTTCAGTACCAATTCCAGCCTGGTGATACACCAGAGGACTCACACAGGCGAGAAACCCTTTGAATGTCCTGATTGTGAGAAAAGTTTCAGTACCAATTCCAGCCTGGTGATACACCAGAGGACTCACACAGGAGAGAAACCATTTGAATGTCTCGATTGTGGTAAAAGTTTAAGTAAGAATTCCAGCCTAGTGATACACCAGAGGACTCACACAGGAGAGAAACCCTTTGAATGTTCTGATTGTGGGAAAAGTTTCATTAGAAATTCCAACCTCATTAGCCATCAGAGGATTCACACCGGAGAGAAACCCTTTGAATGTTCTGATTGTGGGAAAAGTTTCATTAGAAATTCCCACCTCATTAGCCACCAGAGGATTCACACAGGAGAGAAACCCTTTGAATGTTCTGATTGTGGAAAACATTTCTCTCAGAGTTCCCAGCTCCTGAGACACCAGAGGATTCACACAAGAGAGAAACCCTTTAAATGTCCTGATTGTGGGAAAAGTTTCAGTCAGAATTCCTACCTGGTGACACACAGAAGGAATCACACAGAAGAGAAACCGTTTGAATGTGGTGATTGCGGGAAAAGTTTCATTAGAAATTCCTACCTCATTTGCCACGAGAGGATTCACACAGGAGAGAAACCCTTTGAATGTCCTGATTGTGGGAAAAGTTTCATTCAAAATTCTCATCTCGTTTCACACCAAAGTATTCATACAGGAGAGAAACCATTTGAATGTCCTGACTGTGGGAAAAGTTTCAGTCAGAATTCAGACCTCATGAGACACCAAAGGTTTCACACAGGAGAGAAACCTTTTAAATGTCCTGATTGTGAGAAAAGTTTCAATCAGAATTCAGACCTCATGAGACACCAGAGGATTCACACAGGAGAGAAACCCTTTAAATGTCCTGATTGTGAAAAAAGTTTCAGTAACAATTCCAGGCTGGTGACACACCAGAGGGTTCACACAGGAGAGAAACCCTTTGAATGTTCTGACTGTGGGAAAAGTTTCAGACAGAGTTCCCACCTTGTGATACACCAGAGGATTCACACAGGAAAGAAATCCTTTGGATGTCCTGATTGTGGGAAAAGTTTCAGTAACAACTCCAGGCTGGTGAAACACCAGAGGGTTCACACAGGAGAGAAACCCTTTGGATGTCCTGATTGTGGGAAAAGTTTCAGTAACAATTCCAGGCTGGTGACACATCAGAGGGTTCACACAGGAGAGAAACCCTTTGAATGTTCTGACTGTGGGAAAAGTTTCAGTCAGAGTTCCCACCTTGTGAGACACCAGAGGACTCACACAGGAGAAAAACTGTACGAGTGTCCAGACTGTGGGAAAGATCTCAGTAGTAGGTTTAATCTTATAAATCATGTGCTTATACACACAGGGGAGAAACCATTTGAGTGCCCTGAGTGTGATCGGTGCTTCAGGAAACATTCCACCCTTATTGCACACAAGAAAATCCACATGCAGCCCAAAGTGATAAGTATAGAGAAGGCCTGAATTTCATTTCTAATGTCCCTTTATAAGTCCAGGTGAGAAACTGACTAATTTGATTACAAAGAATTTGCCTGATTTTTTGTAGGGAAATATGTCGTTGTATTAGATGGGAAGGGGGAAAGATAATAGTTATCTGGCCTTCAGCTTAAGAAGTTGCTGGATATTTATTTTTGCAGAAATTGTGCAATTATATAAACATCTTTTTGGGAGTGTTGTATTTTTACCATGGTAAATGATAGAAATGCCACCTACAGAGTCCCAGCCTTTTTCTCCCTGGGTGCCTCCAAGATTTTCAGCTCCAGAATTCCCCAGCCAGCATCTCTTGGGGATTGGAGCACTGCGACTATAGTTAAGAGAGTGTAGCTCCTCGTATAAGGAGAAAGCAAGAGAAGAAGTAGATGAGATTTCAACGTTCATTTTTTCCTAACTTTTCCAGGAATTCATTGCACCAAGCATGTCTGTTCAGATTGTGTCAAGAATGAGGCATGCAAGTGGAAGAAACCACATGAATAGCAAATATATTGGGGGAGCTTGGGGCAGTGACAAAAGCAATGTAAAATTTCAGATGTAAAGACTGTTCTGCCCTGCAGGTGACCTTCATGGAGAAGAGTTGTAGGAATATTGAGGGGGAAAAAGGATTGTGGTTTTGAGCACATGACCTCCAGATTTATTTGCAACTCCTGCTGTGATATCCTTTGCTTGGAGATGCCTCCTTGTTAGCTTTTGAGGGCTGGGGAGTGAGAGCAGCACCAAGGGACTGCTATGCCCCCCCTCCCTTTGGGAGATGTAAGCAAAAAAAATGTACAGTAGGTATTTCATTTCTAAAACAGCATTGGTTAAGAATCATCAATAGCTTCTGAGAAAGAAAAATAAAGGAAAGTGTCAGCATTTCTGTAAACATTGGGACAAGGTAACACAAAGCTCTCTTCCCAACACATGGGAGACATTTCCCATTCTTTCACTTCTCCCCCAGGGCTCCTTAATGTTTTTTAAAAATTTCTTCAAATAAAGAGAGAAACATTATTTGTAGCAGCGGAAGTGACATTTTAGCTATGGAGCCAAATGATCCTGATTTTGCTGGGATTGGAAGACAGCAAAGAATTCCAAAATTGTTTATTTCACCAACACAATTCAAAAACACAGGTTACAATGTTTTTTACTCTGTCGCATTGCATGTGATCTCTTTGCAGAAGGACACTCAGCAACCAGGAGCTGGTCAGGACTGGCGTGTGGTGGATCCAAGAGGCTCTTTCAGCCCGGGTCTCAAGCTCCTACTTTGAATTTAAACGTGTGAAATTTCAAAACTTTAAAATAGTAAATTTATATTTAATCAATTTTCCTTTCTTTCCTTGGTATCATTTTAGTGCACGTTTATCATGTCTCATCTTATGGTTAGGAGTTGCGGTGTCCCACAGTCATGGAATCGCCATTTGGAACCTTCACAATTGGCTTCCAACAAACAAAATTGACAGAAAGTTGCAAGTCACAGTAATGTTACATTGCATTAAATAGAACATGGTGATTCGCTTAATGACCACAGCTAGAACAGCTGTTGTAAGTTGGCATGGTTATGTAGGAAGAAATATCCTTCTGGGTTCAGCTCCAAGTGGGGAAAAAGACACTGGAAACATGGAGACTCCTTGGAAAGATAGTTTAATGGTGGACGGGATCACACGGTTTGAGTTCCTGAACAGAAAAGGGGCCGAGATGCTGCGAGTCCCCAGGTTTTATGCCCTCTCTGGCTTTGAACTTCCTGGGGCCCAGAAAGAGTATCTTGATTGGTTGTCAGACTCCCAGGGGGTGGGGGTCTTAGCTAGCCTTGCTGGCTGATGTAATCTTCCCAGGTGCCATGTGTGAGTTTCTGTTGCTAGATGAGTCCTATTGTGTTAGTTTCTGTTGCTGGATGGGTCCTATTGTGTTGCAGATAATGGTCCATTGACAAAGATTGAGTTTCTGCCTGTGGCCCATTGACAAGGGGTGGAGGGGGGCAAGAAAGTGGGAGCTGCTTCGTCTTTAAAATATGCTTCTCCATTTCTCATCCAGGGAAACATAATATTCTGCCTTTTTAATATTTCCTAAAATATTTCATTCTTCTAGGAAAGGGGTGGGTACTAACTTCCTACAGTTAAGTGAGGAGGTATTTAATGATCACACCAGTCAGAAATGGACTTGTTGATCCCAATGGCTGTTGTTAAGTGAGGATTATGTTAATCAGGATGTCATCAGCATGGTTGTGCACAGTATTTTTTGCCTTTTTTCTTACAGGTAGTCCTCAACTTGCAATAGTTCATTTAGTCACCGCTCAACAGCACTGAAAAAAGTTATTCATGACTGTTTTTCACACGACCATTGCAGCCTCCCCATGGTCACAGGATCAAAATTCAGATGCTTGGAAATTGACTCATATTTATTTATTTTTTTTTTAATTGAAAAAGTTTTCAAATACAAGTTTTTCCCCCTTTTCCCCCCCCCTCTTCCCTAACCCCCCCTCACCACCCATCCCCCCCGTGACTTCTTCACAACAATAGGCTATTTCATAACTAATTACATACATAATATCTTTCCTTTCCCTTACTCCCTCCTCAGAATACTGACCCTTAGCATATTATTCTTATAACTCCCATTTTTACGATAATCTGCCCTTTTTCTCCTCCCCTAAACTTATAGTGTATTATTACAATTTAACATTTAATCTTTTATATATATTAATATAACATTTTAAAGCGGCCTTCTCCCTACATCCAAATTTAACATTTATTCAGTTCTATCCAATTCCTCCACTCCCCTAAATATATGACTTAAGGATCCTTTTTCTTAGACTAATCAATCAGTAAACTAACCTATTTCAACCCTTCAATTCCTACAAAATCATGCAATACAATTCTAAATATAACCCACTGCCCACTTTACTAAGATATACACATATCTATATATGCATTCCATTTTGTAAAAAGAAAAAAGACAATAACTTTAAATTTATAATCCATATAATATCTTCTTTGGTGTCTTTCCACTGGATTGTTAAATCCATCACCCATAATAGGGTAAAATAACATGCTGGTGCAACAGTTTGTTCAAAATCTTCAATCATCTTCTGCCCCCATCAGTAATAGATATCCTCGTATATATATAAAAGTAAAAACAACCACCCGAGTGACATTATAATTATATCCATATAGTTATAGTTGTGGTATTCATCAGGATTGTTGATTCCCATCATCCTAATGGGTAACAACCAGATCTTCTGCATGCCCCAGCGTGACTCTCTTGCCTTGTAACTCAAAATAATTATAATATATTTACCAGTAAAAGAAATCCAGAGTAGATAATTCAAATCCAACAAGGTAAGGCTCTTTTCACATCCCAAAATCACGGCATTACAGAGATCTGCCACAATCCTCAGGATAGTATTAAACAATTGTTCGCCTCCACTATCTTTTCAGATATTCATTCATTTTTTAAAGTCCCTGGCTTCACTGTTGCTTGGTTTAGAAACTGCTGTTTCTATGAGATCTATTTTTTTCTTTTTCTTTTGCGGGTTGAATTTCCATCCTCGTTTCGTGCCTACCAATTGTGTATCGGCTGATCGATTTTCATTCTGCTTTATGAGTTGATCTTGTTGGGTTAGTTTTATCATCTCATCTTTCTTCTCCATCACTTGTATATCAACTGGTTGATTTGCGCACTTGTCTGTGACTTGATGGTTCATCACATCGGAGTCGGATGACACTGCTCTCTTATTTATAGACAGTCCAGCTGGGGTATCCAGGGAGTCCAAAGACAATTTATCCACCACAGCCTCTGTAATTTGATATTTTCCTTTTGTTTCCAACTCCTTTTGCTTATCCTGTATTGTGCCTAAAGATGTTAAATTCATTTTTAAAATTTTTTGATAAAATTCTTCCGCTTTTTCAACAGTGTTCAGTTGATATCTTACTCCTTGGTGTCTCAATATTAAACCAACTGGGGCAACCCACCTAAATAGGATATTTCTTTTTTTTAACTCAGTCACTAGAAAGCCAAATTTCTTCCTCTCCATTAGCATCTTAGTCGGGAGCTCCTTAAAAATCCAAATCTTTCTTCCATGAAATTGCAAAGTAGAATTAAAAGAGTTCTGCACAATATTATTCCTAATTTCTTTATCTGTAAAATAGATCACCACATCTCTAGGCAATTGCCTTTGCTTTGCCAACCAGGAGTTTATTCTATAAATTCTATCAATCCTGCAATACACTTCATCAGGTTGAACCTTTAAAATCCCAGCCAGAATTTCAGAAGATATTTTCCTTAAGTCATCTCTATTATTTTCCTGCAGACCTCTCAGTCTAATTGCATATTCTGTAAAATTATATTGAATCATTAAAACTTCTCTTTCAATCCTCTGTTGCACATTTTCTTCATTACCAGTCTTTTGGTCAACCTCCATTTTAGGTTTGTCTTCTGAGCTATTATCCTGAATGTTTACCAAATCCTTTTTAATTTTTTGAATCTTGTCATCCAAATTCTCCTCAGTTTCCTTCATTTTAGACTCTAATAATTTAGTCTTTGCATCCACCCGAATCAGAAAGTCTGATAAACCATTAGCTGTATTTAAAATCTTTCGATTCAAAAAGTCAAACTTTGATTTCACCAATTCACCAATTTCTTTAATTTCCTGCTTAAATTTTTCGAGTTGCTGGTTCACAATCTCATCCCTTCTTACAATCTCTTCAAGAAGAAATTCTATTATATTAAAATCAGGTTTCTGACACTGGAGAGTTACAACTTGTTGGTGTAATTTATTAATGGGGGAAATTTCCCCCCCCCCCCCGTTTGTCTAGCTGTGTGAGTCCCGATGCCATTTCCCACACAGACAAGATTTAGTGGAAAAGAGAGGGGAAAAAAAGGCTTGTTTCCAACCAAGATCAATATCAGATCCCCAGGAAAAAAAAAGAAAAAAAAAGCAAGAGTGAGAGTGAGGTTTTGCCTCAATTACGGCCAGAAGTATTCATTCCGCTACTTTGTAATAGAAAACAGAAGGACTTTCCCTTTCAGCCTCTCTTCAAGCCGCAGCAGTCACAGCAGCAATCGCCATTTTAAAAATCTTTTTTCCTTTCACTTCTTAAACAACTTCAATAACTTTTCTAAAATAAGAAGAATACTTGCGCTTCAGGATCAGAGGTCCAACTCACGTCTTCTTTAATTAATTTAACAAATTTACAGGCTTGCTTTTGCCCCCTAGCTCTGCGCGTAGCAGAGATCTCCCAGAGCCCGGAGCATCGGCTGGGGATACGGGGAGTCTCTTCCGCTCCGTCCCAAAAGTAAAAAAAAAACTTTTGGGATTAGGCAGAGGACTCAACCCACCCCAGCCTGCTCTATCTCCGTTTCCTCATGGAAACGGAGTTTTTTCGAGCCGCCATTCCGCTATAAAGGCGGCTCTTTACAGGCAGTGGATGCGACGATCCCAAAGGAGCGTCCAGCGGGGACAAACAGCAAACCGGAAGTCAAAATTGACTCATTTATGATGGTTGCAGTGTCCCGGAGTCATGTGATTCTCTTTTCTGACCTTTTGACCAGCAAATTCAATAGGGAAGCCAGATTCGCTTAATAACCGTGTGACTAATTTAACAACGGCAATGATTCACTTAACTGTGGTAAAAGTTGTAAAATGAAGCAAAACTCACTTAACAGATGTCTCACTTAGCAAGTGAAATTTTGGGCTCAATTATGAGTCGACTACCTATATTGGTGGCGCAGCAGACTAAAGTGCTGTTAAGTAACACGAGCTGCCTGCAATTACTGCAAATCTCACCAGGCTCAAGGTTGACTCAGCCTTCCATCCTTTCGAGGTAGGTAAAATGAGGACCCGGACTGTGGGGGCAATAAGCTCAGTTTAGGGGGGGAGGCAAAAGCCCTACTAAGCAGGTATATACAAAAGTACGAAGGCTATTGCTTAACACATTGTAAGCCGCCCTGAGTCTCCAGAGAAGGGCGGCATATAAATTGAACCAATAAATAAATAAATAATTTTTTTTATTTGATTTATATGCCGCCCTTCTCCAGAGACTCAGGGCGGTTTACAATGTGCTCAGCAATAGCCTTCATCCTTTTGTATATTTATACAAAGTCAGCTTATTGCCCCCACAACTGGGTCCTCAATTTACCTACCTTAGAAAGGATGGAAGGCTGAGTCAACCTTGAGCCTTGGCGAGATTCGAACCTGCAGTAATTGCAGGCAGCTGGTCTTAATAACCAGCTTAATAACAGGGTGCCTTAGACCACTGTACTACCAAGGCTCTTTACATAAGTGTCAGAGTTGGAAGGGACATTAGAGGTCTTCTAGTGCAACCCCTCCTGCTCAAGACAGGAGATCCTATATCATTTCAGACAAGTCCTTTAATCTTGCCGAAGCTCTTGGGATCATTTCATCAATTAACACGCCCCCCCGCCCTCCTTAGATCAAAAAATGTGAGTGTATAGTAAAAAGTAATCACGCCCCTGCCCCCAGAGAATAAAATATTTTGGGGAATATTAAAAGAGGCAGAATATTATATTTTCCCAAAGGAGAAATGGAGAAAAAAAATCTTAACAAAGGCAGAAAGCAACCCCAACAGCTTCCATCAGATGCCTGAAGTCTTTTAGAGATGGAGATTTTATGCCCACTAAGAAATCCAGGCCAGCCTATTCACAAACAAAACACCTTCAGCTCCAGTTGATGGATTTAAAATTATAAGAACAGGTGGTGACCTTTTTGGACATAATAGGATTAACCCACTACCATTGAAATAGCAAACCACCATTGAAATAGCAAAAGACACAAAACCTCTTCATTGCACAATCCCGACTTCAAAGTCACAGAAACTTATAAAGATCCATCCGCTCATTCAGCTATTTTGTCAGCTTTCCCAGAACATCATGCTGTTCTGCTCGTCAATAAATGGAATCTTTCTTTTCGATCAGCCTCCATTTTATTTCCAGCTTCTTTCTCCCGGCTGGGAACCGGGCCAGATTTTTCTTCCAACAGTAGCTACATATATGTGTATACATATTATTTCTCTCCAGGAGTTACTTGCCCCTTTTGTTCAACATTTATGTAAAGCCACTGGGCGAGATCATCTGTGGTTTTGGGGTGAAGTATGACCAGTATGCTGATGACACCCAGTTGTACATCTCCACCCCGGACCACCCCAACGATCCCTTGAAGTGATGTCCCGGTGTCTGGAGGCCGTGCGGACCTGGATGGGGAGGAACAGGCTCAGGCTCAACCCATCCAAGACTGAGTGGCTGTGGTTTCCGACGTCCTGATACAGTCAGTTGACGCCATCGCTGACTATTGGGGGCGAATCGCTGGCCCCCACAGAGAGGGCTCGCAACTTGGGTGTCCTCCTGGATTCACGGCTATCTTTAGAAGAGCACTTGACAGCCGTGACCGGGAGGATTTTTCGTCAGGTTCGCCTGATTCACCAGTTGCATCCCTTTCTGGGTCAGGACTCCCTACACACAGTCACTCATGTCCTCGTCACTTCCCGCCTGGACTACTGTAACGTTGTCTACATGGGGCTCCCCTTGAGGAGCACCCGGAGGCTCCAACTGGCGCTGAGTGCGGCCGTGTGGGTGGTTATGGGAGCAACATGGCGCTCCCATGTGACACTTCTGCGCGAGCTGCACTGGCTCCCAGTGGTCTTCCAGGTGCGCTTCAAGGTTTTGGTCACCACCTTTAGAGCGCTCCATGGCTTAGGACTTGGTTATTTACGAGACCGCCTACTACCACAAGCAGCCTCCCACCGGCTGGTATGCTCTCATAAAAGGGGCTTCTCCAGATGCCGTCAGCCAAACAATGTCGACTGGCAGCCCCCAGGGAGAGGGCCTTCTCTGTGGGGGCACCCACTATCTGGAACGAGCTCCCCCCAGAGATACGGAGGATCCCAGATCTGCGCACTTTCCGCCGTGCTCTTAAGACTCTCCTATTCCAGCAAGCTGGCCTGGCCTAATTTTCTCCCGTTTTAAAATTCTTTTAAATCAAAATTTTTAATCTGTTTTAAATTATTGGGATTTTTAATTGTCTCGGGCTAAATTATTTAATCTGGTTTTAATTATGTTTCTAACTTTTGTATCTATGTATTTTATTTTGTGCCTGTTCACCGCCCTGAGTCCTTCGGGAGTAGGGTGGTATATAAATTTAATAAAAATAAATAAATAAAAATATACTGTATTTGATGATACATAATTCTACCAGTAAAAAGGGGGGAATCTGCTTGTTTTTTGGGTGCAACATTGAAAAATGAAAACCTTTAAAATGGGGAGAAAGCTAGGAAACGGATCCTCCTCCTCAGACCAAGGCATTCCCCGTAGGAATGGCCATTCCCTGTGGCCAAAAATCAGAAGGCATCGAATTGCTGCTTTGCAGACTTAAAGACATTTTGTGAAAAGGCTTTTGCAGGAGTTGCATCTATTAACACAAGGGGTTAGACAAGGCACTACCAGATTCCCGCTGACATGGTTTATCAGGTTAGATGTTAAGGAAAAGACAGCACCCCCAGCCAGGAATTGCTTGGCTGAAGGATGATGGGCCTTGCAGTCCAATATCTGCAGGTGGGCCTTGCCCCTCTTCAACATCAGTGCGTTGCTAATTTGCACATGTAAGTGTCTTTTACTATTGCAGTGATTTTCTGTCCCATTTTTTTATAATCACCGTGTGTCTGCTTTCCATCGTTTGGCTTTTCTTGGTGGTGATATGGGTAAGCCTCTCTGGTGGGGTCCGGCTGGAGGACTTTGACGTTGCCCGGCAGCGCCCCAGTCGCCCCCCTCCCCGCAGTGGCTGCAGCAAAGGGCTTAAAGCGCAGAGAGCTTTCCTCTTGCGCCCAGAGAGGAGATAGGAAAGGGGGCTGGGAGCCCAGTTTCAAGCCCCTCCCGTTCTTTTCCCAGGCTATGCTGCGAAGATCCTCTTGCGGGGAGGGGCGCTATGTGGGCTACGATACTGCAAGAGAGGGATTGGACCAGGGGGTGGGCGGGTCAAACAAAAGGAGGGGGAGGATGATCTAGGACCGTGATGTCGAACCTATGGCACGCATGCCACCTGTGGCACACGGAGCCATGTCGCCTGGCACGCTAGCTCAGCTCTCTCTAGGAGTCTCGAGGCTGGGGACAGCAAAAAACGTTATTTCCTGTCCAACCAAAAGTTGGAAAACGGATCGTTGAGGGCCTCCGGAGGGGGTGGGGAAGGCTGTTTTCGCCCTCCCCAGATGCATAGAGAGGATCTGGAGCCAGTTGAGAAAGAAAAACGGGCCTACTGGGCCATCACATGCCAGGAGTGGGGGAGGGGGGGTCACGCGAGGATGTGCAGGGCAGGGCGCATAGAATTATGGGTGTGGGCATGTGCACGAACCTCCCCCGCCCCCCCTCTGGGACGCGATGGCAAAAAGGTTAGCCATCACTGATCTAGGACAGGGGTCTCCAACCTTGGCAATTTTAAGCCTGGCGGATTTCAACTCCCAGAATTCCCCAGCCAGCAAAGCTGCCAGGCTTAAAATTGCCAAGGTTGGAGACCCCTGCTCTAGGAGAAGAGCCAATTCCTTAACAGCAGGGATAGGGAACGATGCTGCCCCCCACCCTTTATGACTTGTGGACTTCAGCTCCCAGAATTCCTGAGCCAGCATGGAAGAATTGAAGACTGCAGCTTGGGAGAACAGACCAAGGGATCAACTGCAGAAGAACACGCTTATCACTTTGGTTTTTTTTTTTTTTCGAAACTGGATGTAATAAGAAAATCTGTGGACTTCCAACTCCCAGAATTCCCCACCCACAGGTCCACAAGCATGGCTGGCTGGGGAATTCTGGGAATTGAAGTCCCCAAGTTTGGAGACTCTTGGTGTAAGATATGTGTGCTGCAGACTTATTTTAATTTTATTTTAATTTGATTTATATACCACCCTTCTCCGGAGACTCAGGGTGGCTTTACAATGCGCTAAGCAATAGCCTTCATCCTTTTGTATATTTATACAAAGTCAGCTTATTGCCCCCACAACTGGGTCCTCAATTTACCTACCTTAGAAAGGATGGAAGGCTGAGTCAACCTTGAGCCTGGCGTGATTTGAATCTGCAGTAATTGCAGGCAGCTGGTCTTAATAACAGGGTGCTTTAGACCACTGTACTACCAAGGCTCTGTGTGGGAGATGTTTTCCCCGCCCATCTCTTTAATAATGGAGTTTGCATATCTTTTCAATGCCATTTTCTTTATTCTCTGCACTGGGGGCCTCTGGGCATAAGATAGGGTGGATATAGTGCTGGGGCTAGGAGCAGGGAGAGATAGTTTGTGTTCTCCAATCAGTCATGGAAAGTCCCCAGTAATTATCCATACAGACCATAGAGTTACATTCACTAGCAACCTTCTGAGCTGCCCCTGCGCTCAAATACTTGTATAGAGAGCTTAAAGTCTTGTAAGTAAAGGTTGACAACAAGCTGAATTGGGCCCGAGTGGGCACAGGAGGAAGAATCGGACAGGGATTTCTGGACCAGTGGGTCAAAGTGTTTACATTCCCTGACATTACATTCAGCATAGTTGCCAAGCTGAACTTGTAGTCAGGGATAAATAATGAGGTCTACCAAATAGGATTATCAAAAATATTCCAACATCTTGCTGTACTCTATAGCAGGGATGGGCAACTGTGGCCCTTTTACAACCTGTGGACTTCAACTCCCAGAATTCCTGAGACAGCTTGGCTGTCTCAGGAGTCCACAGGTTGTAAAAGGGCCAGTTGCCCACCCCTGCTCTATAGGGTGCTTGCCTGTTTCTACATCTTTCTAATGTAGTGGGCCAACGGTATATAAGCTGCGGTTCTGCTTTAGGTCAGGGCTGGTCAGAAAGCTGCCAATGCTTTGCTGGAATCCAGTGTACACAGTGATTGTTTGAATGCTTAATATATGTTGAATCTTGCAAGTGATTCGTTGCTTTACATGACTCCACACCAAAGGGCTTGGTGGGTCCCTACCAACTACTATGTGTGTGTGTGTGCTCCTGTTGTATAGGATATGAGAAATAACACAGATTTTACACATTTCAACCTGAGCTTCACTGTTTGATTCTGAGGAAATGGACTGTTCCTGTGATTGGGAACTGATGGCTTTTGAACTCACCCTGTGAGTGTCAAACTCATGTCACGGCAGCATCACGTGACATATCAGGACTTTCCCTTCACTAAATGGGGCGTGGGTGTGGCCAGCGCATGATGCATCCGGCCCATGGGCCAGCCCTGCTGTATACCATCCCCTCTGACTCTTAGGTTGGCTTTAATTTTATCTTATATTTTTATATAGCCCTGTAAGAGATTCAGAGGCTTTGAGATCATTGCAAGGGTTTCCAATTCCTAATCATGAGACACGATAAAGGTGAGCACTGAAATATGACACCAAGGAAAGAGAGGAAGGAAAATTGATTAAATATAAATTTACTATTTTAAAGTTTAGAAATTTTGCACATTAAATTCAAAGTCACTTGGAGGTTGAGACTCGGGCCAAGAGAGCCTCTTGGTTCCTCCAGACACCAGTCCTGATCTGCTCCTGGTCCTTCTGCAAAGGGATCACATGCAATGTGACCCACTAAAAAAATTGTAACCTGTCTTTTTGAACTGTATTACAGAAATGAACAAATGTGGAATTCTTTGGTGTCTTCCAATCCCAGCAAAATCAGGATCATTAATCTGCATTGCTAAAATGTCACTTTTGCCGCTACAAAAAAAGTTCCTCTTTATTTGAATGAATTTTTGAAAAAAATTAAGGAGCCCTGGGAGAAAAGTGAAAGAACAGAAAATATCTCCCATATGTTGGGAACACGTATGTCCCAATGTTTACAGAAATGCTGGCACCTGCCTTTATTTGTCTTTCTCAAAAGCTATTCATGATTCTTACACAATGCTCTTTTAGCAATGAAACGTCTACTGTACAATTTTTTTCTCACATTTCCCCAAGTGGGGGGAACCACAAAAGTATCAGCCCCTTGGTTCTGCTCACACCTACCAGCCATCAAAGGTTAACAAGGAGGCACTTGCAAGCAAAGATCACAGCAGGAGTTGCGAATAAACCTGGAGATCTTACGCTCAAAACCACAATCCCTTTTCTCCTCAATATTCCTCCAGCTCTTCTCCATTGAAGCCACCTGCAGTGCAGAATAGTCTTTATATGTGAAATTTTACACTGGTTTTGTCACTGCCACAAATTCCCCCAATATATTTGATATTCTTCGACTTGGGTACCTCATTGACATAATCTGAACAGACATGCTTGGTGCAATGAATTCCTGGAACAATTAGAAAAAGATGAACTTTGAAACTGCTTTGCTTCTTCTCTGGCTTTCTCATTATATGAGGAGCCACAATCTCTAACTATAATCTGTGTTAGAGTGTTCCTACCTTGAAGAGATGCTGGTTGGAAAATTCTGTGGCTCAAAACCTTGAGGACACTCAGGTAGAAGAACCCTGGGACTCTGCAAGTGACATTTCTGTAATCTATCATGATAAGAATGAAAAGAAGGCCGCTAAATTTTTTTTTGCAGAATTGTACAATTTCTGCAAAAATAAATATCCAGCAACTTTTGCTGCTAACGGCCAGGTAGCCATTCTCAAATTTCTCCCCTCCTTCACATCTAATACTATGACATATTTAACTAAAAAGAATCAGGCCAGAAAGTAAATAGTCAATTTCTTAACTGGATTTACAATGGGACATTAGAAAGGAAATTCAAGCCTTCTCTACATTCATCACTTTGGGCCTCTTGTGGATTTTCTTGTGTGCAATAAGGGTGGAATGTTTCCGGAAGCACTGTCCACAGTCAGGGCACTTAAATGGTTTCTCCCCTGTGTGTATACGCACATGATTTATAAGGTTAGACCTAGTACTGAAATCTTTCCCACAGTCTGGACACTCGTATGGTTTCTCTCCTGTGTGAGTCCTTTGATGTATCACCAGCTCAGAATTCCGAAGGAAACATTTCCAACAATCTGGACACTCATACAGTTTCTTCCCTGTGTGAATCTTCTGGTGTATCACCAGGTGGGAATTCAGACAGAAACCTTCTCCACAATCTGGGCATTCATAAACTTTGTCTGCTGTGTGACTCCTCTGGTGTCTCACCAGGCTGGAATTCTGACTAAAACATTTTCCACAGTCTAGACACTCATAAGGTTTCTCTCCTGAGTGTGTTCTCTGATGTATCACCAGGGAGGAATTCTGACTGAAACCTTTCCCACACTCCAGACACTTATATGGTTTCTCTCCTGTGTGAATCTTCTGGTGTATTAGCAGGTAAGAATTCCGACTGAAACTTTTCCCACAAATCAGGCACTCATATGGTTTCTCTCCTGTGTGTGTTGCATGGTGTCTCACCAGATCGGAATTCCGAATGAAACTTTTTTCACAATCTGGACACTCATATGGTTTCTCTCCTGTGTGAGTCCGCTGATGTACCACCAAGTGCGAATTCCAATTGAAACTTTTCCCACAATCTGGACAAACATATGGTTTCACTCCTGTGTGAGTCCGCTGATGTACCACCAAGTGCGAATTCCAATTGAAATTTTTCCCACAAACTGGGCACTCATATGGTTTCTCTCCTGTGTGAGTCCTCTGATGTATCACTAGGTCAAAATTCTGACTGAAACATTTTCCACAATCCAAACACTCATATGGTTTCTCTCCTGTGTGTGTCCTCTGGTGTATCACCAGGTCGCAATTCCGAATGAAACATTTCGAACAATCTGGACACTCGTATGGTTTCTCGCCTGTGTGAATCTTCTGGTGTATCACCAGGTGGGAATTCTGACGGAAACCTTTCCCACATTCTGGACATTCATATGGTTTGTCTCCTGTATGTGTCCACTGGTGTATCATCAGGCTGGAATTCTGACTGAAAGTTTTCCCACAAACTGGACACTCATACATGGTGTATTATCAATTGTGATTTACTATCCATGCTTTCCCCACAATATGTACATGTATGTTTTTCCACCACTGGCATTCTTGAATTCTCCAGGAAATTAAACATTCTTTGGATCCCTTGTTAGATGGGAGTTTTGACTCAAGCTACTGTTTCCTTCCACATAGGTGAGGCCTGCAGTGCTATCTGCCCTACATGGCTATCCAAGTGATTTTTTCCTTCCCGCTGATGTCCCATGGTTTTTGAATTTGGAAACTAGTGAAGAAAAGTCTCTGGTTTTCTGGAGAAAATAGAAATTAGTTTGATTGTTGGCTTTATTTGCTTTCCTTTTCAATGCTGCTTGTTATTCTCGGTTGTCCAGAGTGCTCTGATTGCTATTCTCTTTGTCTATAAGATTCAAATAAGAGGATTAGTTTAATTATGGTATATAAAATGGTTAGTCAACATAATAAAAATGAAAAAAGCATAAATTATAATTAAGAAGCAAACGTTACAAAATGTTAATAAAACCCCTTACATTACTTAAGGTTCATTTTCTGTCTGTAAGTCTAGTGAGACCCAATGTTAAAATATCCACTGAGTCATGAGATTCATTTGTTGACTAGGGTCATTCACACATTTCTAGACATGCAATGGTTTCTTTCAAAATATATTTGATCTAATTTTAGAAAGGCTTTAAGCCCTCCGATGATATCACAATGTACATTGCCCTCAGTTACTGACCACCACAGGCAACTTCTAAACAGTGCGTTCATTAAGCATGATGTCACATGACAGTGCCAATTTGCAACATCAGTTCTAGCTGCGATCATTAAGCAAATCTCCATGGGTTGTTATGTGCAACATAATATGACTTGCAACTTTTAGTTTCCCAATTGGCTTTGTTTGTAGGAAGCCAACTGTGAAGGTCCCAGTTGTGGCAATTCCATGACTGTGGGATACCACAACTCTCGTAACTGCAAGCTGGTGCCAGCACCCAAATAACTGCAATGGCCACAACTTTTGAGGACGACTTGTAAATCTCCTTGTTCAGTGCTGCTGTTCTCTCTAAAGGGTCAGTGAAAAAAAAAAAGTAAACTAGGACTATGTACACAACTGAAAAATCCAAATGGTGTTCAAAAGCTATTTTTTAAAAAGTGCTGGGTTAAGCACATCTGGATTTCCCAGGGGTGCCCCATATTTTTTTTAAAATTTGATTTATATGCCGCCCTTCTCCGGAGACTCAGGGCAGCTTACAATGCGTTAAGCAATAGCCTTCATACTTTTGTATATTTATACAAAGTCAGTTTATTACCCCCACAAACTGGGTCCTCAATTTACCTACCTTAAAAAGGATGGAAGGCTGAGTCAACCTTGAGCCTGGTGAGATTTGAACTTACAGTAATTGCAAACAGCTGGTGTTAATCACAATGCTATCAGTCTGCTGAGCCACCAGGCGTATTCACCACGTTCAGATGTGCATGGAAGTAAGGAAAAAAAAAATCCCAGAAGAGAGCAATAAGTAGATCAGCCTCATATTGTTGCCAAGAAAACCACCTCCCTAAAACCACTAGGAGTCAAACCTAACTTGAAGGAGACTTTGCAAATCTTCCAACCACCAGAAAATTGCAGGCGCCACTTTTAAAGCGTGCAGTCTCAGTGGAGTAGAATTTATTTGATTTATAACATATGCAGCAGCCGATGCGTTTCAGCCTAGTTGCTTCTCTGCTTCTACACCGTGGAGGAAACCAAACAGCCCGACTTGCGCCTGATTTCTGCTCCGATTCTTCGACTCACCTTCCAGCAGCTGTTTCGACCCTGGGAAAAGCACGAGAGCCCCCAACACCGCCACCATACTCACATTGCAGAGCCGGAAGAGGTCCTTCTACCCTCTTTCTCGTCTTCTCCGACGTCCTCTCTACCAAATTAATACTCTACGGTTTCCACTCCTTTTAGTTATCGATGCCGCCTCTGCGCTGACACGGTTCCCCCACCGCCAGCCTTGCTTACCTAGAGGTCGCCCTCTAGCGACAGATAGTGTTTTCTCTGTTTGTTTTGTATTTATATTAGATTTTAAAATTATATTTTTTTTTAAAAAAAGGAATGTATCAATCAAAGAGTGGGGCGACTTTTATACAGTTTTGCGTGCACATCTGTATTACCAATCTTTTTACAACGTTTTGAAGTGCTTTTTTGTTGTGGAGGTTAATAAATCAATGAACCGTGAACCTTTATCTCTTTGAACTTCTACTTAAACAAATGAGCCTCTGAAGCAGTTAACAGTAAATGTTTTTATTTACATAATAAAAACATAACATATATTCAATTAATAAACAGCACTTAGTTACTATGATAAATTATACTGTCAGTTATCTATCTATTTATCTATCTATCTATCTATCTATCTATCTATCTATTCTCTCTAAGCTATGTTATCTATGACTATTCTTCCTCAGAAGAAATATTATATACCACAGAATTGCTCTTCTAACGGACTTCCAAACTACTCAAAGTTATCTAACGGAAGATCTTAGAAGACAATACAATACTAGACAGAAGAGTAAACTGAAGAGCAAGGGTTTCTGTTAAGAATCTCCTTTTATACTGCTAACTGTGACAGTTAGGGGAGGGCCCTGGAGATTCAAATATATTAGCTGCCCTCTGATTGGCTAATGTATCTGTACATTCCAAAAGCCATTAATAGGCACAGCTATAGAGAAATAAATTTTCTCTTAACATTTTTCGAAACATTTCTCTTACCATATTTAGAAAGAGTCACCGGCTCTTTCTAAGCTGCTTCTCTCTTGGGTTTGCTGCGTATGTATCTCTCTGTTTGACTTAAGAAATACTTCTTTTTCAAGGGAATTTATAGACGCACATGACATTTAGCATTTAACAGACTTAAAATCTCCTCCAGGAGCAAATCTGGGCTTGTTAGGAACATCAGCTTTAAGACATATAACCCTAACCACACTATAAAAAAGATGTTGAGACTCTAGAAAGAGTGCAGATAAAAGCAACCAAGATGATTACGGGACTGGAGGATAAAGCATATGAAGAACTGTTACAGGAACTGGGTATGGCTAGTCTAGTGAAGAGAAGGACCAGGGGAGACATCATAGCAGCATTCCAATATTTCAGGGGCTGCCACAGAGATGAGGGAGGTCAACCTATTTTCCAAAGCACCTGAAGGCCAGACAAGGAATAACGGATGGAAACTGAACAAGGAGAGATTTAACCTGGAAATAAGGTGAAATTTTCTGACAGTGGGAACAATCAACCAATGGAACAGAAGTTGCCTTCGGAAGTTGTGGGAGCTTCATCATCAGAGGCTTTCAAGAAGACACTGGACTGCCATCTGTCAAAAATGGTATAGGGTCTGCCTGGGGTGTTGTTTGGACTAGATGACCTACAAAGGTTCCTTCCAACTCTATATTGTTGTGGATTTAATAAGACAAACACAACTTTTAGATTAATCAGAGACAGATTTTATATATTGCGCAATAGGTTCAAGGCTCTGTACATGAAGCATTGAACAAAGACAGAAATTAGGTACAATGGTTTTATACCCTTCTAGACAAAGGATTCTGTTAACTCAGCAATTCATATGGTCATATACATTTATCATTTTTAATTGACATTTCCTTATTACAGAGTTTCTTTGCAAACAGTTATAATTCTTTTTGTAGATTACTGAAGCATAGATTCAAATCATCTTTTGACGATAGACAACTTTTAACTCATGTGGATCCCCTTGACCTAACCAACCTTTAAGCTGTATGTCATTAGAATGTTCCTTTCTTCTGACAACTTAGAGGCCTCCTAGAGGAACCAAAAGGATTTTGGCTGAGTTTGTACTTTTTCCAACCAGATGCATTGCTTTTTAGAATAGAGTGAATAGAAAGTTATCCAGTGGTCATCTATCAGAGCCCGCTTCATTACATTATTCCCCCCTCTGAAAGTTTTTCAATGCAGAAACTTTCACTATTCTCATATAAGTTTAACTTCTGAGTATACAAGATTCCAATAAACAAATCTACCATATATAGGGTCTAACAAAAGATAATTAATAAAAGTAAAGGATAGGTAGTTCTTGATTGTTTTTCTACTCTCTTGATTCTTGGGGAGATTCTCTACTTCTTTCTACAGGTTCCATTTCCTCATATGGGTCTGCCTCAGAATCTTTATGTTCTTCCATAGGATAGGGACCAAGTTGAATAAGAAAATGTTCTGTCAAAGCTAGTTCCTTTTCAACTTGAATCTCTTTTACTGCTCTTATTGATAGCTGTTTTAGCATAGGGATTGCACAAGGAATAAAAGCTAGGCCTGCCACAGCCATATTAATTCACCCGGATCCAGGCAACCAAGAAAACCACATGTCAGTTGTTTATAACCTCTGACCTATCTTGGAAGCCCTATCCTGCAATTCCTTGGCAATTTCTCTGACCACACCTGATTTGTTACATGTTCCTGTCCAATTTGTTGGTAAACACAAATATGCATCCTTTCCACATAAGAAGATTTATGGAAAAGGCATGCACTCAGTAGTTCCTTGCATTAGTCCAGATCCCTAAGTCCCTGCCACAAACATTCCTGCCAGTGGTTGAAATGGGACTTCCAGTGAGGGGTCCTTCTGTTTATCTCTGAGAATTGGTCCTTCAAAAACATATCGAGAGATAGAAAAAGGAGGTGGAAAAAGGATACACAAACCTAATTTGGACTTCAAGTTGAACCAGAGTGGAAATTCTGAAGGTTGAAATGGTCTTGGACAGATTCCATCCACCCCACTTTCCCTTCTTAAAGTTTATTTCTGGTAGCCTTTGTTCTAACCCAGAGTTGTGGTTTGACAGGAACAGCATGATAAGATGCAGGGCTAGCAGATAAAACATAAGCAGCATTTCTGACCTAGAGTAGGGTCATACTGTTTAACAAGATCTTGACTTTATTCCAAAATCCGTGATATATAGTCTCCTCTATGCAATTGTTGTAGAGGCCCATTTTCCTTATCTATTCCCCCCTCAGCTGGGAATGTCAATAGTACAACCTTAGGTGGTGAAGGTGACTTAAGTCTAAAGTAAGAACCCCATGCATAGACAATGCGTTTTTGGCAGTAGCGAACTTGACCTAAAGTGTCTCTACTTGGGGAATCAATGTTCATCTTATGTTCACCTGAGAGTCCTAGTGTGAATAATGTCCAAAGCCATAAACAAATCATAATCAACTATGGTGTAAAGCTCACTACGTCAGGGAAAGGGTTAGTGGTGCATGTGGTTTGGGAAACAGGAGTAGCAATAAAAATCCTAGGTCTACCACAAAAAACGTTCCTTATATATATAAAACAAAATTACTAGCAACATTTAGAAAAACAAGTACCCACAAAACGTACTCCCAAACTTCTAATAACATTAGCATGTGTAAGAAAGTGTTATATTAAAGCTAATAATATGTATATGTACAATGTGAAGGCAGTTGTCCTCTTTACAAATCTTCCGCCGTGCGTAGAGAATCAGCTTCCGGAGTGATTCAGCAGGGCTGATGATCACCTGGTATCAGTCTCATCCAGTGGATCCAGGATCGTCCTCCTAAGATCTTAAAAACACAATTACAAAACCAATACATCTGGGCGAGCGCGCAAAGGAATCTGAGCAGTTGTAGTCCTTTTCAGTTGGAAAATAGCATAGGCAACCACTGAATCCTAAGAAAGAAAAAATACAAAAATAGTCCAGATGATGAAGAATGCTATTCCCACTGGTGGCTGGATCCTTTGGATCATCAACTTCACTGGATTTCCTTGATGAGATTGGGCCCGTTCACTTGGGGTCTAACTTCCGTCCAGTTTGGATTAACATCCAATCATCGTGGTGGAATTTGTGGACTGGAAACTTCAAAGGTGGTGTTTGGGCTAATAGTCCTTGTTTCCTAAAAACTTCAAAATATCTGGACAGGTTATACACATATTGTTGCAATACTTAGTCTCTGGTTTCCAAGGAAGTAATGCATATGCTTCCTGTAGTGAAAACTACTCCAAACAATAGTTCATATGATGATAATCTGTCTAGGTTGGGTAAAACTCTTGACACCACTGTTGCTGTAGCATTACTGCAGATAAAAGCTGCAACCCACCCTATGAGGTGGTTCACTATGACTAATAAATATTTTACACTCCCCACTTTTGGTAATTCTGTAAAATCCACATGAATACATTGAAATGGTCTTAAAGCTGGTGGTACATCTTACCCATCTGTTGTTTTCTGACAGCATGTTCATTCACCTTTGTACAAACCAAACATTTGTTTATAATTGATGTTACTAAAGGATATATCCCAATACAACCATAGCTTAGTTTAAAAGTTCATGTACAATAGCTTGAAGTCCCCAATGACTCCACCCATATTTTGCCAAATGATGTCCAGAGACTAAAGGTTACAATGCATTAAGCAATAGCCATCATAAAGTCAGCTTATTGCCCCCCACAAACTGGGTCCTCAATTCACCTACCTTAGAAAGGATGGAAGGCTGAGTCAACCTTGAGCCTGGTGAGATTCAAATTTACAGTAATTGCAGACAGCTGGTGTTAAATTACAATGCATTTATCCACTGAGCTATCCAGGCTCCCTGTCCATAGAGCTTAATTTAATGAATACAATTCAAAGGTTTGAGCAGACCAATTTCGAGGCAATTTGTCTCCAGGGGGTGTCCCTCCAAATCTGGTCTTATTTTTGTATGGAAGCCAATTATTTCAACACCATAATGTTCTCATCCAAGGTGATCCATTGATCTGGTGTTGGTTAAGAACTGTGCTTGATTCAAATTGTGAACTGTAGGTAAAATCAAATCTGTCTGCTGCATTAAAATTGTTTTATTTTTGTTTAGAATTTTGAATCAGATAACCACCACTGAAGGATAGTTCTGACTTGATGTGGGGTGCTTACAATGAGGGCTCCCTCAAAAGTCAATTTCCTACTTTCTGAGCCAACACCCCTCGTGCAATTCAATTTGTGTGTGTGTGTGTGTGTGTGTGTCTACAGAGAGACCAAATGGCTTTTCCAAATTTAGCAAACCCAATACAGGAGCCCTGGTTAAAGCCTGTTTCAAATTTTCAAGGCTTCCTCTTTCATGTCCCTCCCATTTCAAACTCCAAGGTCCAGATTCAATTAATTTTGCATAGAATTGTCTTAATTCTTGCTTGTTTTCAGATGGAGGCGGAGATGCCACCCCTCCTTTCTATCAGGAGTGATTTTTGTTTACTACTCCTGTTGGGGGAAAAAAAGTCTTTCCCTTTAAAGATTGCTGAAAGGCAGAGCTTTCCCCGTCCTGAATTCAAAACTCCTGGAATCAGTTTTATTTTCCTAGTAAGGCAAGCAAGAAACAAACACATCTTTTATTCTTCCTTTTGTTGTGGAAATAAGGTGGCATCTCAGCTTTTTAATGGCCCATTGGTAAAGGTGGGGGCTGAACTCTGCCTGAGTTTCTGCCTATTTTCTTTAGGGGAATTTTCTTGTGCTTTTAATATTGAGCTTCTCAAATCTTCCAACACTCCCTTCACTGATTAAGTGTATTCAAATGCTTTGTTCACTTAATCTGATCTCTGTCAATGAAAAACACCACTTCTCTTCTTTGGATCGGGCAATCTTTAACGCTGTCTTCCCTGCCCATATCACCACTTCTACTTCTTAGCACTTCCACATTTCATTCTGCCAACTTCCATAACTTTCAAAAAACAAATCACATACCTTCTCCTTTCCATCAATTCTACTTTCTCTAACTCCTTCTTATTATAACATTCAATTCCTCCTACCACTGCCATCCTGATTTCCAAGCCAGCACAAGTCTGTGTAGACAAACTTAAAGGCAACTTTCTGACTTCCCTTAAAACTTCCTCTCACCTTTCAACTACCGTATATCTTTTCTATAAACAATTAGCTCCTCAGCACCAATTATCTAATCTCCCCGCAAACTGAAGTGAACAAAAACAAGCATATTCTTGAGGCAGAATCCAATCATTTTAGACAAAAATGCCACTGAATCTCTCCCACCACACATCGCAATTTCCAACTCATCTCTGTGACAATTCCCAAAAAGGGCAGCAGTTTATGCTACTGACAAACAAAAAAGTAAACAACAAACAAACATACAAACGAACAAACGTGCCATCTGTTAAGTATGCAGAATGCACGCAGACATAGAATAAAAATAAGAATAAAAATAAGTTTATTTCTATATCACCCTTCTCCTGAAGGACTCAAGGCGGTGTACAGCCTATTTTGTTTAAGACAAACACCTATTTAAAATAATTAAAAATATTAAATGGATTCGGCTCAATTTAAAACCCCAGAAATTTAAAACATCCGATTTAAAATTATGTTGCTAACCCAGCCTGGCGAAATAACAGGATTCTGAGTACAGGTTTAATGAAGCGTTTTTAAACCTCCAAAAATTTCCAGAAAAAATAAAATCAAAATTGTATTCAGAGCAGAAAAGTTTTCATATGCAAATTAAAGAGACCTAGCAGCAACAGCATTAGCCGATCACCCACTTCCCCCTCCTTTCTCTGCTCAGCAGAGAGACATGCTGTCCGCAGCCCACCCTTTTCCTGCTTCTTTCTTCCAAAGGAAGGGGGGGAGGAAATACAGGGAAAAAAATATTTAAAGTACATAGAATTCTCATCTTCCTTTTACCTCTCCTTTCAACAACACAACCCTCTGCATTTCTTTCTAATTTCTCACATTTTCAACACACCGGCATTCACATTTGCACTGAAATCAACTTCTTGTTTAAACCAATTTCACATACAAAAAATCCCACTTCATACAAACCAACCATTACAATAATCTCAAATATCTCCCACAGCCTCAAGCACAAATCTACTTTGCTGGCAGCCACACATATCACAATCAATGCAATTCCATTCAAATTTACACACTATCATTATATATATACATATATATTTAACAGAAATCACACCAAATTGATCAAGTCATATCTGTTTTCTCATTTAGACAGGCTTCACCTTTTTAACTGCCTGCTAAACCCCGGGAGGGAAGAACAGTAAACTCTGGCTGTTTAAGAATGTCAGTTTATCAGAAAATTTATAACACTGCAATTAGTTCTTCTCTTACCACACATAAGATTACACACAATACTTAGTTCCTTAATTCCAAAACTTAAATACTTAACTCCAGAGACTTCAGGATGCCACCTGGTCTCCCAGGGGATTGATCAAATCCCACTCTTCCACCCCTTTAAAGGGTAGGTACCTCTAAACAGAGAGACTTTAACTCTCTGATTTATACTTACCTGTTTTATTTTTCTTTCTTTCTTTCTTTCTTTCTTTTTCTTTATGTATTTATGTTGAGTCTCTGTGTCTGATTAAACTTCAAGGATTCTTGACTGGCCTGTTTTCGTCAGCGGGTTTACGGCACCTCCTCACTGAATCTCCGTGGACTTCAAAGGAATCCTAATGGCCGGCCAGTGGATTTTCCTTGGGGAGGCGTCGATTCCCACCGAGGCAGGCTGTCTGGTAGAACAAAAGTTCTCTGCCTTGTAGTCCCATCTGGGGTGCCATAATTGTTGTGGATTTAATAAGACAAACACAACTTTTAGATTAATCAGAGACAGATTTTATATATTGCGCAATAGGTTCAAGGCTCTGTACATGAAGCATTGAACAAAGACAGAAATTAGGTACAATGGTTTTATACCCTTCTAGACAAAGGATTCTGTTAACTCAGCAATTCATATGGTCATATACATTTATCATTTTTAATTGACATTTCCTTATTACAGAGTTTCTTTGCAAACAGTTATAATTCTTTTTGTAGATTACTGAAGCATAGATTCAAATCATCTTTTGACGATAGACAACTTTTAACTCATGTGGATCCCCTTGACCTAACCAACCTTTAAGCTGTATGTCATTAGAATGTTCCTTTCTTCTGACAACTTAGAGGCCTCCTAGAGGAACCAAAAGGATTTTGGCTGAGTTTGTACTTTTTCCAACCAGATGCATTGCTTTTTAGAATAGAGTGAATAGAAAGTTATCCAGTGGTCATCTATCAGAGCCCGCTTCATTACATTAATATCTAATCTATATCTATCTATCGATGGATTGATAGATATATAATCATTTAGCCACTGTCTATCCACTGCAGGATGAAAGCCTCTTTTGCATGTTTCTCCCTCTCTCCCTCTCCCCCCTCCCAAATATATAATTCTTTAAGTTTAAGGTCATATTTTGCAATAGTAGAATTACAAAGTTATGAGCATCTTGATGGAGGGGTGCTTCTCCAAAAGCTTGTGTTTGTGACACAATGAACTGTAAACAGGAGCTTTAATGTAGACTACATTAGTAACAGAAGAAAGTTGCTAAGAAATCGGATAATGGCTGTTTCAAATCTCCTTCAGTGCTAAATATGTTGCTGTCAATCAAACCAAAAATAAGCATTGTTCTGAACCTCTTAATTTTTACCTCTTCTTCCCATCTGAAATCTCTGAAAATTAGTGCAATTAGAGATAGAGAAAATGTTCCCATGTGAAGTTATTCTGAGCCTGATGGCTCAGCAGACTGATAGCATTGTAATTAACACCAGCTGTCTGCAATTACTGTAAGTTCGAATCTCACCAGGCTCAAGGTTGACTCAGCCTTCCATCCTTTCTAAGGTAGGTAAATTGAGGACAATAAATTGTGGGGGCAATAAACTGACTTTGTATAAATATACAAAAGTATGAAGGCTATTGCTTAACGCATTGTAAGCCGCCCTGAGTCTCCGGAGAAGGGCGGCATATAAATCAAATTAAAAAAAGAAGAAGTCCCCCCCCCCCCTTATTCCTGATCTCAGTTTGTGAAGGGTGTTGAATGAAGTTCGCTCAGTTAGATTGGCAATATGATACAGCACTATTGTGTGGTCCTATCAAACCTGTGCCCAGTTTCCTTTCATCTTTGGGGATACCTAATTCCACCAGTAGAAAAAGGGAATTAACTTATTTTTTGGGCACTGCATATTGAAAGGTAAAAACCCTTAAAGCAGGAGAAGAAAGCTAGGAAATGGATCCTCCTACTCAGAACAAGGGACCCTATGAATCTACGGTGACCAACAAAAATTAGAAGGCCTCGAATTGCTCCTTTGCAGACTAAGAAACTTTGTGAAATGGCTTGCAGGAGCTGCGCTTATTAATACAATGGGTTAGAAAAGGCGCCACCAGATTCCTCCTGACATGCTTTATAAGGTTAGATATTGAGGAAATGGCAGCATCACCAGCCAAGAATTGCATGGCTGAAGGATGATGGGCCTTGTAGTCCAATGATATATGCAGGTCTGCCTCGCCCCTTCTTCAGCATCAATGCCTTCCTACTTTGCACCTATTGCATCTGTGGATTAGTGCATGCAAGTTTCTTTTACTATTGCAGTGATTGTCAGCCTCTCTTTTTTAAAAAAATTCCGGTGCTTGCTATCCATCTTTTGGCTTTTCTTGGGGGGGTGATATTGGTGAGCCTTTCTGGTGTGGTCCCAGCTGGAAGAGTTTGGCATTGCTCGGAAGCGCCCCAGTCGCCCCCCCCTCCCTGCAACGGCTTCAGCGAAGGGGTTAAACGCAGAGAGCTTTCCTCTTGTGCCTAGAGAGGAAAGGGGGGGGAAGGGGGGTTGGGAGCCCGGTTTCCTGCCCATCCCGCGCCACCCCCCCATTTCTTGGTCTTCAAACATCCCTTATGCCAGGGCTGCGGAGATCCCTTCGTGGGGAGGGGCGCTCAAGAGGCGCCAGGTGGGCAAATTGGACCAGGAGGGAGATGAGGGAGAGGAGAGGGAAGGAGGAGGAGGAGGAAGGGGAATACCCAGGTGCAGGAAGGTTAAAGGAGATTCCTGGGTGTGAGGGGTGGAGAGAAACGTGGAGGAGGCCTTTTTATAGGGTCCCCTTCCCTTCTGTATTCTCCCGTCTTTACTTGCAGGCGCTGAGCCTCCGCTAGACTCTGATTCCCCTTGAAATCCTTCCTTCCAAGTCTTCTTCCTTCCACTCAGCCCAACATCTTGGTGCAGCACAGCTCCCACAGCTTCCTAGTGTTGCCTTTCCCCACGTTCCCCGGCTGCTGACGGGGGGAGGATCGGGTCCCCAAAGTAAATCTGGAGGGATAGAAGAGGTAGAAGTCTTGGGGAGACCTGAGTTCAGAGGGAAGGTGGCTGAAGGGGCTCCCTCCGAAGTTATGAACCGTGCTAGGAGGAGCCCAGTGGCATCTGCAAGGTTGGTGAGACCTGAGAGATTTGTTTTGAGATGCAGCATCTGAATCTGCCTCTCTTAAGATGCGCAGGTTCCTTTCCTGGTGACTGCTGCCTCCCTCTTTATCTCTGCCCCACTAACCGGAACATCTGGGTGGAACTTTTCAATGTTACTTTTACCAGGTAGTCCTCAACACTACAATTGAGCCCAAAATTTCTGTTGCTGAGTCAGACATTGGTTAAGTGAGTTTTGCCCCATTTTACAATTTTTTTTCTCCAGTTGTTAAGTGAATCACTGCAGTTGTTAAGCTTAGTAACATGGTTGTGAAGTGAATCTGGCTTTCACATTGACTTTGCTTGTCAGAAGGTTGCAGAAGGGGATGACATGACTGCGGGATACAGCAACCGTCATAAATATGATTTGGTTGCCAAGTAGCTGAATTTTGATCACGTGACCATGGGGATACGGCAGTGCTCCTAAGTTTGAAAAACGGTCATAAGTCTCTTTTTTCAGTGCTATTGTAACTTTGAACAGTCACTAAATGAACTGTTGTAAATCAAGGACTACCTGTATTTCTTTTATGGACGGTGTAATTTGCGCTGGAGAAGAAACATCCTGCCATTTTTACAACCACTAAAATATGGAGAACTTTCCGACAGCTTTAGAAAGAAAGGACTCTTGGAGCCAGGTTTTACTCCAGATGGCATCTGGATTGCTTTCTTGCTGGTGTTGTCTTCTGGAATTTGTTTTGACTTCCTGATTTAATGTACGGTTTCAAGATTTCATAGCCATCTATATGTGCCATCTAAACTTGTGCGCCCCTGTTTAATTTCCCAAGGCCTGTGAAATGTTGAGCAGCATTTTAACAGGGTAAAATTTCATTTTCATTTTCATTTTATTAAATTTGTATACCGCCCTATTCCCGAAGGACTCAAGGCGGTGAACAGCCATAAAATAAAACATATAGACACAAAATTTAAAATAGAGATAAAACTAATTAAATAAATTTGGCTGAACCATTTTAAAACCCCAATAAATTAAAACCAAATTTAAAATTCCATTTAAAAAGAGGAAAAATTTAGGTCAGGCCAGCTTGATGGAATAGAAACGTCTTAAGCACGCGACGGAAGGTACGCAGATCAGGAATCCTCCGTATCTCTGGGGGGAGCTCGTTCCAGATCGTAGGTGCCCCCACAGAGAAGGCTCTCCCCCTGGGGGCCGCCAGTCGACATTGTTTGGCCGACGGCACCCGGAGGAGCCCCTCTCTATGGGAGCGTACTGGTCGGTGGGAGGCTATTGGTGGCAGCAGGCGGTCCCGTAAATAGCCAAAATTAAAAGCAGCAATCAAATTAAATGCACTGTAAAGTCAGGGCAGTTTCAGGAGGGAATTCCCAGAATCGGTGGGGCTTTCATCATGCAGAGGCAAAAACCTATTTCAGATATTAAAAGCTGACTTTTTCCCCACTTCAGAGATTAACGTTATGTCTTTATTGGTTTGATTTATATTCCTGTTTTGTACACACAGGACATCACAGCAGCCTGAATGGATTTCTGCAGAAAGTTCTCCATCCAATAAAATAGCTGAATATTGATTTTATCCTATAAAATAATGCTTGTAGAAAATTAAGTGGATCCAGATCATCAAGAAGCACTGGAGAGAAACAGACCTTTATGGATCCTCGGCTTCCCTTTTGTGCATAAGTAATTATGACAATTTCTATTTCTGCCAGGAAGAAAGATGGAGGTACAGGACTCGACAGGATGTCAGGCAGAAAAGAGAACAGCAGTGAGGAGAAGCGTTCAAACTGCGGTAACACAGGAATATCTGAAGAGTTTCACTACATCTCAGATTAAACAAGAACCAGAAGAGGGGCTGGACCGGTTGTGTGAGATCCAGAAAAGAGAAGCTCTGAGGGCTCCATATTTGGATGGAAGAAACTCTCCACCTTCTCAGTCCTCACCAGAGAATAACACTAGGACGCCTTTTAGCAGAAAGGCCGATCTCCATCAATGGTCCCTCAGAGGAAAAGCTGCATCCGAAACCTTGCCAGGCCTGGGCTGCATGGAAGTTCCCAAATTTTACGAAGGCCTGGATTCCCCACTGGAAGTGAAGGAAGAATTGGTGGAGGAGGGCAAGTTCAGTGTGGTGCTACAATGCCAACGCTTCCGGCAGTTTCGCTATGAGGAAGCTGAAGGGCCTCAGAAAGTGTTTGGTCACCTCTGGGACCTTTGCTGCCAGTGGCTGAAGCCAGAGTGTCACTCTAAGGAGCAAATCCTGGAGCTGGTGATCTTGGAGCAGTTCCTGATGATCCTGCCGCTGGAAATGCAGAACTGGGTTCGGGAACAGTGTCCAGAGACGGGGAGCCAGGCGGTGGCTTTGGCCGAGGACTTTCTTCGGAGGCTGCCACAAGGAGCTGAGCAGAGGGTGAGCATGGATCCTTGTCATGTTGGGCACCCTTGTAGAGCTCAGCTAACGGCCACAATTGAACCCCAAATTAAGTGAGACATTTGTTAAGTGAGTGTTTGCCCCATTTTGCAACTTTTCTTGTTGTTAAGTGAGTCATTGCGGCTGTTAAGTTAGTAACATTTTGTTGAGTGAATCTGACTTCCCTCTTGACTTTGCTTGTTAGAAGGTGGCAAAAGAGAATCACTTGGCCCCAGGACACTGCAACTGTCATTAATGAGTCAGTTGCCAAGGTTTCTGAATTTGATCACGTGACTGTTGGAATGGCGCAACGGTCATAAGTGTAAAAAGTGGTCATAAATCACTTCTTTCAGTGCTATTGTAACTTCGAATGGTCACTAAGTGAATGGTTGTAAGTCGACTACCTATAGCCTGCCAAGGGAGTGTTTTTAATGACAAAAAACTCAGGAGGAATCTGATGTTGTGTTTCCATGTAACCCTTTTAATTAAAAGACATCGGGTTTTGTGAACGGCAGCTCATCATCGAATGCTCGGCATGGCTAAATTTTAATTAGGGTTGAGAGAAAGATTTGGTGATGCAGATGTGGGAAAGCAGAGCCATGAGAACCTGGTTAAAAGCCTCTTATCAAACAGCAATTGTAATGTGTTATAAACCTAATGTCAGTGGTGGGTTGTTACCGGTTCGCCCCAGATTGGGTGGACCGGTAGCGGTGGCGGCGGGAGGCTCCACCTACCCACCTGGACGCTTCTGTGCATGTGCAGAAACTGCGCACCCACGAGCGAACAGGAAGTGACGGGTTTTGAACCCACTACTTCCTAATGTGTATGTTGAGACATAGAAACATAGAAAAGTGACGGCTGAAGAAGACCTAGTGGTCCATCAGGTCTGTCTTTTGAGTTATTTCACAAAAGGTTCATCTTTTTAATTAATTTGCTGCATTAATATCTGCCCCCAGTGCTAAATTCAGTGAAAGTACAAGATTTCTTTATGCACAGTTAAGAAATTGGAATGGCTTAAACAGGATCTATTTTGACCGGCATTCTTCTCAGATTCAGGGTTGGGTTTTTTTTTAAAAAAAATTTAATTTTTTTTAAAATTTGATTTATATGCCGCCCTTCTCCGGAGACTCAGGGCGGCTTACAATGCGTTAAGCAATAGCCTTCATACTTTTGTATATTTATACAAAGTCAGCTTATTGCCCCCACAATCTGGGTCCTCATTTTAATTACCTTAGAAAGGATGAAAGGCTGAGTCAGCCTTGAGCCTGGTGAGATTTGAACTTGCAGTAATTGCAGGCAGCTGGTGTTAATAACAGTTAATAACAGTGCTTTAGTATGCTGCGCAACCAGGACTCTTCTCCATATATTTTCTCCATATATTGCCAATTTGAGAGATTCAAATTAGGATATTTAAACTTGTTCTGGACAGCTAAGATGTGGTTTCCCTTGTAACTTTACCAATCTTTAAAGCAGCCTACTTGTGTTACACCATTGCTTCCTGAACCCCAGTGGCCTTTGTAAATGATTTTGCCAGAGTTCAAGAAGGGCTGAAATGAATCTCCAGTCGATCTTGATTTGTGTACCAGCTGTTGTCTGATATTGAGAACATGTGTCCCAATCGTTTCCTTAGACATCTTCATGATTCTCACACACAGGAAGATCTGGTGGATTTGCATCATGAGCCTTCCAATTCCGAACTGGATCCGTTGGATATCGTGAAAGTTGAGGTCCCCATGGATGGAGACAGTGAGTAGACCAAAATGCTTTGAAAAACTTGGGGATGAAATCTGGTAAACGTGGGTAGAATGTGGTTGATCAGTCTGAAACTACATCCTTATGATGGCCTTCGGGGTATTTGAAGGTGCTTGTCACCACAAATCTTAGCGACAGAATTGCCAGTCCTAATTGTGGTCACTAAGTGAGGACTACCCATGTTCATTCATCACCACCCTGCGGTCTTATTCTTCCTGCAGTTGATGGGGAGGAGACCAATGTGCAGTAGGGAGTCTCTCTGGATGGCTTTCCTATTAGAGAGCTGAGGTGCTGTTTCTGGACTAGGAGTGGGGACACCAAAGTTCCAGTCTTTCCTTAGCCATGAAAGGTCCCTCAGTGTCAATCCCACTTGATAGACCAGACCAAAGAAATCAACACCACAGGAAGACTCTAACACAGTTGTAAGTGCAAGGACCAATCGTAAGTCACTTTTTTCAGTGCTATTGTAAATTCAAACAGTTGGTTTTCAGATGAAGGCCTCTTCTGTATGCACAGAGGGTGGGGCGCACATGGGGGGGGGTGTTGCATGTGTATTGCATTATGGGTGTGCACCCAGGCCCACATACTTCCAGCACTCTGTGCCGAAAAGGTTAGCCATCACTGGCTTAAAGTATATCTTAAAGTGTCAGGATGCCAAGTAGCATACTCTTAGCAAACAAAACTCCGAGGCAGGTAATTTCCTCAAAGAATAGTTTTATTTGATATGTCATATTGGCACAGGTTGGTGAAAACTGACTCTGAATATTCCCATGGATATCACTTAATTAAAAGTGAAAATTTGTCACTTTCTCAAAACAATCAGTCACATGGTCAAATCAGGATACAGCCCAGTTGGTAGGTGTCTCCAGTCCCCTCCTTCCGAGACCTGCAGGAATGTTCTTGGTTCCTACGAGAAAGCATTTGGTTTTGCCTACAACACCCCAACTATCTCTATTTCCCCCTCCCTATCACTGGTCACTGCAGTTGGCCTCCTTGAGCTGGAGTTTACTCTTCCTCTTCAGGGGGGAGGGAAGACTTCAACGGCTTGATGGGCGAATTTCCCCCTCTCTGGGGTCTTCGGGTGGTTTTTTTAGTTTGGTTGATGCACAGGTCTTTGCTTGTGGGACAGGAGCTGGGGCCAGGCATACAGATGCACAGTGGCCCTGCTGGCACCATCGGAAGCACTTGATTGGTGCCATTGAGGCTCTCTTCAGCCGATCCTCCACTTGGCAGGTGCTAGTTTGCCTGCCGAGCTGTCTCTTGGGCTTTTTCTCCAGTGCTTCCTTCTGGTACTGGTGGAGCTCAAGGTCCATGGCCATCACCATTTGGTACCAGTCGTGCACGTGATCTGGGACCCCCAGCAGATACAGGTATGGTGTAGCTGCTTGTCCAAGCCCTCTTTAAAGAACTGGACCAAGAGGCACTTGGGCCAAAGTCACAGTTTTCTGGCAATTCTACGAAACTCCCTAACATACTCTTTGGCTGGGCGACCTCTTTGTTTGATGGCTTTGATTTCTGCCTCTGCTTCTTGGCTTTGGCCTTCATCTTCAAATCTGCTCCTCAGCTTCTTCAGGAAGTCATTGATGTTTCCTAGCTCTGGTGTGTCTTCGTTGTACAGTTGGGTCACCCTCTCCACTGCCTCTCCGTCTAGGTTTTCAGTGATGGCTTGGATTATTTCTTGATTGTTAGCGTAGGCATTCCCATAATGGTCAATGTGTGTTCACACTCGGTTCAGGTGGTAAGCCAACTTGTCTGGACTGCCATTGAAGGCGGCCCTAAAGTGTGAAGGACTTGCCAGCCAAGGTGGTGGAGGAGGAGGTGGTGGTGGCGGAGTTGGAACTGGGGTCCACTGAGCTTGGACCCAGCCTTGCCCCAGGTAGTATACCCAACTGGATGGTACCTACCAAGCTGGCAGTAACTGGGACTGTCTAGGGGGGCTAACTGGTCTCCTGCTTCTTGGCAGGCTCCGCTGCAGTCCTGAGCTCAATCTGCCCGAGGGGAGTGGCAGCAGGCTGGCACCACCGATCCCTGCCACAATTGACCGGTCCCACTTGGGGAGAATTGCTCTTGGGCTGGAGTGTTCTGAAGGGAGTGGCGGAGGACTTGCGGCTTGGATACACCAGGTCCCTTGTGGGGGAAACATGAGAGTTGACTGGCTTAAAATGACTAGTACGTTCAGGCTGGTGTGAGTGACCCACACTGCTGAGGCTCATCCAGTCGAATCTCTACAGCAACCCCTCTAGGGTCTGGCTACGGGCCGCGGTGTGATATCTCCAATCCCCAGAATTGCTAAGGTCTATGGACACCATCGACCTCCACTCAAGGATTGTGGTCCACGATTCTTTTGTCTAAGTCACGGGCTGCTTCCTCACTGCATGCAGATCGACAGCTGAAGTCTCCCTCCACCTGGTAGAGTTCCTTGGTGGCTGGCCACTTGGTGCAGATCTTGGGTCAGGTGCCCACCTGGCGCGCGATCTCTGCCATGGTTCTGCTATCCACTGTGTCTCCAAGGGGATAGGCAGACTGTCAAGAGGGTCCCCATAGGCTGCCGCAGTGTCTTCAATCTCGTTCTCTATCTTCCCAGTCTTCCCGTTGCCGGGAAGATTGGGTAAGCAGCCAGGGCACAAGACTCCAGATAGTGTCTCCAGTTGGAGAGTGAAGTTTAGTAGAGTTGGTTTAATGTCAGGTTCCAAGTAACATACCCTTAGCAAACAAAACTCTGAGGCAGGTAATTTCCTCAAAGAATAGTTTTATTTGATATGTCATATTGGCACAGGCTGGTGAAAACCGACTCTGAATATTCCCACAGTTTTCACCATTAAAAGTGAAAGTTTGTCACTTTCTCAAAACAATCAGTCACATGGTCCAATCAGGATACAACCCAATTGGTAGGTGTCTCCAGTCCCCTCCTTCCGAGCACCTACAGGAATGTTCTTGGTTCCCATGAGAAAGCATTTTGTTTCGGTTACATCACCCCAACTATCTCTATTCCCCTCTCCCTAACCCTCTTCTCCAGTTTGTCAGTGCTGAAGTCCCAAAATGGCCTCAGTCAGGCCAGCTTCAGGGCTGACAGGCAGCCCCCTTTAATTTAAAAGGAGTTCCTCGAAGAAGACAAGAAAGAACACAAAAAGATGATTAAAAACAAGCTAACCTCCTCTTCCTCCCGCTGTAGGCCCCTGTGTCTTATGGGGGTATTTGTTATGGAACTGCTTAACCAATTTGTCTGCCTTCACATCCCACAGGGTGTTAATCCCAAATTGTATAGCTTAAAGTATAGTTTAAAGCTTCTTGGATGAGAAGCGAAACATCTTCTCCAAATCCAATTTTAAGTCTAGGTAGAAAGTTTTCTTTTTTGGGCTTTAATCTTTTAATTTCCTCTTTGTTCTCCCTCCAATTAAAATTCCCAAGTGCCAATTAGCTGCTTATTTCTGCGCCAGGACCTCTTTTAAGTTTTTTAAAATTTCTTTTTTACTTGTGAGTTGGCCAATCACTCACCCGATACCAATACTCCATTCAATCATCACTCCTGCACAAAATCTTATTCCGGTTGCCCCAGCTTCAGAGCGGTCATTTTAATGGCCGCCACCCCCGACGCCTCTGACCCTTCGAGAAACTTGCCTGTTCCTCTTGGTTGTCTGAGGTGCCTCTCTTTCTTCACTGTCTCTACAAGACAGTTCTGGTCCAAAGACCCCCCCGACAGTGGTTTGTCTGGCTGGATTTTTGCAAGGCTCGTTGGAGCCTGCTATTTTCCAGCCAGTCTCGCTGCGACGCTTCAGGTTCCTCCAGAAGCTAAACATCTTCAGGAAAAAAAAACCCAAGAAAGTCCAGTTGCCTCCTGAAAAAGCACCTTTGGGACAACCACGACCTGGATAACTAAGAATCTCTACAGATTTTAATCAGATTGGTTTTATTGATCTTTGAGATGACCATAAGAGCACATAAAATTGGGACGCAGGTCAGGAGTTTGTCTAATATTTCTGACACTGATGCACTTTTCCTCTTTAGCAAGCAAGAAAGCAAAAGCCCTCAGCTGCCCTTCTTGGGCTGGCAAGCTAAGCAGGGATAACCCTGGAAAGTCCATGAATGGGAGACAAATTGGGAAGAAAAGGTCTGAAAGCTAGATTGTGGAGGGGAAGAAAAAGTGCTCCGAAAAAGGAAATGACAATTACAGGCAGTCCTCGAGTTATGTCCACAATTGAGCTCCGAATTTATGTTGCAGTTGTTAAGTGAGTTTTGCCCCATTTTACAACTTTTCTCATCAGACTTGTTAACTGAATCACTATGTTTGTTAAATGAATCTGGCTTCACCATTGACTTTGCTTGTAGAAGGTCGCAAAGGGGATCACATGACCCCAGGACACTGCAACCATCATAAATGTGAGTTAGCTACCAAGAACCCAAATGTAAATCATGTGACCATGGGAATGATGCACTAATCATAAGTGTGAAAAACAGTTATAAGTCACTTTCTTCAGTGCTGTTGTAACTTCAAACAGTCACTAAATGAACTGCGGTAAGTTGAGGTCTACCTGTAGTTTCTGTGTTGCTGTCAAGACACCTGTATCAACTAATCCATGAAATCAGCAGGCATTGAGTACCACTCTGAAGAGATTTGAGTTGAATTTTTCTGCAGTATAATTGACGTATTCCTAACTTGCTTGTTCTTCTAGGAAGCTCCGACCATCAACACTACATCCTCGGAGAAGTAACAGACTTGCCTGAGGGAATGTATAGTAGCAGGAGGATGAAGGCCACTTTTGACTCTCCTCCAAGGAGTCAGAAAGTCCCACTGAAAGAAAAACTGCACAAATGCCAATATTGTGGGAAGCTCTCTGACTGCCGTGCCCACTTGATTATTCACGAGCGAACCCACACAGGGGAGAAACCCCACAAATGCTCAGCATGTGGGAAAAGCTTCACCCGGAAGGAATCTTTGATTATCCACGAGAGGTTCCATACAGGGGAGAAGCCCTACAAATGCTCATTGTGTGGTAAAACCTTCAGTGATAAAATTGGGCGCCTCATCCATGAGAGAACACACACCGGGGAGAAGCCGTACAAATGTTCTGAGTGCGGGAAGAGTTTTGGCACTCGTTGCAACCTCCTGAGGCACCGGAGAGTTCATACAGGCGAGAAACCATACCATTGCTCAGACTGCGGCCAGAGTTTCCGATACAGACCGCAGTTAGTGATCCACGAAGGGACCCACAAAGGGGAGAAGCCTTATAAATGTGCAGACTGTGGAGAAACTTTCAGTCAGACGCGACATCTGGTGATACATAAGTGGACTCACACGGGAGAGAGGCCTCACCAATGTGCCGTTTGCAGCAAAAGTTTCAATCAAAAGTCGGACCTTATTACGCACACCAGGACCCACACTGGGGAGAAGCCGTATGTCTGCTCCGACTGTGGGAAAAGTTTCATTTCGAGTTGCCAGCTGAGGAAGCACGAGAGAATTCACACCGGCGAGAAACCGTACCAGTGCGCAGAGTGCGGGAAATGCTTCACTTACAGTTCTCATCTCACCACGCACCAGCGGACACATACGGGTGAGAAACCTTACCAGTGCCTGGATTGTGGGAAATGTTTCATTTCTAGTTCTCACTTCACCGCCCATAAAAGGACACATACTGGCGAGAAGCCCTACCAGTGTACCTACTGCGGGAACAGTTTCATTCAGCGATCGCAGCTTGCCAAACATGAGAGGTCGCACACAGGAGAGAAGCCCTACATCTGTTCTGAGTGCGGGCAGAGCTTCCGGTGGAGCCAAGGGCTGAAAAAGCACATGCGGACTCATACTGGCGAGAAGCCATATGGGTGCTCCGCATGCGAGAAAACATTCTCCAGTTCCTTTAATTTGTCCAGGCATCAGAAAATACATGCGAGGGAGAAGCTATAATGGGGTGCTTTTAGACAAAAGATGGTAGGGTGATCGATATAGCTCTATACAGGTAGTCCTTGTTTGAAATGACAATCGACATGAAAAAGGGGACTTACAACCTGGATTGACACGGTCATGTGACAAAAATTTTGGGCACATGACAACAGAACTATTTGCGGTATCCCATGGTCACCTGACCACATTTTTGTAATGGTTGTTGCAGAAAACCAGCACTTGGCAAAACTGCATCCATAGTAAACAATTGGTTTGCATAAGAACCATGGTGTTTATGTAAAAACAGCAGATTTTGCTTAATGAATTTGGTTATACACTTAACAACCACCGTGAAAGGGTTGGTAATATCAGGTTGGTAATATTCTGTGACTGTTGTGACATGACTGTAATGGACAGGCTCTGAGCCGTGGTGGCTCAGTGGTTAGAACACAGTACTGCAGGTTACTTCTGGTGATTGCCAGCTGCCTGCAGTTTGGCAATTTGATTCTCACTTGTTCAAGGTTGACTCGGCCTTCCATTCTTCTGAGGTGGGTAAAATGAGGACCCAGATTGTTGGGGGCAATATGCTGATTCTGTAAACCACTTAGGGAGGCCTGTAAAGCGGTATATAAGTCTAAGTGCTTTTGCTACTGTTATGTCAAGGACTGCCTGTTGTGGGTGTAGTATGGCGTAGGTCAAGAAAGAACACAGAAAGAAGGGAACCAAGTCATGTTTGGTCAGCTGCTAAACCAGAATGCTGTAAAGATCTGGTTTGCTTGTTTCTTGAGAATGACCTTATTTCCCATTTGGCTACACCTGCTAGTGGGAGAAACTAAACCAGAAGTATCTCCTCTCCACTCCCAAATCTGCAAGGTAGTGAGATTGCCAGACCTAATGATATTATCATGCTGAAATATATTCCAAGACATTGCAAAGAATGCTGAAGTTGGGTACAAGGTCTTGTTGTATTTTAAAATGGTTATATGGGTAGTCCTCGACTTACAACCACAATTGAGCGCAACAATTCTTTTGGCAAGGGAGAAATTTGTTAAATGAGTTTTGCCCCATTTTACGACTTTTCTTGCCTCATTTGTTAAGTGATTCACTACAGTTGATAAATTAGTAATCCGGTTATTAAGTGAATCTGGCTTCCCCATTGACTTTGCTTATCAGCAGGTCGCAAAAGGGAATCACGACCTTGGGACACAGCATCCATCATATATATGAACCAATTGCCAAGCATCTGAATTTTGATCACATGATCATGGGGTCAAGTGTGAAAATCGGTCATATGTCACTTTTGTCAGTGTCGTTGTAATTTGGAACAGTCATTAAATGAACTGTTGTTAAGTCAAGGACTACCTGTATTATGGTTTTATAGCAAGTGCTATTTGGGAAGAGAGCTCGACATCTGCAGATGTTTCAGAACCTTGTGTTACATAACTGGTGCAAATTCTTTCTCTGTTTCATTAACCATGATTGGTAAACTGGTCTCTGGCTCATTGTTGTTTTTAAATAAGAGTTTCCAAAGTGAAGAGTTGCCAGTTTATATACCACCCTAAACAGGTCAGAGAAAGGACTTCCTTGGTGTGGTTTGTGAATAACTCTGAACATATTTTTTTTTCCTAAAAACTTGACTGAGTGCAGACTGAGATACCTTGGTTTGTTCAACAAAGCATGATTAGAAATAAACTCAAGTGCAGTACAGTACAGTGTACGAATGCAGGATGTTTAGCCATTTTTGATGGCAAGAGGAGTCACATACAAGACAAAGATCATTCTCGGAAAGCCCGAATACTTCAGTATGTAGTTTGCAAATGTGGCCTGTATGTTTGCTCATTGATTGAAAAGTTAATCTGTAAATCAATTGCAAGGAACCTGATTGGCTTCCAATTTTGTGACGGTTCCCTGTTTACTACAGGTAGTGCTTGTCTTAGGACCGGTCGATGAGCAACCGTCTGTTATGAACTTTCCTAGGGGTACTTATGAACCACATTTGATCTGATGGTTGCCACTCCCTCCCACAATTTCCTTGATTGTAATTTTGGGCACTTGGTAATCAAGTTGCATTTACAGCCTTTTGTAATGCTTGCATCGTGATTGCATCCTAAATTGCATTAACAGAGGGATTCAATCAAGATAATGTGAGGTACTAATACCAATCTATAAAGTCTTAGTAAGACCACATCTAGAATACAGCATCCAGTTTTGGTCACCACACTATAACAAAGATGTTGAGAGCAACAAAGATGATTAGGGGATTGGAGGTTAAAACATACGAAGAACGGTTGCAGGAACTGGGCATGGCTAATCTAGTAAAGAGAAGGTCCAGGGGAGACATGATAGCCGTCTTCCAATACTTGAGGAGCTGCCACAGAGAGGAGGGGGTCAAGCTATTTTTCAAAGCACCTGAAGGCCACACAAGGAATAATGGATGGAAACTGACCAAGGAGAGATTCAACCTAAAAATGAGGAGGAACTTTCTGACAGTGAGAACAATCAACCAATGGAACAGCTTTGCCTTCGGAAGTTGTGGGAGCTTCATCACTTGAGACTTTTAAGAAAAAATTGGACTGCCATTTGTCAGAAATGGTGTAGGGTCTCCTGCTTGAGTGGGGGGTTGGACTAGATGACCTATAAGATCCCTTCCCACTCTGTTAATCTGTGGCATGGCTAGTCTAGTGAAGAGAAAGACCAAGGGTGACATGATAGCAGTCTTCCAATATTTGAGGGTCTGTCAAAGAGAGGAGGGAGAGGTCAACCTATTTTCCAAAATACCTGAAGGCCAGACATGGAATAACATGGAAATTGAACAAGGAGAGATTCAACCTAGAAATAAGGAGAATCATTCTTGGCCAGCATGAGTGAAACTGCCTCCCTTTGAGCTTCTGGCCTGATGTGCCATTGTGTCCTAAATCCTTGATAGCCACCAAAGAGCAGTCAGAAAATTTTAGGATGTAGAGAGGCTTTGGTTTATGCTGAGAATCACTCCTACCAAAGGGCAGGAATCTTTTGATCAGCTTTCTGAAAATTAGTAGCCTCCAAGTATTTTGCTCAAGCTATTTGGGAACTATAAGGCCGAAATCTAACCCATCTAGAAATTGGGGAAGGCTGCTCTAGACTTTGCAAGAAGGAAGATGAAAGGATAATATCTCCTATCTAGATCTGATTTGGAAGCAATACTGGTTAATAAATAGAACATCTTGCTTCATGAAGTTGTGCGTGCTCCTTTGCTGGAGGTTTTCAAGAAAAGATTAGACAACCATTTATCCGAAATGATATCAGGACTCCTGCCTAGGGCAGGGGGTTGGACTAGAAGACCTCCAAGGTCCCTTCCAGCTCTACAATTCTGTGACATTTGCAGGTATTGTTCCACATTTCATTATTCTGTTATTGGATGATGCTTACAATCATTTTAGGGCTGTGCGCACACAAGCAAGACCTTCATACATTTTTATGAAGCACAGCACCTCCCTAATTTTGAGAATCTATGTGGGATCAAGTTTCACTCTTCAAGCTTTGCTCAGTTGCAAAGATAGGTTGTGAGCAGGGGTGGTTCGCCGAACCGGTAGTAAAAAATGTTAAAAAAAAAGTTCAGACAATCAGCTGAGCGATGTGTGATCATCGGAACTTAAAAAAAAAACTTAGCATTTTTTACTACCGGTTCTCTGGAACTGGTAGTTAAAAATCCTTTTAAAAGTAAAAAAAGCTTTTGACGATTGCATGCCTTAGCTGTGATCATCAGAGCCTTTTTTTTTATCTTTAAAAGCATTTTTTTACAACCTATTCAGGCGAATAGGTTGTAAAAAAATGCTTTTAGAAGGAAAAAAAAGGCTCCGAAGATCGCGCGCCACAGCTGATCACCCCCCCATGTGATGTTCTACTTACCCCATGCCTCCTTTTAGCATGCACTGCACGCGTGTGTACCCCGCGTTTGCAGCCAGCGAATTGGTAGTAAACCGGTTCAGATTTCACCACTAGTTGTGAGGATGTTATCCTGCATCCCCAAGACTAATAACTGGCTGGAGCAGTCTTTACTTATCTCCATGGGAGATGTCCTTCGTTGCTTCCTGTTTCAACGTAGTGCCCTGGACCCAAATGGTTACCCTTGATTTAGTTCTCGCTTATTGCAAAACAAAGCTTCTTCATCAACTACAGTGGCGATTATTGCACCATTGAGAGATCCAAAGGAACAGGTTAAGGATAGATCATCTTGGAGGAAGTCTTGCCATATGGTCGCAAAGGACTTACAACAGTTCTTTTAGTGACTGTTTGAAGTTACAACGGCACTGAAAAATGTGACCTAATGACCATTTTTCAGAGTTATGATGGTTGCACCATCCCTGCAGTCACTTGATTTACATCTGGATGCTTGACAACTGACTCACATTTATGACGGTTGCAGCATCACAGAGTCCTGTTATCCCCCTTTGCAACCTTCTGACAAGCAAAGTCAATAGGGAAAAACCAGATTCACATAACAACTGTGTTACTAACTGCAGTGATTCACTTTAACAAATATGGCAAGAAAAGTCATAAAATGGGCCAAAACTCACATAACAACATAAATTTTGGGCTCATTGTGGTCATATGTTGAGGACTAAATATATCCGTACTTAATTTAATATCTGGAGCAGTGAAAGGTTGGACAATGAGTAAGAACACACAGTTGCAGCTAATTGGTTGAAGAGAGCTGGCCACTGCATGAGGCAATATAAGCTGTAATAGGCTACTCTGAATGTGGAGGGGGAGTTTCCTTGTTTCCCGCTTTTTTTCCTCTGTGTGCTCTGTAATTTACCTCATCATGTTCCTGCTATGTTGATTTACCTCACGATGCCCCTGCTATCTTGTTTGCTCTAAATATAATTGTTTATATAAAACTACAAGTTTGTGTCAGCGTCTCTCTGACCCCATTGAGATACTAGCTGTGCAATTCCCTCTCAACCTGATGGGACATAATCAAAAAAATATTTCAAACATCTTAGTGATCGGACAAGCATATTTTTCAGCCGTCTGTCTCTAGATGGCAGCCTGTGGATCAGCAGCGATCTGCATTGACACAACTGTCAATGCAGAGGCTGCATCAATGATTGAGGGGAAAGGACTTGAAACCCTTGAGTATTAAATTGGTAGAGAGGATATTGGTGGGGAAGAGAAAAGGGTCAGAGAAACTTCCTCTTCTGGCTCATCCATGAAGGGAAAGTGGTGTGCAGAGAGGCTTTTGTGCTCTTCCCAAGGTGGAAGCAGCATCTGGAAGAGTTGAGGGCAGGTGGGAGGAGAGGCCGGGAGCAAAAATTCGGGCTGTTTAGTTTCCTCCCCAGTGTAAAAGCAGAAAAGCAACTAGGTTCAAACGTGTCAGCTGCTATCTATTTTATAAATGAAATAAATTCTACTCCATTGGTGCTGCATGCTTCAAAAGTCGTGCCTTCAATTTTCTGGTGGTGGGGGATTTAAAAAACCTCCTTCAAGTTAGTTTTGACTCATTGTGGTTTTATGGATATGTTTAAAGGGCAGCAATATGAGACTGATCTGCCACTGCTATCTTCTGAGATTTTTTTTTCTTCACTTCCATGTCCAGCCAACCAACAAACACTGGTTTTCCTAGTCCTGTCCCATCTGTTTATTAACCAGGTTCAACTATGCTTAACACACCTACTCAGACAAAGCAATTCTCCATATGATTGCGAAGAGACCCTGTGAGTATATGGTGGCCAAAAATCAGAGGGCCTCAAATTGCTCCTTTGCAGACTAAGGAATTTTGTGAAAAGGCTTGCAAGGAGCTGTGCCTATTAATGCAATGGATTAGAAAAGGCGCTACCAGACTCCTCCTGACATGCTTTATAAGATTAAATATTGAGGAAAAGGCAGCATCTCCAGCCACGAATTGCATGGTTGAAGGATGGTGGGCCTTGCAATTGCCCGTCTTCAACATCCATGCATTCCTAATTTGCACCTCTTGCAGCTGTGGATTAGGGCATGAAAATTTCTTTTACTATTGCAGTGATTGTCATCTCTTTTTTTAAAAAAATACCGGTGCTTGCTTTCCATTCTTTGGCTTTTCTTGGTGTGTGTGTATGATATGGGTGAGCCTCCGGCAGTGCCACAATCACCCCCCTCCAAGCAGTGACTACAGCAAAGGGGTTAAACGCAGAGAGCTTTCCTCTTGCGCCTAGAGAGGAGGCAGGAAAGGAGGAAAAGACGGGTTGGGAGCCCAGTTCCCTGCCCATCTCACCTCCCCCCCCTTTCTGGTCTCCAGATATCCCTTATGCCAGGGCTGCGGAGATCCCTTCTTGGGGAGGGGTGCTCAAGATGCGCCAGGTGGGCAAAGGACGCTGCAAGAGGAGGGTTGGACCAGGAGGGGGAGGAGGGAGAGGAAGGGAGAGGAAAGGCGGAAGAGGAGGGGGAATCCCCAGGTGCAGGAAGGGAAAAGGAGATTCCTGGGGAGGGAGGGGAGAAGCGTGGAGGCAATCTTTTTACAGTGGGGCCTCTTCCCTTCTGAATTCTCTGATTTTTACTTGCAGCCGCTGCGCCTCCACTAGACTCTGATTCCCCTTGAAATCCTTCCTTCCAAGTCTCCTTCCTTCCCCTCAGCCCAACATCTTGGTGCAGTACAGCTCCCTGCTTGTGGCTTCCTGGTGTTGCCGTTCCCAGGTTCCCGGGCTGCTGACGGGGAAGGATCGGGTCCCCAAAGTAAGTCTGGAGGGATAGAAGAGGTGGAAGACTTGGGGAGACCTGAGTTCAGAGGGAAGGTGGCTGAAGGGGCTCCGTCCGAGGTTATGAACCATGCTAGGAGGAGCCCAGTGGCATCTGCAAGGTTGGTGAGACCTGAGAGGTTTGTTTTGAGATGCAGCATCTGAATCTGCCTCTTAAGATGCACAGGTTCCTTTTCTGGTGACTGCTGCCTCCCTCTTTATCTCTGCCCCACTAACTGAACATCTGGGTGGAAGTTTTCAATGTTACTTTTACCAGGTAGTCCTCAACTTACCACCACAATTGAGCCCAAAATTTTTGTTGCTGAGTCAGACATTGGTTAAGTGAGTTTTGCCCCATTTTACAATTTTTTTTTCTCCAGTTGTTAAGTGAATCACTGCAGTTATTAAGCTTAGTAACGTGGTTGTGAAGTGAATCTGGCTCCCAATTGATTTTGCTTGTCAGAAAGTCACAGAAGAGGACCACATGACTGCAGGATACTGCAACCATCATAAATATGAGTCCACTCTCAAGCACCTAAATTTTGATCCCGTGACCAGGGGGATGCTTTCCAACAGTTTTAGAAAGAAAGGACTCTTGGAGCCAGGTTTTACTCCAAATGGCATCTGGGTTGTTTCTTGCTGATGTCTTCTTCTGAAATTTGTTTGACTTCCTGATTTAATGTACAGTTTCAAGATTTCATAGCCACCTGTATGTGCCATCTAAACTTGTGCGCCCCTCTTTTAATTTCCCAAGGCCTGTGAAATGTTGAGCAGTATTTTAACAGGGTAAATTTAAAAGCAGTGATCAAATTAAATGCACTGTAAAGTCAGGGCAGTTTCAGGAGGGAATTCCCAGAATCAGTGGGGCTTTCAGCATGCAGAGGCAAAAACCTGCTATTTCAGATATTAAAAGCTGACTTTTTCCTACTTCAGAGATTGCCTTAACATTGTGTTTATTGGTTTTATTTATATTCCTGTTTTGTACACACAGGGCATCACGGAAGCTTGAATGGATTTCTGCAGAGAGTTTTCTCCATCTATAGCTGAATATTGATGATTTGCCTTATAAGGGTAGAATCAAGATTTTATTTGGAGATAGTAAGTGATAATTCTTACAGTTTATTATAGAAAACTCTATATTAAGGATCCCTATGCATTGGAAGATAAATTTAATAATTACATATGCTGTTCTAACCATTAGCTAAATTGAAGTAATTACAGAATCATATCTGGGTCGTCTTCCAAGCTTTCGGACTCATGCTGGAGTCCCTCTTCAGGGAACTTCTCTCTAGCAGAGTGTGTGCTGTTCTGTGTGTGGTATTTATAGTGTCTGTTGTATGTGGGTACTGGGATGTGTTGATGACTGGCTTTTAAATTGTTGGTTGTTGTTTGCTTATGCTGCCCAGCTCTTTACCTTCTAATTACTTGATAGGCTGGCCGGTAAATCAGCACTCTTATTTGACTGACGAAGGGCCTGTTTCCTAGGTGTCAATCACTTCCCTGGATATTTTTGTGCTTGTTTGTCCCCCAAACTTAGTAGCTTGTGTTTTTGTGTGAGAACTATAAATACCACTAAAAATATCACACACAGAACAGTACACAGTATAGTACACAGCTAGAGAGAAGTTCCCTGAAGATGGGCTCCAACATGAGTCCGAAAGCTCAGAAGACCAAAACCACATGCACACACACGCACACCCCTTCATTTGTGATATAATTACGTGAATGTGATTAATTATATTTAATTAATATATTTGATATAATTAATTAAATTAACCCAAGCATTAAAGCAGTTCCCCAAGGATTATTTATTTTGACTGCCTGTTGGATTTTCATAATGCTTGTAGAAAATCCAGATTGTAGAACTGGATCCAGATCATCAAAGAGTACTGGGGAGAAACAGACCTTTATGGATCCTCGGCTTCCCTTTTGTGCATAAGTAATTATGATAATTTCTATTCCGGCCAGGAAGAAAGATGGAGGCAAAAGACTCACTTGGATCTCAGGCAGGAAAGAGAACAGCAGTGAGGAGAAGCGTTCAAACTGCGGCAACACAGGAATATCTGAATGGTTTCACTACATCTCAGATTAAACAAGAACCAGAAGAGGGGCTGGACCGGTTGTGTGAGATCCAGAAAAGAGAAACTCTGAGGGCTCCATATTTGGATGGAAGAAACTCTCCACCTTCTCAGTCCTCACCAGAGAATAGCACTAGGCCTGCTTTTAGCAGAAAGGCCAATCTCCATCAACAGTCCCTCAGAGGAAAAGCTGCATCCGAAACCTTGCCAGGCCTGGGCTGCATGGAAATTCCCAAATTTTACGAAGGTCTGGATTCCCCAGTGGAAGTGAAGGAAGAGTTGGTGGAGGAGGGCAAGCTCAGTGTGGTGCTACAATGCCAACGCTTCCGGCAGTTTCGCTATGAGGAAGCTGAAGGGCCTCAGAAAGTGTTTGGTCACCTCTGGGACCTTTGCTGCCAGTGGCTGAAGCCAGAGTGTCACTCTAAGGAGCAAATCCTGGAGCTGGTGATCTTGGAGCAGTTCCTGATGATCCTGCCACTGGAAATTCAGAACTGGGTTCGGGAACAGTGTCCGAAGATGGGGAGCCAGGCGGTGGCTTTGGCCGAGGACTTTCTTCGGAGGCTGCCACAAGGAGATGAGCAGAGGGTGAGCATGGAACCTTGTCATGTTGGGCACCCTTGTAGAGCTCAGTTTACGGCCACAATTGAACCCCAAATTTCTGCTGCTAAGTGAGACATTTGTTAAGTGAGTTTTGCCCCATTTTGCAACTTTACTTGTTAATCATTGTGGCTGATAAGTTAATAACATGTTTGTTAAGTGAATCTGGCTTCCCCATTGACTTTGTCAGAAGGTGGTAAAAGAGGATCACATGGCCCCAGGACATCTCAGATTCAGGGATGGTCTTCTCCATCATTGCCAGTCTGAGACATTAAAATTAGGACATTTTAAACTTGTTCTGGACAACTAAGCTGTGATTTCCCTTGTAACTTTACCAATCTCTCAAAGGTTTGTAGTCTTTGAAAATTATGTTGCCAGAGTTCGAGAAGGGCTGAAATAAATCTCCAGTCGATCTTGATTTGTGTACCAGCTGTTGGCTGATATTGAGAAGATGTGTTCCAATCGTCTCCTTAGACATCTTCATGTTTCTCACATACAGGAAGATCTGACAGACTTGCAACATGAGCCTTTCAATTCCGAACTGGATCCGTTGGATATCGTGAAAGTTGAGGTCCCCATGGATGGAGACAGTGAGTAGACCAAAATGCTTTGAAAAACCTGGGGATGAAATCTAGTAAATGTAGAGGAAAGTGGTTGATCAATCTGAAACTATGTCCTGATGATGGCCTTCAGGGTATTTGAAGGTGCTTGTCACCACAAATCTTAGTAACAGAATTGCCAGCCCCAATTGTGGTCACTAAGTGAGGACTTAGTCACCACCATGTGGTCTTATTCTTCCTGCAATTGATAGGGAGGAGACTAATGTGCAGTAGGGAGTCTCTCTGGATGGCTTTCCTATTAGAAAGCTGGTGTGTGCAGGGGTGAAGGTGCTGTTGCTGGACTAAGAGTGGGGATACCAAAGTTTCAGTCCCTCCTCAGCCATGAAACATCCCTCAGTGTCAACCCCACTAGGCTTACTGAGTCATTACAATACAAACCTATTTTATTGTAACAGCTGAGAATTATGTTCATTCCAAGCTGAGTCCCAATTAGTTGCAAAACAAGTCCTTCAGAAGAAGTCCTTTGGGATAATCACCAACCTTTATCTTCTTTGACACCCTGCCAAAGGCCTTACTTGGCAAAGCCCCATGAAATTCAGAAACAAACAAGAGATGCCGACTGAAAACAGAGTTCACAACATTGCTTTCCTGCAAAAGTCCCAAGTTCCTTTGTTTCTCTTTTAAGCCTTATGGGAGGGGCCAATCATCTCCTGGCCTTACTCCCGAGTCATCCCTTTTGCTTTTGTTGCTCTTGCCTTCTGGTAGCTCTGCGCATGCGTGCACTAGGAACAGACTCTTCCTGTTCCTCTGCCTCTCTGCTGTCGGACTCTGGGGGCTCCGGAGTCCGCTCATCACTCCCAGATGGCCCTGGCCCCATCTCTGCCTCTGACACAGAGCCCTCGTCTGGGCCTTCCCCAGACTCCAGGACTGGCCCATGTTCCTCCCCAGCCTCCTCACTGTCCAACTCTGCTGCCAGCTCCACAGGCTGCTGGCGGACCACAACAAAAGTGCTCCAAAAAAAGAAAATGACAATTACAGGCAGTCTACGACTTACGACAACAATTGAGCCACAAATTTATGTTGCTAAGCGAGACAATTGTTAAGTGAGCTTTGCCTGATTTTAGAACTTTTCTCATCACTCTTGTTAACTGAATCACTGCAGTTGTTAAATTGGTTGCACTGTTGTTAAGTGAAACTGGCTCCCATATTGACTTTGCTCAGAAGATCACAAAAGGGATCAAGTGACCCAAAACACTGCAACCATCATAAATGTGAGTTAGCTGCCAAGCATCCGAATACAAATCATGTGACCATTGGGAATGCTGCATAGTCATAAATGTGAAAAATGGTCGTAAGTCACTTTTTCCACTGCCACTGTAACTTTGAATGGTCACTAAATGAACTGTTGTAAGTCAAGGACTACCTCTTGTTTCTATCTTGCTGTCAAGACACCTGTATTGACTAATCCATGAAATCAGCAAGCATTGAGTGCCATTTCAAAGAGATTTGAGTTGAATTTTTGTGCAGTATAATTGACGTATTCCTAATTTGCTTGTTCTTCTAGGAAGCTCCGATCATCAACACTACTTCTTTGGAGAAGTGACAGACCTGCCCAAGGGAATGTACATCAGCAGGAGGATAAAGGTGACTTCTGACTCTCCTTCAAGGATCCAGAAAGTCCCACTGAAGAAAAAACTACACAAATGCCAATATTGTGGGAAGCTCTCCGACTGCCGCTCCCACTTGATTATTCATGAGCGAATCCACACAGGGGAGAAGCCCTACAAATGTTCGTTGTGCGGCAAAACCTTCAGTATTAAAGGCAGGCACCTCATCCATGAGAGATCTCACACCGGGGAGAAGCCGTACAAATGCTCTGAGTGCGGGAAGAGCTTTGACACTCGCTGCAACCTCCTGAGGCACCGGAGAGTTCACACGGGCGAGAAACCCTACTGTTGCTCGGACTGCGGCCAGAGTTTCCGGTACAGACCGCAGTTAGTGATCCACGAAGGGACCCACAAAGGGGAGAAGCCTTATAAATGTGCAGACTGTGGAGAAACCTTCAGTCAGATGAGGCATCTGGTGATACATAAATGGACTCACACGGGAGAGTGGCCTCACAAGTGCGCCGTCTGCAGCAAAAGTTTCAATCAAAAGTCAGACCTTATTACTCACACCAGGACCCACACCGGGGAGAAGCCGTATGTCTGCTCTGATTGTGGGAAGAGTTTCATTTCGAATTGCCAGCTGAAGAAGCACGAGAGAATTCACACTGGGGAGAAACCGTACCAGTGCGCAGAGTGCGGGAAATGTTTCACTTACAGTTATCACCTCACAACGCACAAGCGGATACACACGGGCGAGAAACCTTACCAATGCCCGGATTGTGGAAAATGTTTCATTTCTAGTTCTCACTTTGCCACCCATAAGAGGACTCATACTGGCGAGAAGCCACACCAGTGTACCTACTGCGGGAACAGTTTCCTTGAGCGATCACAGCTTGCCAAACATGAAAGGTTGCACACAGGAGAAAAACCGTTCATCTGTTCTGAGTGTGGGAAGAGCTTCCCGCAGAGCCAAGAGCTCAAAAAGCACATGCGGACTCACACTGGCGAGAAGCCGTACAGGTGCTCCAAATGTGAGAAAACGTTCTCCAGTTCCTCTAATCTGTCCAGGCATCAGAAAATACATTTGAGGGAGAAGCTGTAATCAGGCGCTTTTAAAGATAAGACGGTAGTATGATCAGAGTAGTTAGATACCTGTAGTCCTAGTTCGAAGTGTCAATCAACCTGGAAAGGGGGACTTGCAACCTGGATTCGGAGTTCTGTCAGGTCACCTTCATGGTCATGGTCAAATTTTGGGCAGTTGGCAACAGAACAATTTGCAGTATCCCACGGTCACCTATCCATATGGTCTATCCATACGATCACAAAGGACTTTGTTAAGATACAGGTAGTCCTTGACTTACAACAGTTCATTTAGTGACCATTTGAAGTTACAACAGCACTGAAAAATGTGACGTAATGACCATTTTTCAGACTTATAACTGAAGAAAGTTAGCACCCACCCTCCTCCTAGAAGAATGAAATATTTTAGGAAACATTGAAAAGGCAGAATATTATATTTCCCTAAATGAGAACTGGAGAAACATGTTTTTTTTCTGAGGCAGGAAACAGACTCAGTCTTTCTTAATAACCCCAAAGATACTGTGGAGGCTACCTTTTAGAAATGCAGATTTGGTAATCCATTCAAGATAGGATTAAAACCCTAAGGAAGCCAGCATCTAGGATTAATTACATTTGTTAAACAAGATTAAAAACCCCAACTCATTGCTGGCCTTCAAGAGACAAACTAACTAAAACCAAATAACAAAATACACAAAACAAGCCTCTAAATTACAAAATGCTTTAGAACAAAGTGTATAAATATCAGCGGTGAAATGCTACGGGTTCGCACCGGTTTCGGGCGAACCGGTAGTGATAAAAACTACCGGTTCAGATGAACTGGTAGTAAAAAAAAAAGCTACCGGTTCCTTCAAACCGGTATTTCCAACGATCAGCTGTGCCACACGATTTAAAATTGCTAGAAAGCAGGAAATCCTGCTTTCTAGTCAATCTAAATCGTGCAGCACAGCTGTTCCCCCCCCTTGCTGTTATACTTACCTTCCCAAGCCTCCTTTTTCCATGCGAAGCACGTTTGGTGTGTACTGTGCATGCGTGCGTTTGGCACGGACTGTGTGGGCTGCGAATCGGTGTTAAATTGGGGAAGATTTCAGCACTGATAAAAATCCATGTGCTCATGAAATCAGGTTGTCAGCTACTCAGAATCACATGTGCTTGGTGGTTCTGCTTCACTATTAAAACCAACTTTCCTATCAGCCTCCATGTTTCCAGTGTCTTTCTCCTCACTTAGAACTGAACCCGGATGGACATTTCTTCCAACATGACTGTTGCAGCATCCCTGCAGTCAGGTGATTTATATCTGCATGCTTGACAACTTACTCACATTTATGATGGTTGCAGTGTCCCAGAGTCCCGTAATCCCCTTTTGCAGCCTTCTGACAAGCAAAGTCAATAGGGAAAAACCAAATTCACTTAACAACCATGTTACTAATTTAAGAACTGCAGTGATTCGCTTTAACAGATGTGGCAAGAAAAGTCATAAAATGGGCCAAAACACACTAACAACATAAATTTTGGGTTCAATTGTGGTCATACGTTGAGGACTAAATGTACCTGTACTTAATTTAATATCTGGAGCAGTGAAAGGTTGGACAATGAGTAAGAACACACAGTTGCAGCTAATTGGTTGAAGAGAGCTGGCCACTGCATGAGGCAATCTATGCTGTGATAGGCTACTCTGGGTGCGGAGAAGGAGGTTCCTTGTTTCCCGCCTTTTTTCCTCTGTAATTGTAATTTACCTCATGCTCTGTAATTTACCTCATGATATTCCTGCTATGTTGATTTACCCCACGATGTCCCTGTTTGGCTGATTTATCTTGTTTCCTTTAAATATAATTGTTTATATAAAACTACAAGTTTGTGTCAGCATCTCTGACCCCATTTGGATACTTGCTGTGCAATTCCCTCACAACCTAATAGGACGTAATCAGTGGTGGGATTCTGATAAATCAGTGTTTTTCAAATTTGGCAACTTTTAAGATGTGTAAACTTCAACTTCCAGAATGCTGTCCGGGCAATTCTGGAAGTCCACACCTCTTAGGATTGCCAAATTTGAAAAACCCTGTCAAAAATGGACAAATTAAGATCCTTTTTAGGGATCTGTCTCCTTTAAAAAAAAACATATTACAGATTATCGTGAGCAGCATATCTATGAAGGAAGACTAATAGAAACATGCTTTATGCATAAAAACATAGAAAGGCATCTAAGGATCACTAATCTCCCCACTTTCATGGACCGTAATTTATGAGAAGAAGTTTTCCTCAGCTCTGCTTTGCCTGAATATGCAATATCTCTGCTCTGTCATTAAGCTGTGATCATTCTGGCCCTAAAAATAGACACAAAGCTCTCTTAATCACAAGAACTGTCATCCATTCTCTTTATTTATAGTATGGGAGCCTATAGACACAAAGTTCTCCCAATCATAAAACTGTCCTCTATCTATCTATCTGTCTATCTATCATCTCTCTCTACCTATCTATATCTACCTACCTACCTACCTATCTATCTCTACCTATATCTACCTACCTACCTATCATCCATCCTTTCTTCCTTCCTTCCTTCCTTCCTTCCTTCCTTCCTTCCTTCCTTCCCCCTCTCTCTGTTTCTCCCTCCCTCCCTCCCTCTCTTCCTCTCCCTCTCTCTCTCTCTCTCTTTCTTTCTTTCTTTCTTTCTCTCTTTCAATTTGCACCAATTGCAGCTGTGGATTAGCGCCTGCAAGGGTCTGTTACTATTGCAGTGATTGTCGGTCTCACTTTAGTTTTGTTTTTGTTTTTTTTTTGAAAAAAGAATCCCGGTGCTTGCTATGCATCCTTTGGTTTTTCTTGGGGGGGTGATATGGGTGAGTCTCTCTGGCGGGGTCCTGGCTGGAAGAGTTTGGCGTTCCCCTGAAGCGCCCCAGTTGCCCCCGCCCTCCCTGCAGCGGCTTCAGCGAAGGGGTTAAACGCAGAGAGCTTTTCCTCTTGCGCCTAGAGAGGAGGCAGGAAAGGGGGAAAAGACGGGTTGGGAGCCCAGTTCCCTGCCCATCTCGCCCCCCCCCCACCCCTTTCTGGTCTCCAGACATCCCTTATGCCAGGGCTGCGGAGATCCCTTCGTGGGGAGGGGCGCACAAGAGGCGCCAAGTGAGCAAGGACGCTGCAAAAGGGGGAGGAGGAGGGGGCATCCCCAGGTGCAGGAAGGGAGGGGGAGAAGCGTGGAGGTGGTCTTTTACAGCGGGTCCCCTTCCCTTCTGAGTCCCCGCCTTTGCTTGCAAAGTTTTCTGCTCCTTGCCGGCTGCTGCGCGGCGGCGAGGGGCGCTCAAGAGACGCCAGGTGGGCAAAGGACGCTGCAAGAGGAGGATTGGAGCAGGAGGGGGAGGAGAGGGGAGGAGGAGGGGAGAAATCCCCAGGTGCAGGAAGGAAAGAGGAGATTCCTGAGAGATGTGGGGAGAAGCGTGGAGGTGGCCTTTTTATAGCGGTTCCCCTTCCCTTCTGTATTCTCCCGTCTTTACTTGCAGGCGCTGAGCCTCCGCTAGACTCTGATTCCCCTTGAAATCCTTCCTTCCAAATCTTCTTCCTTCCACTCAGCCCAACATCTTGGTGCAGCACAGCTCCCACAGCTTCCTAGTGTTGCCTTTCCTCACGTTCCCCGGCTGCTGACTGGGGAGGATCGGGTCCCCAAAGTAAGTCTGCAGGGATAGAAAAGGTGGAAGACATGGGGAGATCTGAGTTCAGAGAGGTTAGGAACCCTGCTAGGAGGAGCACAGTGGCATCTGAAAGGCAGGTGACAAAGACCTGAAAGGTGTCCAGATGGGTTTGTTTTGAGATGCAACACCTGAATCTGCCTCTCTTAACATGCCCAGATTCCCTTTTTGGTGACTGCAGCCTCCCTCTTTATCTCTGCTCCACTAACTGAACATCTGTGTGGAAGTTTTCAATTTTACCAGGTAGTCCTCAACTTACCACCACAATTGAGCCCAAAATGTATGTTGCTAAGTGAGACATTTGTTAAGTGAGTAATTATGATAATTTCTATTCCTGCCAGGAAGAAAGATGGAGGCAAAAGATTCACTTGGATCTCAGGCAGGAAAGAGAACAGCAGTGAGGAGAAGTGTTCAAACTGCGGCAACACAGGAATATCTGAATGGTTTCACTACATCTCAGATTAAGCAAGAACCAGAAGAGGGGCTGGACCAGTTGTGTGAGATCCAGAAAAGAGAAACTCTGAAGGCTCCGTATTTGGATGAAAGAAACTCTCCACCTTCTCAGTCGTCACCAGAGAATAACACTAGGCCGCCTTTTAGCAGAAAGGCCGATCTCCATCAATGGTCCCTCAGAGGAAAAGCTGCATCCGAAACCTTGCCAGGCCTGGGCTGCATGGAAGTTCCCAAATTTTACGAAGGCCTGGATTCCCTAGTGGAAGTGAAGGAAGAGTTGGTGGAGGAGGGCAAGCTCAGTGTGGTGCTACAATGCCAACGCTTCCGGCAGTTTCGCTATGAGGAAGCTGAAGGGCCACAGAAAGTGTTTGGTCAACTCTGGGACCTTTGCTGCCAGTGGCTGAAGCCGGAGCGTCACTCTAAGGAGCAAATCCTGGAGCTGGTGATCTTGGAGCAGTTCCTGATGATCCTGCCACTGGAAATGCAGAACTGGGTTTGGGAACAGTGTCCGGAGACGGGGAGCCAGGCGGTGGCTTTGGCCGAGGACTTTCTTCGGAGGCTGCCACAAGGAGCTGAGCAGAGGGTGAGCATGGATCCTTGTCATGTTGGGCACCCTTGTAGAGCTCAGCTAACGGCCACAATTGAACCCCAAATTAAGTGAGACATTTGTTAAGTGAGTGTTTGCCCCATTTTGCAACTTTTCTTGTTGTTAAGTGAATCATTGCGGCTGTTAAGTTAATAACATGTTTGTTAAGTGAATCTGGCTTCCCTGTTGACTTTGCTTGTTAGAAGGTGGCAAAAAAGGATCACTTGGTCCCCGGACACTGCAACTGTCATAAATATGAGTCGGTTGCCAAGGTTTCTGAATTTGATCACTTGACCGTTGGGATGGTGCAACGTCATAAGTATAAAAAATGGTCATAAGTCACTTTTTTCACTGCTGTTGTAACTTCAAATGGTCACTAAAGGAACTGTTGTAGTCGAGAACTAATCTGTAGCCCTCCATGGGAGTGTTTTTAATGATGAAAAAGCAGCCTAAAATCAGTAAGAAAGTGATTGTGAATTTCCATGTTTTGGTGGTGGTGGTGTTAGTTGGGAAGTCGTGTCCGACCCATCGCGACCCCATGGACAACGTTCCTCCAGACCTTCCTGTCCTCTGTCATCCCCCAGAGTCCATTGAAGCTCATGCCCATTGCTTCAGTGCCTCCATCCAGCCACCTCATTCTCTGTCATTCCCTTCTTCTTTTGCCCTCAATCTTTCCCAGCATTCCCAGAATCCCAGCTTCTCCAGTGAGTCTTTCCTTCTTGTTAGGTGGCCAAAGTATTTGAGAATTTCCATGCAACACTCTTTATCTGAAGATATCAGTATTTGTGGCTCATAATCTGATGCTCTGCATGATGACATTTTAATTAGTTTGAAAGACAGATTTGGGGATGCAGATGTGGGAAAGCAGAGCCACGAGAAACTGGTTAAAAGCCTCTTATCAAACAGCAATTGTAATGGGTTATAAACCCAGTGTGTATGTTGAGACATGGAAACAGAAAACTAATGGCAGAAGACTTAGTAGCCCATCAAGCTTTATCCTTTTAATTTATTTGCTGCATTAATATCTTCCCCCAGTGCTAAATTAAATGAAAGTACAACATTTCTTTATGTACAGTTAAGAAACTGGAATGGCTAAATGGGATCCGTTTTGATTGGCATTCTCTTCAGATTCAGGGATGGTCTTCTCCATCATTGCCAATCTGAGAGATTCAACTTGGGACATTTTAAACCTGTTCTGGACAACTAAGCTGTGGTTTCCCTTGTAACTTTACCAATCTTTAAAGCAGCCTAGTTGTGCCACATCATTGCTTCCTGAACCCCAGTGGGTTTGTAGCCTTTGAAAATGATTTTGCCAGAGTTCGAGAAGGGCTGAAATGAATCTCCGATCCTGGTTTGTGTATCAGCTGTTGTCTGATATTGAGAACATGTGTCCCAATCGTCTCCTTAGACATCTTCATACTTCTCACACACAGGAAGATCTGGTGGATTTGCATCATGAGCCTTCCAATTCCGAACTGGATCCGTTGGATATCGTAAAAGTTGAGGTCCCTATGAATGGAGACAGTGAGTAGACCAAAATGCTTTGAAAAACCAGGGGATGAAATCTGGTAAGCATAGGTAGAACGTAGTTGATCAATCTGAAATTATGTCCTGATCATGCCCCTTGGGGTATTTGAAGGTGCTTGTCACCGCAAATCTTAATGACAGAATTGCCAGCCCTTATTGTGGTCACTAAGTGAGGACTACGCACGTTCATTTAACACCACCCTGCAGTCATTCTTCCTGCAGTTGATGGGGAGACCAATGTGCAGTAGGGAGTCTCTCTGGATGTCTTTCTTATTAGAGAGCTGGTGTGCTGCAGGGGGGAACGTGCTGTTGCTGGACTAGGAGTGGGTATACTCAAGTTCCAGCCCCTCTTCAGCCATGAAAGGTCCCTCAGGCTCTGCCCCAGTGTTGGGATTCAGCAGGTTTGCACCGGTTCCTGCAAATCGGTAGCTAATGTTTTTGGGATGCTGTGTCGGTTGTAAATCCAAGGACCAATTGTAAGTCAATTTCAAACAGTCACTAAGTGAATGGTTATAAATCAAGGACTATCTGTACATGGGAACTACTGAATGTGCCCTTGTAAGAAGACATTCACAGGAAGCTGAATTTACCCTGAGTGGCCAAAGGGGGAAAAATCAGACAGGAATTTCAGGATACAGAATAGAGTTGGAAGGGACCTTGGAGGTCTTCTAGTCCAGTCCCCTACTCAAGCAGGAGACCCAGTACTATGTCAGACAAGTGGCTTTGCAGTCTCTTCTTAAAATTCTCTAGCGATGGAGCAGACATAGTTGTCATGGTGATCTAGCAGACAGGGCTAAATAATAAGGAGGTCACCCAGATGGGATTATCAAAAATATTTTAACATATTGAAATTTACATGTTGACTTGATCTTTCTATACCAGGGGTATCAAACTCAAGGCCCACGGGCTGGATCCTGCCCATGGGGTGCTTAAATCCGACCCACGGGCCTGGCCTGGAAATATTAAAGGACTGGCCCGTAGTGCCTCTGGCGGCTAAAACGGGCTGCGTGCACCCATCCTGTGCAGTGGTGGTATTCAAATAACAACTGGTTCTCTGCCCTAATGACTGGCTGGGTAGGCGTGGCCAGGTGGTCATGTGACTAGATAGGCGTGGCAAACTTAACATCACACATCACACCCAGCCCCGCCTCCCGGCCACTCGCCTCAAAGGCAGAGATGGAATATAGCTGGTTCGATTCAGGCTGATCCCACCACTGGCCAGCACTGCCCATTTTTCAGCCCGTTTTGAAGTATACAAGTCTTAAAGTTGCCAAGGTTGGATACCTGAGCTAGATGTTCTGATAGATCAACGTTTTTCAAATTTGGCAACTTTTAAGATGTGTAAACTTCAACTTCCAGAATGCTGTCCGGGCAATTCTGGAAGTCCACACCTTAGGATTGCAAGTTTGAAAAACCCTGTCAAAAATGGGCAAATTAAGATCCTTTTTAGGGATCTGTCTCCTTTAAAAAAAAAAAACATATTACATATTATCGTGAGCAGCACATCTATGAAGGAAGACTCTAATAGATGCATGCTTCATGCATAAAAATATAGAAAGGCATCTAAGGATCACTAATCTCCCCACCTTCATGGACCGTAATTTATGAGAAGTTTGTAATGAACTCAACAGAAGGTTTCCTCAGCTCTGCTTTGCCTGAATATGCAATATCTCTGCTCTGTCATTGAGCTGTGATCATTCTGGCCATAAAAATAGACACAAAGTTCTCTCAATCACAAGAACTGTCATCCATTCTCTTTATTTATAGTATGGGACGCTAAAAATAGACACAAGGTTCTCCCAATCATAAAACTGTCCTCCTTTGTCTTTATTTATATTCTGGAATAGTCAGATAATGAGGAAAAACTGAGCAGGAGAGATACGTGGAAAGACATTATTGATCTGATTTATCCTGTGTTTTAAAGCACAACCTGTTTTGCGAAGAGATGTACTGATATGAGGAAAAGGTCCAAGTGGGTGGAAGGATTTTTGACCCGCTTTCAAGCTTATTTTCTCAGAATTGGTTCTAAAACAAGCTAAAGTTTATTAGCACAGAAATTGTAATTGGAGCAAAAAAGGAAGAAGGGAGCTTTAGGCAGAAAACATTATGGCAATTCAAGTTTTTGATGACTTTTTCTTGTTATTCTTATTTTCATATCTTGGCTTTAAATCAACCCAAAGACATTACACTTGTTCAACATAATCTATATATGGTATGGGAATTTATATCATTTTTTTCCACAAAGTTTTGCTATAGTTCAGGTGTTACTGTGCTTAATAGTGCAACTTTATACTATTTCATATGGTTGTGTAATAATCCAAATTAAGAAGGGGGAATATGCTTTGGGGTGAAGGCACACTTTGTGTTTGCCAGCAAATGTTGAAAAGATTTGTGCAGTGTGGCAGGAAAAAGCACAATGGATGTGAGGTATTGAGATGTCTTATTGGTCTTTGAGATGTCCACAAGAGCCACATAAAATTGGGACAGTGGTCAGGAGTTTGTCTAATATCTCTTACGTGCATTTCCTCTAGCAAGCAAGCAAGTGGCAGCCCTCAGCTGCCCTTATTGGGCTGGGAAGTTAAGCAGGGATAAGCTTGGAGAGTCCATGGATGGGAGACAAATTGGGAAGAAAACATCTGAAAGCTAGATTGTAGAGGGGGAAAAAGTGCTCTGAAAAAAGAAATGGACAATTACAGGCATCCAATTGTGATCGACTTACGACCACAATTGAGCCCCAAAATTATGTTGGTAAGTGAGACAGTTGTTAAGTGAGCTTTGCCCCATTTTACAATTTTTCTCTTCACACTTGTTAACTGAATCACTGCACTTGTTAATTAGTCCCACGGTTGTTAAGTGAGTGTGACCATGGGGATGCTGCACCAGCAGGCATTGAGTGTGACTTCGAAGAGAGTGGAATTTTTGTGCAGTATAATTGACGTCCTCCTAACTTCCTTGTTCTTCTAGGAGGCTCCGACCATCAACAGTACTTTCTCGGAGAAGTGACAGACTTGCCCGAGGGAATGTACAACAGCAGGAGTATGAAGGTGACTTCTGACTCTCCTCCAAAGAACCAGAAAGTCCCACTGAAGAAAAAACTGCACAAATGCCAATATTGTGAGAACATCTCTGACTGCCGTGCCCACCTGATTATTCACGAGCGAACCCACACAGGGGAGAAGCCCTACAAATGCTCGCTGTGTGGCAAAACCTTCAGTGATAAAATCAGGCACCTCATCCATGAGAGAATTCACACCAGAGAGAAGCCGTACAAATGCTCTGAGTGCAGGAAGAGCTTTGACACTCGCTGCAACCTCCTGAGGCACCGGAGAGTTCACACGGGCGAGAAACCCTACTGTTGCTCGGATTGTGGCCAGAGTTTCCGATATAAACCGCAGTTAGTGATCCATGAAGGGACCCACAAAGGGGAGAAGCCTTATAAATGTGCAGATTGTGGAGAAAAGTTCGGTCAGATGCGGCATCTGGTGATACATAAATGGACTCACACGGGAGAGCGGCCTCACAAGTGCGCCGTCTGCAGCAAAAGTTTCAATGAAAAGTCGGACTTTATCGCGCACACCAGGACCCACACTGGGGAGAAGCCGTATATCTGCTCTGATTGTGGGAAGAGTTTCATTTCGAGTTGCCAGCTGAAGAAGCACGAGAGAATTCACACCAGGGAGAAACCGTACCAGTGCACAGAGTGCGGGAAATGCTTCTCTTACAGTTATCATTTCACAACGCACAAGCGGACACATACGGGTGACAAACCTTACCAGTGCCCGGATTGTGGGAAATGTTTCATTTCTAGTTCTCACTTCACCACCCATAAAAGGACCCATACTGGCGAGAAGCCCTATCAGTGTACCTACTGCGGGAACAGTTTCATTCAGCGATCGCAGCTTGCCAAACATGAGAGGTCGCACATGGGAGAGAAACCCTTCATCTGTTCCGAGTGTGGGAAGAGCTTTCCCCAGAGCCAAGGGCTCAAAAAGCACATGCGGACTCACACTGGCGAGAAGCCATATGGGTGCCTCAAATGCGAGAAAATGTTCTCCAGTTCCTTTAATCTGTCCAGGCATCAGAAAATCCATGCAAGAGAGAAGTTATAATGGGGCACTTTAGACAAAAGATGGTAGGGTGATCGGAGTAGCTAGATACAGGTAATCCTCATTTGAAGTGACAATTGATACCTGAAAAAGGGGACTTGCAATGTGGATTTGGAGTTCTGAAGGTCAGGTCCCTCCATGGTCCCGTGACCAACTTTCGGGCACTTGGCAACAGAACAATTTGCAGTATCCCACAGTCACCTGACCACGTTTTGCAATGGTTTTTGCAGAAAACCAGCACTTGGCAAAACTGCACCCATGGCAACCCATCGGTTTGTTTTAGAACCACGGTGTTTACTTAACAATGGCAGATTTTGCTTAATGAATGCGATGATTCACTTAACGATCGCAGTGAAAGGGTTTGTAATATCGGGTTGGTCATGTTCTATGACTGTTGTGACATGACTGTAATGGACAGGCTCTGAGCCGTGGTGGCGCAATGGTTAATGCAATACTGCAGGTTACTTCTGGTGATTGCCAGCTGCCTGCAGTTTGGCAATTTGATTCTCACTTGTTCAAGGTTGACTCAGCCTTCCATTCTTCTAAGGTGGGTAAATGAGGACCCAGGTTGTTGAGGGCAATATGCTGACTCTGTAAACCACTTAGAGAGGTCTGTAAAGTGGTATATAAGTCTAAGTGCTTTTGCTACTGTTATGTCAAGGACTGCCTATTGTGGGTGTAGTATGGCGTAGGTCAAGAAAGAACACAGAAAGAAGGGAACCAAGTCGTGTTTGGTCAGCTGCTAAACCAAAATGCTGTAAAGATCTGGTTTGCTGGGAATGACCTTGTTTCTTGTGAATGACCTTATTTCCCATTTGGGTTCACCACCTGCTAGTGGGAGAAACTAAACCAGAAATATCTCCTCTCCACTCCCAAATCTGCAAGGAAATAAGATTGCTAGACCTCATGATATTCTCATGCTGAGATATATCCCAAGACACTGCAAAGAATGCTGAAGTTGGGTGAGACCTTGGGCTTTTGGCATTTTAAAATGATTATACGGTAGTCCTTGACTTATGACTACAATCGAGCCCAAAATTTCTGTTGCTGAGTGAGAAATTTCTTAAGTGAATTTTGTTCCATTTTATGACCTTTCCAGCCTCAGTTGTTAAGTGATTTGCTGCAGTTGATAAGTTAACAACCCAGTTGGTTAAGTGAATCTGGCTTCCCCATCGGCTTTGCTTGTCAGAAGGTTGTAAAAGAGGATCACATGATCTTGGGACGCAGCAACCATCATAAATATGAACCAGTTGCCAAGCATCCTAATTTTGATCATGTGATCATGGGGAAAGCTGCAACAGTCATAAGTGTGAAAATCTGTCATTAAGTCACTTGTCAGTGCTGTTGTAACTTCAAACGGTCATTAAATGAATTGTTGTAAGTCAAGGACTACCTGTATTATGGTTTTATAGCAAGTGCTACTTGGGAAGAGAGCTCGACATCTGCAGGCAGATGTTTCAGAACCTTGTGTTACATAACTGGTGCCAATTCTTTCTCTGCTTCATTAACCATGATGGGTAAACTGTGGTCTCTGGCTCACTGTTTTCTTAAGAAGGTTGGAAACCGGAACTTCCAAAGCGAAGTTTATACACCACTCTAAATAGACCAGAGAAAGAACTTCCTTGGTGTGGTTTGTGAATAACTCTGAACCTAAAAGTTTTTCCTAAAAAATTGACCGAGTACAGACTGAGATACATGGTTTGTTCAACAAAGCATGATTAGAAATAAACTCAAGTACAGTACAGTACAGTATACAAATGCAGGATGTTTAGCCATTTTTGATGGCAAGAGGAGTCACATAAAAAGTTAACAAAGTTTGACCCAACAATGTGATAAATAAATTCAAGAGGTTGTAATTTACCATAATATAGACTAGCCTATATAGCTTGTATATTATATTCTTGCCTCACTTGCCTTTATTTTAAAGTATAGCCACACTATTATGTAATCTCCTACAGAGTACCATATAGCTCATGAAAGACATATTATGCATTTATATAAGATATATCCTATGTTTAGTATCTTAACATATAGCCACATTATAGGCATGTTTTAATGTTGCTTACAGAGAATTTCCTGTTAGCCTGAAAGGGGCCTCCTCCTTTCTCTCTCTTTCTCTCTCCCTCTCTCTCTGCTTGAGACCAGAACTGACAGGGAAAGTAATTAATCTGTTAACTAGTCTCCATAGAAAAAGGGAATAGCCTTGACTGGGGTAAGAATATATCTAATTCAAGCTCAGTTTAACATCCTCCTCCCTCAAATGTTGTTTCAACTCAATTAATGTCCTGTTTTATTGCTATGTTAGGGAGTATCAAAGGGATGGGATAGGAGGGGGTTGATTGCTTAGCAAGTTTGGGTGACAATAACGGCTTAACTAACTTCATATATTTAGGGGTAATAGTAGATTATAGGTGGTCGGAAAGCATGTGACTGAACCAGACCTATCAATTGGGCTTGGCTAGGATAGGAAGGACCTGTAGCCAGTGAGAGGGATGTATAAAATATGCTGAGATCTATAACTCGGTGTGGGCTTCTGTTGTGTCAAGCAAAAGTCTCACAAGCTATTTGCAAACAGCTTTTCTTAATCTTACTTCTGGCTGACCCAAGTATTGTGTGAATTTATTACGCACACATAGAAGTCGAAGATCATTCTTGGAAAGCCCAAATACTTCAGTACGTAGTTTGCAAATGTGGCCTGTATGTTTGCTCATTGATTGAAAAGTTCATCTGTGTTGGAATAAATATCCATCTGCTTCAGTTCCAAGCCAGGAGAAAGACAGTGGAAACATGGAGGCTGATTGGAAAGATGGTTTAATGAAGCAGAACCACATGGGTTCTGGGCAGCTGGCCACATGGATTTGAGTGTATGTGTGGGGGGTATTTATACCTTCTCTTGGGCTTTGCACTTGAACTTCCTGTTCCTGTGCAAGAAGATGTATTCTATTGGCTGTTGTCAAACTCCCATGGTGCCATGTACAAATCGTAGGAGTTTGTCTGAGGTAAGCTTGGTTAAAGTTTGGCTGATGCAATGAAGGGGCTTGTTGGGCAATTCCTATTGTGGCTGAATGGCTTTGCCCTGAAGGATAATTCCATCGTCCTGGAGCTGAAGGTCTTTTGTTTTGTAGATAGGCTGGCCCAATCTTTCCTAATGGGCACAAGATATCTGCTGGGGCTATTAAGCAATTTTTTTTAAAAAAAATCATGTTTCTCCATTTCTCATCCAGGGAAATATACCCTGTTTCCCCAAAAATAAGACATCCCCTGATAATAAGCCCAATTGGACTTTTGAGTGCATGGCAATAAGGCCAAGCACTTATTTCAGGGTTCAAAAAAATATAAGACAGGGTCTTATTTTCGGGGAAACACAGTAATATTCTGCCTTTTTAATATTTCTCAAAATATTTCATTCTTCTAGGAGAGGGGTAGGTGCTAACTTTCTTCATCTGTAAATCATTGCAAGGAACCTAATTGGGTTCCAACTTTGTGACAGTTCCCAATTTACTACAAGTAGTGCTCGACTTAGGACCGGTCGCTGAGGAACTGTCTGTTATGATGAACCTCCCTAGATGACCCAGATTTGATCTAATGGTTGCCACTCCCTCCTGCTATCACCTTGATTGTAATTTTGGGCACTTGGCAACCAAGTTGCATTTACAGCGTTTTGCAGTGTCCGGGAGTCACATGATTGCATCCTAAATTGCATTAACAGAAGGATTCAATTAAGATCAAGCGAGGTACTAATACCTCATAAAAGAGCCATATGCAAGGGAGCTGTGATTCTATCTCCTACCATCAGCTGCAAGAGGAGAACCTCAAGGCAAAGTAGCAAAGGCTGATACAGCCCTTTTGAAATACAGATAGTCCTTGATTTACGGCCACAATTGACCCCAAAATTTCTGTTGTTAAGTGAGACATTCTCTAAGTGAGTTTTGCCCCTTTTTATGGCCTTTCTTGTCTCAGTTGTTAAGTGAATCACTGCAGTTCATAAATTAGTAATCCGGTTGTTAAGTGAATCTGGCTTCCCCACTGACTTTGCTTGTCAGGTCGTAAAAAGGGGATATGATACAAGTCATAAATATGAACCAGTTGCCAAGCATCTGAATTTTGATCAGATTGTGGGGATACTTGAAAGATTGTAACTGTGAAAAATGGTCACAAGTCGCTTTTTTAAGTGCCTTTGTAATGTTGAATGGTTACTAAATGAACCGTTGGAAACCTAAGATTACCTGTATTACTTTGTACATCCAGAGCTGTTTAGTTAGTATAATTATTTTACTGCCATACATTTATTTCAATAATGTTACATTAAAAAAAAATCATCTTCACAGTCCTTATTACACCGAGCCCAAAAAATTGAAAAAGGTCAAAACAGACGCTTTCATAATGTGAGATGAGATAAATGGAGATTAATGTCTGTAATGCAGATTAAATAAAAAGTTTGCAGAGTTGGTGTCTTTAAAAGTCGGGCTTTAAAATGTCAAAATGGCATTTTTTTCAGCTCTGTTTATGAACCAACGAAACATGTGGTGAAGAAAAATGAACTTGTTTTAGTCATTGTGTTTTAGTCTGACAATTCTCTTATTCTGTGCCCATGTATTTTCCTCCAGCACCAAAGGGATTAGAACATAAATGCGCGAATTCATAAATGTTGCATTTATACTTACACTGAGAGGTAAACAGAAGGTTTTGTGTTAAATTGATGCCAGTCCTCCTTATGTTGAGGTCACTTTTATTTTGTTGATTGTTGAAGAATGTAACAGAAGAGGGGAGGGCGGAAGGGACTTCATTTTATTTTGCTTTTCAACAAAGAAACGAGAGGATTACAAAGGGTTACTTTCTGCTGATTCTTAATTATCAATTTTTTAAAAAAGTTATTTTCTCTGAAAGTCATGAAAGCTATCATTTTGAGCTAGAGCAATGTTTCTCCATCTCAGCAACTTTAAAACGTATGGAATTAAGGAGAAACTTCCTAACAGGGAGGACAATTAACCAAAGGAATGGCTTGCCTTCAGAAGTTGTGGGTGCTTCATCACTGGAGCTTTTTAAGAAGAGACTGGACAGTCACTTGTCTGAAATGGCATAGGACTGTGATGTTGAACCTATGGCACATGTGCCCCAGGTGGCATGCAGCGCCCTCTCTGGGCACGTGAGCCGTCACCCCAGTTCAGCTCTCCCGACCAGCTGGTTGTTGGGTTTCTGCGGCACACACGCGGGGGGGGGGCGCGAGGCACGTGTGGAGGGCATGTAGGATGTGTGTGTGTGTCACGTGAGCATGTGCAGGCAGTCACGCACACATTCGTGGGGGTGGGGCACATGCGCGGGGGGGGGGGGGGCTAGGGCCAGTGGTGGGATTCAATTTTTAACAACCGGTTCTCTGTCCTAATGATTTCCTCCAACAACCACTTTGCCAAACTGCTCAGAAAGTTAACAACCGGTTCTCCCGAAGTGGTGCGAACTGGCTGAATCCCACCACTGGGTGGGTGCATGCGTGGGGGTCACACGTGCATGTGTGGGGGTGCGTGGTGCATGCAGGGTTTGCAACGTGCAGGGGTGAGTGTGCATTGCATTTTGGGGGTTCTGGCGCAGGTGCTCACATAGGGCACTCCATCTGAAATAGGGTCTCCTGCTTGAGCAAGGGACTGGACTAGAAGACCTCCAAGGTCTTTTCCAGCTCTATTCTGATTCTGATTCATCACTGGAGATTTTTAAGAAGAGCCTGGGCAGTCTGAACCCATTTCACTTAGTGACCATTCAAAGTTACAACGGCACTAAAAAAAGTGACTTATGACCATTTTTCAGACTTACAACCATTGCATCATCCCCACGGTCACCTGATTTACCATTCAGATGCTTGACAGCTTATTTACATTTAGGACGGTTGTAGTGCCTCCAGGTCACGGGACCCCCTTCTGCGACCTTCTGGCAACCGAAGTCAATGGGGAAACCAGATTCACTTAACCACCATGTGGCTAGATTTAACTGCAGTGATTCACTTAACAACTGCAGCAGGAAAAAGTCATAAAATGGGGGCAAAAAATTCTCACTTAGCGACATAAATTTTGGGCTCAATTGTAATCCTAAATCGGGGACTACTGGGAACAACCCCAAAATAGCTAAATTATTTCATGTTCCTCAGCTGCCTCTAAGGGTTCAGGGCCAAGTTATCCACTTCTGGACAGCTAGTTCTGATCTCCAGGACTATTCATTTCAAAAGGAACCTATTTCTTGTGAGGTTGGGGGAATCCCTGTGTTACTGCGCCCCTTATCCGCAGCCACTGACTAGACGGAAAATGCCGACTTGGGGAATGATCAACCGACCGCTCGTGCATCCATGCATATCAACGGTGCGTTTTTCCCCTTCTCGCCGTCTGATTGGATAACAGCGGCATTCAAACGGCCCAATTGAAAACGACGGATTCGACAGTCAGCGTCGGCATTCCCGCGGGGCGGGGTGTAGAAGATATTCTGGCTCGTCTATTGGCCTCGGGTCCCTCTTACGCCAAGCGTCAATCAACCAACCTCCAAGATAACGGCGAAACGGTTACAATAGCCCTCATCCCTTTCCCCGCCCAGATCTCGGTCCCGCCCCCTTCCTGTCATTGGGAGTTTCGGCCAGCACTGGCCCGCCTCCTTCCCCCCGTAAAGATTCGAACGCCTTTTTTAAAGAGTGGATTGGCTCGCAAGTGAGGGGCGGGGCTCGGAAAGCGTGGCGCGAAGGTCGAATGTAGCGGACGGGAACAAGGAAGGGGTACCTTCGTGGAATCGCTGTCGCGCTCCCCCTCCGCTCCCGCCCCAGGTGAGAATTTCCGAGCATTGTGATGTCACCGCCAGGAATCCGTACCATTGTGACGTCACGGAGAGGCACTGGATTGCTTTCGTCGGCGGTGACGTCAGAGTTTTTAACCCCCAACTTTCTGGAGGATTTGCGGGAATGGTAGCTGATCCCTAGCCGAAATTTGCATTCAGCATCCCGGCTGAGGTCTGAATTAGGATCGCTCCCGTAAAAAAAAGATCCACTTTGGTGCTCGGTTATACCAAGGCAACCGTTTGGCTGTGTCGGCATTTGTTACCCGGGCTTTAGGTATGAACAAATTAATTGCATCGATGAATTAATTGCACGTAATTCCGGGGACCTCTAGGAGACAGTTTGTTGAAATCCCCTCGTTTAATCCCCACAACTCATCTGTTAGGATATGGTTTACTAACTCTATTCAGCAGACTCGTAGGGTGGATCATTAACAAATGTCTCCTTTATCTTTAAAAAAAAAAAAACTTGAGAGAATCTCAGCATTTCTACCCATATTTGCAAGCACAGATGCTAATGTTGGAATCTACCAGTCAATAGAAGAGAAGTGAAGAGAGAATAGGAATAGGAATAGGAATGGAGTTCTTATTGGCCAAGTGTGATTGGACACACAAGGAATCTGTCTTTGGTGCATATGCTCTCAGTGTACATAAAAAGACAAGATACATTTGTCAAGAATCATAAGGTACAATGCTTAATGATAGTCATAGGGTACAAATAAGCTACTAGCAACAAAGTTACAGTCAGGCAGTCATAAGTGGAAGGAGATGGGTGATGGGAACAATGAGAAGACTAATAGTAATAGTAATGCAGCCTTAGTGAATAGTTTGACAGTGTTATTTGTTTAGCAGAGTGATGGCATTTGGGAAAAAACTGTTCTCGTGTCTAGTTGTTCTGGTGTGCAGTGCTCTATAGCAGGGGTCACCAACCTTTCGGACCTCAGGGATCACTAAATTCATAATTTTAAATCCCAGGGACCACTAATATATTTTTTAAAAAATGATAAATAGTATTTAGTGCAATATAAAAAATGCAAATAATTTTTATGTGGACCAACCAAAATTTTCTCATGGACCACCAGTGGTCCACGGACCACCAGTTGGTGACCGCTGCTCTATAGTGTTGTTTTGAGGGTAGGAGTTGAAACAATTTATGTCCAGGATGCGAGGGGTCTGTAGATATTTTCACAGCCCTCTTTTTGACTTGTGCAGTATACAGGTCCTCAATGGAAGGCAGGTTGGTAGCAATTGTTTTTTCTGCAGTTCTAATTATCCTCTGAAGTCTGTGTGACTAGGAATACATTCTGTGGTTACAGAATCGTTGCCAGAGGCGTTGTTTCTCGATCATGTAATCCCTGAAAAATACTCTTCCCATTCACTAGGAAGATTGTGGCAAGAGATTCTTGCTGTTTATTCTTTCAACAACAGTCCTGCAAGGTGGACTGGGCTGAGAAAAAATTGCTGGCCCCAAGCTACCCACTCAGCTCCATGGGCTTATGTATGAACAGTTCCCCAAACCTGGTAACTTCCTAACAGGTGGACTTCATTCCCCAGAATTCCCTGCCAGCATCTGTATTGCTGATAAATCTGGTGGAGACATGTAGAATCTGCCAAGGTTGAGAAACTGTTCAAGTGGAAATTATGTATGTCTTCCTGGTCCTTGTCCCAGCTCCTTAATCACTACTATGATACATTTGGTATTTTTATAAAAGTAGAAATTGGTTTTAAAATCAATCTTAAATATATCAGCAAGCTAGTTGACCAATGTGTCCAGAGATCATCTTCACTTGGATTAATATTGTTCCATGTAACTAAGAAGGTTAGCCACAGAAATTCTGGTCCCAACTGAAGTTGGAGGATGTAGGTAATAACAATTCTGAGTATGTGCTAATTCTGCTCATACTTTTTTTGCACCCAAATCAGGTCACTTAGAGCTACAAAAATCTGAAAAATCATGAGAAAATAAGTGTCACTCACCATCTAGTAATCTTCCAGGTTTCTACTGGCTGATTTGCTAGCCCTAAATTTGTAGGATTTGATATGCTATGTCATTATAGTAGTTTGAAAAGAGAATTTAAAAGGACCATCAATTGCTACGAAGGTATCTTATAATTCCAACAGCCAAAATGATCATACAGGTGAAGTCCTTTGAACCTTTTGTTTAGTGACTGTTCAAAGTTACAAAAGCACTAAAAAAAGTGACTTATGACCGTTTTTCACACGACCATGGCAATATCCCCATGGTCAGGTGATCAAAATCCAGACGCTTGGAAATTGGCTCACATTTATGACGGTTGCAGTATCCCATTTTGTGACGACCTGACAAAGTCCGTAAGGAAGCCAAATTCACTTTACAGTTGTTTTATTCACAACTGCACTGATTTGCTTAGCAACCGTGGCAAGAAAGGTCATAAAATGGGCCAAAACTCATTTAACAACTGTCGCACTTAGCAATGGGAATTTTGAGCTCAATTGTCATAAGTCAAGGACTGTCTGTACTCCTGAATCTCAAATGACTGGTCAGGTATTGTCAGAGGCAATACTTCTTATTTTCTTTGCCAGGCGTTATGTGGCGTTCTCCATCAGCTGGCACCAGTTCCAGAAGAACCCCCTCAACCCCTCCTTCCCACCGCCGCCAATCTGGAAGTTCGCCACGCAGGAGGCAACCCCCTCCCCGTCGTCCTGGACTGAGGCAACCCCCACAACAAGAGGCAGGTAAGAAATATGGATCATTGACCGGAACAAAAAGTCTAATGAAAAGAAGGACTGGGATGACAATGATAGTGGTGTTGCAATATCTCAGGGGCTGCCACAAAGAAGAAGGGGACAACCTAGTCCAGGAGTTTGCAACTTTTAAGCACTCAAAGAGCCATTTGGACTCGTTTCCCACAGAAAATAAAACACTGAGAGCCACAAAACCTGGGTGGGCGTGGCCAACTCAATGTCACTCACTTCCACCAGTTACATGACCCCCCCCACCCAGCCACGCCTACCCAGCCCGTCATTAGGGCAGAGAACCAGTTGCTAAAAAAAACAGAACCACAAAACCCTTTTGACATATATCTCTCTCCCCTCCCTCCTCTCTCTCCCCATCTCTGTCTCTGCCCTGGCTGCTTCTCCATCCCCCGTTGGCCTTACCTTACCTTCTCAGGCCAGGCGAGGAGTGACTGGGAGGAGAGGGCGAGGGGTGGGGCCAGCCAATGGTGGGATCACCCGACAGGGAGCCACAGCAGAGGGCCCAAAGAGCCGCATGTGGCTCCGGAACCGCAGGTTGCTGACCCTTGACCTAGTCTCCAAAACACCTGAGGGCAGGACAAGAAGCAATGGATGGAAACTAATCAAGGAGAGAAGAAACCTAGAATTAAGGAGAAATTTCCTGACAGTGAGAACAATTAATCAGTGGAACAACTTGCCTCCAGAAGTTGTGAATGCTCCAACACTGGAAGTTTTTAAGAAGAGATTGGACAACCACATGCCTGAAATGATATAGGGCAGTGATGGCAAACCTTTTAGGCACCGAGTGCCCAAACTGCACGCACGTGCCCAAACTGAAAGGTGCGTGCAAATGTGCACATGTACAGACATGCACGAATGTGCACATGCACAGACATCCATAAATGTGCACACACGCGCATGTGCAGCAGAGACTCGAAGACTGGCGGGAGGCGGGGCATCCCAACACTGGCAGCGCGGCAAGAGGTAAGACCTTTTTCGTGAGCTTCTGTTTCGTCGTTTGTAGGGAAACAGAAGCTCACGAAAGAAACGTCACGGAGATCTGACCTGGGATGACGGCGCACATGCCAGCAGAGAGGACTCTGTGTGTCACCTCTGGCACGCATGCCATAGGTTCACCATCACGCATATAGGGTTTCCAATCCCCCTGAGCAGGGGATTGGACTAGAAGACCTCCAAGGTCCCTTCCAACTCTGCTATTCTAATTGTGGTAAGAAAATAAACTAGGATAGTTAGGATTAAGGTTAACCACTATCGCAGGCTCTTCCCCTAAAATACAGATGTAAACTTACTGTGATTTGGTGGAGATGTATGCAAGAGAAAACCTACAAGGTCCCTTCCAACTCTGTTTTCCTGAAATTGAAAGAAAGAGGATTTTTTTCAGGTGTAGCTAGTCTGGGCAAATTACCCCCTCCAAAGCTTTGGAGAGGTTGACTTTTGTAGGAAACCTTCAATTTATGAGCAGTGATACAGAGGTGGACCTTGATTTAAGACCCCAGTTGAGTTGAGCCCAAAATTTCTGTTGTTAAGCGAGACAGTTTGTTAAGGAATAGCAAGGTTGTGCACATGAGAAATGGCTGAGAGTGATTGTGAATAAGCACTGTCAATACAGACACACTGAGTTGTGATATTCTTTTACTTTTAGGAAAAAGCAAAGCAAAGTCCAATAAACAATCCAGGTCATACACAGATAAAGATAGTTAAATTGTCAATCCAGGGATATTCCAAGAACAAAGTCTTCTTACCAGTTGTTGTAGTCATATGCAATAAAACAGTTCTTTTTGGAGTTGCAAACAGGAACAAGTACAGCAGTAAAACAATCAGTAAAAAAAGGTGGAAAACAACAAGTAGCAATGATCAAGCAGTGATCATACAGAGAGAACAGGCAGAGAGGAGCAAAGGTAGCAATAATAATGTAATAAGAAAAAAATAAGCCATGATTCAAGCTTCCTCTTAAGTACATTAGTTACAGAGCTAGTCAATCAGAATACAGTATGATGCAATACAGCAGTACATTCTTAAAGCTATACATTACATTTTGACTGCAAACATACATTGATGGTTTATATATATTGCCAACTCAACCAGTTAGGCAATAGCCATTCCCTAACACAGTTGTTAAGTGAGTATTGCCCCATTTTAAGACCTTTCTCGCCATAATTGTTAAGTGAATCACTGCAATTGTTAAATTAGTAACCTAGTTTGTAAGTGAATCTGACTTCCCCATTGTCTTTGCTTGTCAGTAATTCGCAAAAGGTGATCATATAACCCAGGGATACTGCAGCGGTCATAAATATGAGTCAGTAGCCAAGCATCTGAATTTTGATCACATGACAATGGGGATGCTGCAACAATTGTCAGTGTGAAAAGCGGCCGTAAGTTCCTTTTTGCAGTGCTGTTGTAACTTCAAATGGTTACTAAATGGACTGTTGTAAGTCAAGGACTACCTGTATTGGACAGACAGATGTAGGAACTGGGCGTTGCTGGCAGCCAGGCTTGCGATGTTTTACTTTTGTCACACTTAACGTTGATAAGTTAGTAACGTGATCATTAAGTGAATCTGGCTTCCTCATTGATTTTCCTTGTCAAAAGGTTGCAAAAGGGGATCACATGACCTTTTGGGAGACAATAACGGTCATAAGTATGAACCAGTTTGCCAAAAATCTGAATTTTGATCACACGATCGGAAGGCTGCTACAAAGGTTGTAAGCAGAAACATGATCACGGGTCCCCTTTTTTCGGGACTGTTGTAACTTTGAACAGTCACTAAACGAACTGTCGTAAGGCGAGGACTACCTGTATTGCAGATACGGGAAGCTGATCCATATAAATACTTGGCAATTCTGGGCTGCTGAGGCAGCTGTTCTCAATCTTGGCAACTTTAAAATCCGTGGACTTTGATTCCCAGAATTCCCAGAATTTCAAGCCATCAAAGTTTGGAACTACTGAACTGAAACTTCTTTTCCTCTTGGGGATCATCCCCCCCCCCTTTGTTAACCCCCCCTCCTTTTATGTCCTATCCAGCAGGTCATCGGAGAAGGCGAAGATACAGGCCTGGCCAGCGAGCCTTGCAGGAGATCAGAAAGTATCAAAAAAGTACTAATCTACTTATTGCCAAGTTGCCCTTTTCTCGTGTGGTAAGTTGTGTGTGCACCCTGTTTTGTTTTGTTTTGTTTTCCTTTTACTCTGTTTCCTCCAAAATAAGACATCCACTGATAATAAGCCCAAACGGGCTTTTGAGTACATGGCAATAAGGCCAAGCACTTATTTCAGGGTTCAAAAAATATAAGACAGGGTCTTATTTTCGGGGAAACATGGTACATGTGGCCTTCTTAGATTCCACAGAGTCCAAAATGAAACTTATTCATCTTTTTTTTTTTTTTTTTGCACTGGTGATGTTACCTGCAAAATGTCTGCAAGAAAACTACCAAACTCAGAGAGCACCAAGGACCCTTCAGAAGGTTGTTATGCATTTCATGATTCTCTATAACAGCGATGGCTAATCTTTTTGCCATCGTGTGCCAGTAAGGGGGAGCAGGGGAGGTACGTGTGCCCACATCCATAATTCTATGTGCCCTGTTCTGCGCATGTGCGCGCAACCCCCCCCCCCCCCACTCCTGGCATGCAATGGCCTGGTAGGCCCGTTTCTCTTTCTCATCTGGCTCCAGATCCTCTCTGTGCATCTGGGAAGGGTGAAAACAGCCTTCCCCACCCCCTCGGAGGCCCTCTGAAGGCCTGAAACGGCCCATTTCCCAACTCCGGGTGGGACAGGAAATGATGTTTTTTGCTGTCCCCAGCCTCCAGAGCTTCTCTAGGAGTGCACAGAGAGGATCTGGAGCCAGGTGACAAAGAAAAACGGGCCTTCCCCACCCCTCAGGCCCTCTGGAGGCAGGAAACAGCCTGTTTCCTTACTTCTGTTAGGCCCAGAAGGCCCGAAAATCAGCTGGTCGGCGTACACATGTGTGCCAGAGCTCAGCTGGCGTGCCCACTGATATAGCTACGTGTGCCATAGGTTCGCCATCATGGCTCTATAAGATACCCAAATGCTCTTTTAACACACACACACACACACCCTGTAAAAATTCAAAATGATCCAGAGCCCATCCATTTTTCCATAGTGGTATAGATTGTCCCAGGATGCCCCATTCAGTAGCATGCATGGGGAGGAGGGGAGCATTCTGTCACGATGGAAGCAGTGCGCGTCTGTAGAAGCAGTGGTGGGATTCTGCTGGTTCTAGGCGGTTCGGTCGAACCATTTGCTAAATTGCTGGCTCGTCCTGCCCCTTGCCCCACCCCTCTGCACCACTGGGCGAGGAGTGGGAGAGCCAGCAATTTAACAAATGGTTCGGTGGTTTTTTCTAATTTTATTGGCCTCGCAGCTTCCAAGGGCCACCCTACAGCTGATCAGTGTTAAAAGAAAACAAATGAGTAGACCGACGCCTGCAAAAATAAATGGGTAGACCCAGTGGTGGGATTCTACTTTGGTAGAACCGGTTGTTAAGTAGTTAAGCCAGTGGTTGCCAAAGTGGGCGGTACCGCCCCCTGGGGGGCGGTGGGATGCCTTAGGTGGGCGGTAAGCAGCAAGGGGGCGGCAGAGGGATGCTAGAGGCAAAGGGGGGCGACAGGGGGGCTAAATGGCAAGGAGGATGCCCCCCCCCTTTGATCTGTGCCTCGCAGCACTTACCTCCTTGCAAGCAAACAGCAAGAAAAAAACAGCCTCTTTCAGCTTCAGCATAGGTTAATTAGCATGATTAGATCTGCCTCCGACTCTCAGCTGATTCGCTCTCAGCTGTTTGAGAGGCTCCTTTGCAAGCTCTTTGCTTGCTGCAAAGAGTGCTGGAGCAGATTTTTTTTTTCCCCTAGCTAACAGGAAACTGAAAGTAAAGCAGGTTCTGCTGCAACGTGACAAAATGAGGCAGGGAGAGAGATTTCTTTTTCTTTTTCTTTTTCTTTCTCCTCACCAAAAAAGGTAGATGCAAACAATGGGAAATTTAGGGCAAAAGAGGAGAGTCCAAGATTTTAAAACACAAAAGAAAAAAAGCTCTATTTAACTAGGGAATTGTAATAATTGAGATACTATTAATTGTATATTGTGTTGAAAGCAGAAATGGTTAAGTTGTGCTTTGGAAGAATATATGGGGGAAATTATTTGGTTTATTATTATTGGTAAATATAATTAATTGATTTGTAAGAAATTGGATTGCATAGAAATAATTGGAATATTCATGTTCATATTGATTATATACAAAAAAGATAGTTATATAATAATTGATCTATATTAAAATGTTGAATTTGTATTAAACAACTGTAATACATAATTACATAATTAACCAATGTGGGGATGGATATAAAAATAGATGACAATGGGAAGGGGTATAATATAGAATAGAAGGGAAAAATTGAATTTGATTAGAAATGAGGATGAAGGGTAATATTGGTTTTTTAAAAAAATAGATGAGGAATAAATATGGCAAAAAGGAAATATAGAAATTGTAAATTTAATTGAAATGACTAAACACTGTTTAAATTTGTTAACCGGCCAAATACTCTGTTGAAAGAAAATACATTGTATGTTTGTATGTGTGTTTCTAAATATTGTTATTTATTCATATTTGTTCTTTTTTATTCTTTAAAGTTTAACAATTCATTCTTTATCTTAATATCTTTATATTTGTTTGGGGTTGGCTTTCTTCCCATTCATCTTTTTTATTGTACAGCAATCTTTCTCCTCAAACCTACCACCTCTCTCTTTTCTTTCCTTCTTACTTTCTCTTCCCCACACCCTCTTCTTCTCCTCCCTACTTCCTCTTCCTTTCTCCTTCTCCTTCTCTTTTCCTCTCTCTCTTACCCTCACTCCTACTCTAATTTCCCTTCCCTTCCTTCATCCCTCTCTATTGCTGTATCCTTTTATGCATATGGACTACTCAGAGGGCTGAAAAAGTTATTTTTGACTTGTCCTCGCACTTTTGACCAGTCCTCGAACTTACGACTGTCCTCACATTTTACATTTTTGCCCTATCTTGTCACCATGGTGAAGAGAAGCAGTTGTGAAATGAGTGACACGGTTGTTAAGAATGCTACAATGGGCATAAATGATGACCAGTCATAAGTGCGAAGACCGGTCAAAAGTGCGAGGACCTGTCAGAAATTACTTTTTTCAGCCCTCTGGGTAGTCCTTTTGTGCATATGGACTACTCAGAGGGCTGAAAAAGTTATTTTTGACTGGTCCTCGCACTTTTGACCAGTCCTCGAACTTACGACTGTCCTCACATTTTACGTTTTTGCCCTATCTTGTCACCATAATGAAGAGAAGCAGTTGTGAAATGAGTGACACAGTTGTTAAGAATGCCGCAACGGGCATAAATGTGAGGATGGTCATAAGTGCGAGGACAGGTCAAAAGTGTGAGGACCAGTCAGAAATGACTTTTTTCAGCCTCTGAGTAGTCCCTATGCACATAGCTACGTCCACCCGGTCACATGACCAGCTAGCCACACCCACCCGGTCACATGACCACCAAGCCACACCCCCAACTAAGCCACGCCCACAGAACTGGTTGTTAAAAAAATTGAATCCTACCACTGCGTAGAAGTCACTTGCCCCTTCTCTCTTTCTGTGGCTTCTACATTCTGTTGGATGAAGCATTCTTGGGATCATGATATTTAGTTAATTTGAAAAAAAAGTTAAAATAAAAAGCACCAATATATATATATTGGCTCTGTGTGCGCACACATATATATGAATTTTTAAAATTAATTTTAATTTTTAATCACACACACATGTATGTATATACATGTGTATATGTGTATATGTATAGATACGTGTTATATATACATATACATATATATATATATGTCTGTGTGTATATATACACACAGACACATATACATATACACATACACACACACACACACACACATACACATACCGTGTTTTCCCCGAAAATAGGATCTACCCTGAAAGTAATTCCTATCGTGTTATTTGCACATGCACTGAATATAAGCACACACACACATATCTGAATTTTGATTGTGTGACCATGGGGATGCCGCAACGGTCGTAAGTGTGAAAGTAGTCATAACTTTGAATGGTTACTAAATAAACTGCTGTAAGTCGAGGACTACCTGCATTTTGGGTTAAAACCCACAGAAGCACCAACACATCCCAGCAGATGGCAGCACCTACCAACTGATGAAGAAAAAATAAAATAAGATTCTGATCATGTTATTATTTATATGAGAATTCCTAAACGTGCAAACTAGGGTGAGAAATTAAAAAGAAAAAAAAATCAGAGGAAGGTAAGGGCAAACCATTTCCTTCTGCCAGGAATCAAGCTCAACACAGTCTCACGTCTGGGGAGGATAGAATTTGCAGTTCACATTGAGAGGTTAGCTAGTTGGACTGCTACTCATACAGGTAATCTTGACTTAACAACAGTTCATTTAGTGACCGTTCAAAGTTACAACAGCACTGGAAAAAGTGACTTATGGCCATTTTTCACACTTATGACGGTTGCAGCATCCCCATACTCATGTGATCAAAATTTGGATGCCTGACAACTGACTCACATTCATGACGGTTGCAGTGTCCCGGGGGTCACATGATCCCTTTTTGCGACTTTCTGATGAGCAACTTTCATGGGGAAACTCAAGATTCATTTAACAACCATGTCACTACTTTTAACAACTGCAGTGATTCACTTAACCAACGTGGCAAGGAAAGTCGTAAAATGGGGCAAAAACCCACTTAACAAATTTCTCGCTTAACAAATTACTCACTCAGCAACATCATTTGTGGTCATAAGTTAAGGACCACCTGTATTTACGGGGGGGGGGGGGGGGGATAAATTCCCAGTGGAGTACAGGATTTAACGGAGCTACTCATAGCAACCTGGAACAAAGGAAGCTCTCCCAAGGCTACCTTGTCATCTCTCCGGTGTCTTTCCTACCCCTCCACAGGTACGGGAGATCTGCCTGGAATATACCCGAGGGGTTGACATGATGTGGCAGTCTATGGCACTGCTTGCCTTGCAAGAGGTAAGAGCTCGGGCAGGGCTGAATGAGAGTACAGGGCTGATCTCAAGAACAGCAATGGGTGACATTCCTCCCCACCCCCCATTCTTATTTTCCCTGTGAGAAAGTCCTTAAGAGACAGAAGAAGGAGCTGCAGAGTAGACAATGGTCATGGCAACTGTCTCAGAAGGACCCTCTCTAGTTTCTTGGACTGTAAGGGTAAAGTGGGGGTGGTGGTGGCGAGATGTGCTTTTAGACATGCAAGTTTGTCACCCCTTCAGGGTATTCTAGACAAGAAGCAGCAACTATGAGTGCTAACACTACCTTTATTATCAATTACAGTAATCAGAATCTTGCAATTTGGAAAGTACATTTCTTTGTCCCCTTGTCTTTACTTTCTGAGACATTTGCCAAGTCCCCATTGCTTCTTTGGGCTAAGCTGCCTGCTATGCTATGCTATGCTATGCTATGCTATGCTATTCTAATTCCCATTCATGCCATGCCATGCCATTCCACTCTCTTCAATCTCTTATCTATTAGATATTTATCTAATATAAATCTTCCTCATTCTATACTCTCATTTTTCCTCAACAATTCTTCCTTCCTTCCTTCCTTCCTTTTTTTCTTTCCTTCCTTTCCTTCCTTCCTTCTTTCTCTCCCCATTTCTCTTTTTTCTTTCTTTTTCTTTTTCTTTCTCTCTCTCTCTCTCTCTCTCTCTCCCTCTCCCTCTCTCTCTCTCTTTTCCACACCTCCCTCTTTCCCCAAACCCTTCTGCCCAAAACTCCTTCCTCTGGATCTATGTCTTATTCTGTACCTGTTTGAGTACAAACTACCTGAAACTGACCATTCTCTGCCCAGGACAATTTGGGTGCCAAGGGTTTTGTATGTCCCTGCCACAGGGACAGGAGATAGGACCACAGGGGCAGGAGATGGATCGGTAATGGAGGCAGCAAACGTAAAGCTAGGGGAGCTTTCTGCCAGCTTGAGAGAGGGCACGAAGTGTAGCCTGCAAGGAAGGGGGGGGGGGAAATGATCCCAAATAAACCCTATATGTGTGCCCTCTCTCTCTTCCGCTCTTTCTTTCTTTTTCTCTTTCTCTCTTTCTCTGTCTCTAATGTCTCTCTGTCTCTTGTGTTTCTCCCTCCCAAGGCAGCTGAAGCCTTTTTGGTGCATCTCATGGAAGATGCCTACCTGTGCACCATCCATGCCAAACGGGTCACCCTCCATCCCAGAGACATCCAGTTGGCTCGCCGGATCCGTGGCATTGATCAGGGTTTGGGTTAGTTCCCTTCCCCGAGCTGTCCTGGCTGAAGAAGTGCCTTTTGGGGCCCCAAAGCTTCAGGGGAGCACCTCGTGACTGCTTTGGAGGAGGAGACAAACAAATTTACACACACACACACACACACACACACACACACACACACACACAGACACATACCAGTCCTCAAAATTCCATGGATTGCGAGTGGCAGCCTGGCCCCTTCCTCTTGCTGGAATTTCCAAAGAGTTTCATTGGTTGACTTCTTCTTCCCTCTCTCCGCCACCCTGCTTGGAAGGTGAGTAGAGATGGATCTAAAAGACGAGAGGAGAAATGAATGGTCTAATTGCCAGGAAGGAGAAGAGCCATCCAGCTACCCATGTTTAAAGTTCTTCTGCAGTCTCTGCTTTGAATGGAGCCTCGTGCCAACGACGGGGACTGAAAAGTTGCTTTCCGTTTTAAAGTTTGCCCTGTATTTTTGCACTTCAACTTTTAAAATAAAATCTTTTACCTTAATTGTTCTTCAGTATCCTGCTCATTGGGTCATCCTTTCCTTTCCCTTCTTCAGTGCATTGTTTGATGCTCATCGGACCCCTTTTGGGAATGTCCAATTGCCATGATTATGGGCTTTACCATATTTTTTTCACTTCTGAATTAATTCCTTTTTTTTATGCTACACACATAACCACTTTTGTTTTCTTTCTGTTATTTTTCCACCATAATGCTGCCATTTGCAAACATGTTTGTGCCCAAGTGTCTTCCTTCAGCTCCTTCCTTCAGTTAAAATGGTTCCCAATTCTGCTTTTTAGAGATAGTCCTCCACTTATGACCATAATGGAGCCTGCCCCTTACAGTCATAAATTGTGACAGTCATAAGGCAGGCCGCCGTGTGACTGATGCGATTTTACAATATTTTTTTTTTTTGTAGCAGTCGTTAAGCAAACCACGATGATTGTTAAGTGGACCCATTGTTTGCTGATGGGGCAGGTTTTTGGCAAAAACTGGAAATAAATACCAGTTTTCGGCAAAAATGTCACTGGTGGTCATGTGACTGCAGGATCTCCAAAGACCTGTAAATGTGGGCTGGTTCCCAAGCATCCAAAATGCAGTCACATGATCATGGGAGGGGGATAGACGTGGCTGTTGGAACTTTGGAAGCAGGTCATAAGTACCTTTTGGAGTGTTGTAACTTCAAATGGTTGCTATGCAACCAGTCCTAAATTGAGGACTACCTGTAGTTGCTCCTGGTCAAATCTTCTGCAATGTTTCCCTCAAGAACGGAACATTCCTTGACTTTAGTTATGGCTGCCCTTTTTCTCTCCTAGCTTTCCTCCATTTAGGGCAAACTGTTCTAAAATATCTTTCCTTCATCCCTCCCCTCTGCAAAAGTAGTTATATACTCTCTTTTGGTATAAATGCTATTGATTTTTGTCCAACTTCCTCAAAGGTTAACATTATTTTCCCTGGGTTTTGCTGCTTTATACCCCGATTCTAATGCCACTAATCTGTTAGCATCCCCAGTTTAATATATAACTCTAATTCCCCTGATGTCTGATTTCAACTTGCTCATTTGATGATACCATTATTTTTCAGAATCTTATCTGGTCTTTGATATGCCCAATCTTCCTTAGGTCCTCGCCTAGGGCATCATCACAAAATCCCTCTTGTATTGTGGTTGCATGTATGGAGAAGAGCTTGAAAGAGATTGGGGGAAAATATGAATGTAGTAAACATGGCTTAATAGTTCAGGAAAAGCTCTCTTGGTTAACCCAAGTAGCACCAGAAGTTCATTCTCAGAATAACACAGTTTGGAAGGGACCTTGGCGATCTTCCAGTCCAATCCCCTGCTTAGCTTTTCCCTGTCCTAAATGGAATCTGAGGTTTAGCAGACCAACTGAAATCTACCATGTTGTGACTGATGTCAAATAACTATTTACAAATGTAAGCATAACTAGGTATTCAAAGAGGAATCATAGCACCAAGAGATGGAGCAGAAGACCTGCCCCAATCCGAACCCCTAGGAAAGAAAGACCCTCGACTCCAGTTACTTGAAGTGGTAAATTCTTTTACTAAAAGATGCTGGCTGCAGTATACTCAACTGAATTTCCTCGCAAGAGCATAGAGACTTTTCCCATTGATACACCCCACCCACCTTCCTTGTCAATCCAATGCCATCCAATGTGTTGGCATCTAGGTGTTTTGGGAATATCCGGTGTTTAGAGCAGTTGACATTTCTTTCCCGCCATCTACGGCATCTCGGTGTCCTTGAAAGCTGGCACGAACTGCTTCAAAGCCTTCCTGGTCTTCCACAACTGTCATTTCCCCCCTCCCTATTTCCCATTACATACTAACGCAGGTTTATTGCCTGTTTTTTCATCCCTCTCCCCAGCCTTTGATGGCAGGATGCCAGCGAAGCACCAAGCCAAAGATGGCAGACCTGACACAGCCAAAGCAGTGTTTTAGCTGTTGGACCACACTTTAAAGATGTTCTGTATGACTGAAGTGTTTTTTTCGCCATCTTTTGAGTTGGTGGGAAAGGGTACGAGCATGACATTTGCTGCCCTGTTGCCAATTCTTCGCCTGCCTCTGTTACGGTTGTTCCCAGTTGTCCCTTCCAAGAACATGGATGTAAGATCATTACTAGGGCTGAGGATCACTTCAGCCTTTCTCTCCCTTGTTGGCCAAGGATGAGCTGAAGACAACTTCAGATATAATTCCCTCAACACTGTCAAACTATTCACTAAGTGCATTACTATTACTATTAATCTCATCGTTCCTATCACCCATCTTCTCCCACATGACTCTATGACTGTAACTTGTTGCTTGTATCCTTACGATTTATATTAATCAATTTCCTAGTATGATTTGATTGCTTATTTGTAGAGGGACTCAGTGGCTAAGACACTGAGCTTGTCGATCGAAAGGTTGGCAGTTCAGCGGTTTGAATCCCTAGTGCCACATAATGGGGTGAGCTCCCGTTACTTGTCCCAGCTTCTGCCAATCTAGCAGTTTGAAAGCATGTAAAAAAATGCAAGTAGAAAAATAGGGACCACCTTTGGTGGGAAGGTAACAGCATTCCATGCACCTTTGCATTTAGTCATGCTGGCCACAGGACTACGGAGACTTCTTTGGACCGCGCTGGCTCTTTGTTTTTGAAACCGAGATGAGCACTGCCCCCTAGAGTCGGGAACGACTAGCACATATGTGCAAGGGGAACCTTTACCTTTACTTTACCCTATGACTATCATTAAGTGTTGTACCTTATGATTCTTGACAAATGTATCTTTTCTTTTATGTACACTGAGAGCATATGCACCAAAGACAAATTCCTTGTATGCCCAATGACAGTTGACCAATAAAGAATTCTATTCTATTCTATTCTATTCTATTCTATTCTATTCTATTCTATTCTATTCTATTCTATTCTATTCTATTCTATTCTATATGGGAGGGTGATGAAATGGCTTTGAGAGAGAGAGGAGAAATAGCCAAGACCAAGGCAACAATTAGATAAAAGAAACACAAGTTGGGACAGAAATATAACATACACAGCCCCCTTCAAACAAGCTTTTCTCTGGTATACATAAATATAAGAGATGCCTTTCGATTACAAGATTCTGTTATTATGACTAGGGGTGACATGATAGTCATGTTCCAATATTTGAGGGGTTGCCACAAAGAAGAGGAGGTTGGCTTGTTCTCCAAAGCACCTGAGGGCAGGACAAGAAGCGATGGATGGAAACTAATCAAGGAGAGAAGCAACCTAGAAACAAGGAGAAATTTCCTGTCAGTTAGAAACAATGAATGAGTGGAACAGCTTTGTCTCCAGAAGTTGTGGATGCTCCATCACTGAAAAAGAGTTCAGGCAGCCGTTTGTCCAGAATCACATAGGGTCTCTGTTAAAATATTTCATTTAATAGTTGGAACAGTAAAATGTACAATGGGCCAGAACACACAGTTGTAGTTGATTGATTGGAGAATGCTGGCTCATGCATGAGGCAATCTGCGTTATGATTGGTTGCTGTGGGTGTAAAGGGGGCGGTTCCTTTTTTCCCGCCTTTTTCTGTTGTGTGCTCTGTATGTGGTTTGGATTTACCTCAGGATGTTCCTCTGTTCCTGGCTATCTTGTCTGCTGCAAATATAAATGTTAACTATACAGGTGGTCCTCGACGTACCACCATCATTGAGCTCAATATTGAGGTTGCTAACTGAGAAATTAGTTAAGTGAGTTTTGCCCCATTTTACGACTTTCCTTGCCACAGTTGTTAAGTGAATCTGGCTTCCCCATCAACTTTGCTTGTCAGAAGGTCGCAAAAGGGGATCCAGGGACAGTGCAATGGTCATAAATAATGAACCAGTTGCTAAGCATCTGAATTTTGATCCCATGACCCCCGGGATGCTGCAATGGTCGTAAGTGTGAAAAACGGTCACAGGTCTCTTTTTTTTCAGTGCTGTTATAACTTTGAATGGTCACTTAATGAACTGTTGTAAGTCGAGGACTACCTGTATTTATTTATATAAAACTACAAGTTTGTGGCAGTCTTCATTTGGACAACTCCTTGACAGTCTCCTGCCAGAGCAGGGGATTGGACTAGAAGCCTCCAAGGTCCCTTCCAACTCTGTTATTCTGTAATACTGTAACTTTACAATAAAAGTAACATTGGTCTAGTGGATTTTTGATTTCCTAGTTTATGGTCTACCTTGAAGGACCACATCATGGCAAAAAAGAAAAAAAAAGGTTACTAAGGAGAGACCTCTGGAGTGAAAGAATGAGGAATCAAGTGATGGAAGCAGCTTTCCACCACTGCAAGGCAAACCTATTGCACTAATATGCGTATAAGTAGTCCTTACCGTCACAATTGGATCTGGTATTTTCAGATATAAAATTTTGCATAGTGTGCATTTGGGGATTAACATGATAACTGACTTTTTCCTTTTCTTACCTGAAGCAAAGCTAGAATAAGAAATCTCATTTGGTTTTCTGAGAATTGTAGAAAAAAAGGAAATCAAATGAAGTCCAGGTAATCCTTGACTTACAAAAGTTCATTTGGAGACCGTTCAAAGTTACAAGGACACTGAAAAAAGTGACATGACTATTTTTTACACTTATGACCATTGCCGCATCCCCACGGTCACATGATCAAAATTCAGACACTTGTTGTCAACTCGCTCATATTTATGACCAGTTGCAGTGTCCCGGAGTCATGTGATTGCATTTTGCAATCTTCTGACAAGCAAAGTCAATGGGGAAACCAGATTCACTTAACAATCGCCTTACCAACTTAGCAACTGCGGTGAAATTCTTAACAACTGTTTCACTTAGCAACAGAAATTTTGGACTCAGTTTGTAGTCATAACCTTGCCACTAGATGATGGAACTAGATGGAACTCCTTGCCACTAGCTGGTGGTTTCTGAAGTTCCATTTTCTTATGCTCTGCTATCGTCAAGCACTGGAGATTCAGGCAGTTCAAATGAGTATAAAGATTTATTGCAAGTTTGAACTCTGCAAGAATCTGACCAATTAGTGGTCAAGTGAAATGAGTGGGGGATAAGAAAGGCATTCAAGGTGTGCTGAACCTGGATCTCTTGTGGGCACACAGGGATTCGTGACTTATGACAAGTTGGACCCCTCTCTCGGGCTCAGCCTGGTCATCTTCTACAGCAGTTAAAAGAAATCAACATTTTTGAAAACTGCCCACTATGTTTCAGACAACCTTCCAATGATCTGGTTTGACATCTGTATTTTTATTTTACGCTTTTATGGCGTTCTTTTAGTTTGCACTGAAGATGCATATTGTAATTGTTCTTTGTTGTAAGGGTCAGCCATTGAGATAGTACCATGGATGTTTAAATTGCATTATTTATTTTGTCTAAGCTGCTGAGAGATTGTTTGGGCTGTGGCAGGATTAAAAAATATGGTTTAAAAAAGTTGTTGAAACTCTAGAAAGCGTGCAGAGAAGTGCAAGAAAGATGGTTAGAGGGCTGAAGGCTAAAGCATGAATGGTTGCAAGAACTGGGTATGTCTAGTTTAATGAAAAGAAGGATTAGGGGTGACATGATAGCAGTCTTCCAATATCTAGGGGGGGCAGAGCAAAGTGGGGGTCAACCTAATCTCCAAAGCACCTGAAAGCAGGACAAAAAACAATAAATGGAAACTATTCAAGGGGAGAAGCAGCCTAGAACTAAGGAGAAATTTCCTAACATTGAGAACAATTAACCAGTGGAACAACTTAACTCCAGAATTTGTGGATGCTTCACCACTGAAGGTTTTTAAGAAGAGATTGGACAGCCATTTGTCTGAAATGGTACAGAGGTTCCTGCCTGAGCAGGGTATTAGACTAGTCACTAGAAGATCTTCAAGGTTCTTTCCAAATCTATTATTATTATTATTATTATTATTATTATTATTATTATTATTATTATTATTATTATTATTAGACATTTGATTGATCAGTCCAGCCCTCCCTTTCCCAGTGAATTGTTTAGGGAGAGGACCACTACCTGCCAAGAAAGCAGTGGTGGTATTCAGCCGGTTCTATCTGGTTCGGGCAAACCGGTAGCGGCAGCTGCAGGAGGCTCCGCCAACCCGCCCAGATGCAATCACGTCCCATTTATCCATATTTTTGACGCTCTGTGCATGCACGGAAGGCGCTCACATTTGCGAACCGGTAAGTGAATACCACCCCTGCAAAAAAGGCTCAGAAAGGACAGAGTTAAACAGAGACATCAAGAAGGACCTTGGACACCAACCTCTCTCCACCCCCGATATGGGGGAATTTCTGCAAAGCAATAAATTACAGTGTGGAAATACTGCCTCACTTCTGATGAGCTACAAGGCAAAATTCTGGAATGCATCCATCAGTATCAAAAACCACAAACAAATAAAATAGAAAACCAAGTGGAATGAAATGGAAAAGTTGAGGAGTACAGCTAAGGATTCCCATCACTTGGCTGATGTGTCTTAGCTCTTCTACAGGTAGTCCTTGATTTACAACCATTCATTTAGTGTCTGTTCAAAGTTACAGTGGCACTGAAAAAAGTGCTTTATGACCGTTTTTTACATTTACGATGGTTGCAGAATCCCAGTGGTCATGTGATCCAAGTTCAGAGTCTTGGCAACAGGCTCATATTTATAATAGTTGCAGTGTCCGGGATCATTTGATCTACCTTTTGTGACCTGACACACAAAATCAGTGTGGAAGCCAGATTCACTTAAAAACCATGTTACTAACAACTGCAGTGGTTCACTTAACAACTGTGCAAAGAAAGGTGGTAAAATGAGGCAAAACTCACTTAATAAATGTTAGCAACAGAAATGTTGGGCTCAATTGTAGTTGTAACTCGGGGACTACCTATATAGGCAAGAGATGTCTTCCTTGCCACTAGAGGATGCCAGATTAACTTTACAAACGGGTTGCTGACTTAACAATTGCAGTGATTCACTTAACAGTTGTGCAAAGAAAGGTGGTAAAATAGGGGCTAAACAACAAGTGTTTTGCTCATCACCAGAAATGTTGAACTCCATTGTGGTTTGTAAATTGAGGACCACCTATACTAGAAATGTAATGAGTGCAAATACCTGTTTCTTTTCCAGAAGTCTCTGGAGATTCTCAGTCATGGTTGTCCCAGATGTCCTTTTTTTTCAAAAGGTAACTGGACTTTGTTTTTTCTTGAAGACGTTTCTTGGATGTAGAAGTGAAATTCTTCAAGGAAAAACAAAAATCCAAAAATTTTTTCAAAATTTTTTTGAAAAAAAAAAAAAAAACACCTTTGGGACTTTTCCAGATGAGTTGCATTACCATCTGCCCTCTGTCCAGCCAGTATGCCTAATGGAGAGGGATGTGTTTAATCTTAATAACCCCGGCTTGCAATGGGGAGGCCCGTTCATTGCACAGGGCTCGTGTTTATTTTGAGGAGGGACAGATCTTGAAAAAGAAGGGGGGTAGCGAAAAAGAACACCCAGTCTTTTCTGACAACATGGATCTTATCCTTCGGAGGTTCCGCAAAACAAATTCTCTGGTTGGACTAGAAGTTCTCCAAGGTCCCTTCCATCTCTGTTATTCTTTCTTGTCAGCCAAGTCAAGGGGAAAAAAGAGGTTCTCAAACCATAAATCTGTCCCATCTCAAGGATGGGGCCTCCATGTTGACAGTTACATGAGGTCAGGGGGAAAAAAAAAACACAATTTTTCTGGCAGAGATATGGTGGGGCCTGCGGTTGTGGAGAGGTAGATTAAGGAAGGATGGTGGGTGGCTTTGAGGAGGGGCAGTCTCTCCTCTCCTCCTCCTCCTCCTCCCCTACCCACACGTTGAATAGGCTTGCCCTTAAATGCAAGGAGCCTCACCTGGCTGATTTAACAATGCTTTGGGCTGGACTCTTGGTCTCAGTCTTCCTGGCTGTGGCCCTCCTGTGGTGGTTTCAGAGGGGGCTGAGATGGAGGAAGCAACCGTGGGAGCTCCCGGGGCCTTCACCCTGGCCCTTAGTGGGGAATCTCCACCACTTGCTGCATGCCGACCTGCCAGTCCACTTCCTCCAGTTAGCCCAGCATTATGGACCCATCTACCGCCTCCGGTGCGGGAAGAAAGGTAGTTCTTGAGTGTGGTTCAGAGGGGTGGGAGCGAGAACTGTGATTTGGGGGATGCTAGGGGTAAATGGGGAGGCACTGGGGGAAATTTAGTTAAAACCCACGTATTTGTGGAGTTTTTATCCTTCGAAAAAATAGTGGCATCGTGTTCCTGAGGTTGTTGTTTTGTTTTGTTTTGTTTTTGTTGCTGCTTGGGCTTCCGAAGTGTTTGTTTTCCAAATTTCTCAATGATTTCCACCCCCCCCCCCTTGTTTTCTTCTTAGGTTTTTAAAGTCTTTGCAGTCCACCGTTTTACAACAGGCTTTTAAATTAGAAAACAGGATGATTTCCAGATATTTTCCCCCTTGTTAGAATCAGATTAGAGCTGGATGGGACCTTGGAGGTCTTCTAGCCCAACCCCCTGCTCAAGCAAGAAACTCTGTACCATTTCAGACAAATGGTTGTCCAATCTTTTCTTAAAAACTTCTAGCGATGGAGCACGTATTCCTTAAATAAGAATTTTTCAGAGTGGTAAACCCTTGGTTTCCTTTTTTAAATTTATATTTATTTATTTATTAAATTTAGGGGATGCCTGTCTCGTTATCCAAAGTGAGTATGGGGGCTTATAATGTAATAAAAATAGAAATATATAAAAAAATTATAAATAGTTTTGCTCTGGATGAAGAACTGGATGACTTGGAGCTGTCACCAGAATCATTTTGTCAGCTTTAGAAGTTATCCTTAGAGCTTAGAAGATAGAAGTTAAAGATAAAAGTTACCTTTAGAAGAAAAGAGAGGGAAACACGGGTGACAATTTTTTGCGGATGTATGAAAGCAAGCTAGAGGGTAAATTGTGAGGAAGCAGATTTCACCTAAACATGGAGAGAAACTTCCTAAAAATCTAAGAATAACTGACTAGTTCCTTTATTGGAGCTATTTAGAGTATATGGAGTCAGTGTTCTGAGGTGGCCTGTTTTACTGTACTTATCTCTTATCTCAATGGGAGCAGGAAGGCCTCTTTGATGCTGTATTTTCAGTAACTAGCAGTACTTTTGATTAAAATTACTAGTTCTTTAAAGTAATGAAGCAAATTCTCCATGAGGAATGTGGATTCTTGTGAGAACCAGTTCTGTATTTAGATTTGAACTTTAATAACTTGCAAATTCATTATCCTTCCTTCCTTCCTGTGTGCCTGCCTGCCTCCTGGCTTTCTTTTCTTTTCTTTTCTTTTCTTTTCTTTTCTTTTCTTTTCTTTTCTTTTCTTTTCCTTCCTTTCTTCCTTCCTTCCTTTCTCTCTCTCTTGCTTTTCCTTCCTTCCTTCCTTCCTTCCTTCCTTCCTTCCTTCCTTCCTTCCTTCCTTCCTTCCTTCCTTCCTTCCCTTCTCCCTCTGCCTCTCTCCTTCTTTCTCTCTCTCCTTTTCTTTTCTTTTCTCCCGTTGCTAACTGGCTTCCCCACTGACTCTGCTTGTCAGAAGGTTGCAAAAAGTGATCACATGACCCCGGGACACTGCAGCTATCATAAATAAATGCCACTTGCCAAGCTTCTGAATTTTAATATTTGTGATCCTCGGGATGCTGCAATAGTAGTGTGAAAAATAGTCATAAGTCACTTTTTTCAGTGTCGTTATAACTTTGAATGAATTGTTATAAATTGAGGACTTTCTGTACTAATGGAAAAAATCCATTCTAAGACTGAGCTAATTGATGTTTGGGAGTTTTGAGGACTACCTTTGAAAATATATTGTTTTTTAAATTGCTCTTCTTTTTCTGTCTTTCTTTTGCTCAGTTGTGGTTGTGCTGAACAGCTCCGAATTAATTCGGGAGGCTTTGATGCGAAAATGGTCTGACTTCGCTGGACGGCCTCACAACTTTCTGGGTAAAGATTTTCTGGATTGTTGGTAATTCTGGTAATGAACTGAGATCAAATTATGTCTTGAGAGCCATTTAGCTAACTCCAGTGAGAGGAAGGATCACACAGAAATAGGATTTGCTTGATTGTGGGGAAAAACCTGCACTTTGCAGCGTTCATCCAAGCCATAAACCATGCTTACATGCCACCATGGCTGAATTCACACACAAAGGTAGTCCTCGACGTACAACAGTAATTGAGGTCCGAATTATGATTGTAAGTCATGGCAGTCATTAAATAGGTCTTTCGTTGGTGGTGTTACTTGGAACCCCGACAGGGTCATTGTTTGCAGCAGTTTTTAAGTGAACTCTTTTTTTTCTTTTTTCTTTTTTAATTAATTATTTATTTATTTAAAACAGTACATCAAACAAAAAAGGAATAGTCCAACAAACGATCGCGACAGAAACTTTACATAATATTTACACTTTCTACGGTATGTAGGCTTCAGTCAAATTTAACAAAAGTTAAACATAGTCCTGGCTATACTTGACTTTTTGGGTGTCTGTTGTTCAACCAAACATACCATTTGTCCCAACATTGGAAATATACGGAGTCCTTTTGATCTCGCAATGCTTTAGTCAGTCTGTCGGCTTCCGCATAATCCAAAATTTTCTCCAGAATCAAATCTTCAGCCGGCAGGTCTTTCCCCTTCCAATGTTGGGCGAAACATATTCTTGCTGACGTGGTGATAAATACACACAGACACCATATATTTGTGCCTATATTATCTGGCCTAATGTTCAGTAGATAGTACTCTGGTTTCAGAATTAGGTTATAACCTGTGATTTCCATAATCCATACCTGTATGGTTTTCCAGAATTCCCTCGTCCTGGAACAGGTCCACCACATGTGGAAATAGGTGCCGATCTCCCTGCACTTCCAACAGTTTGGTGAGAGATTTGAATACATTTTAGAAAGACGAGCAGGTGGAAGGTGCCATCTATACAACATCTTGTACACATTTTCTTTATATGATGTTGCCCACAGGAGTTTCATATGTTTGAGCCAGATTTCTTCCCATTTGGTCAAATCAATTGGATAACCAATATTTCTCCCCCAGGCAATCATAGAATCTTTAACTATTTCATCCCCTATCCAATAGTCTATTAGAAGTTTATATATCCTTGATAACATTTTATCCTCTTTTCCTAGAATAATATTGTCCAGATCATGCTGATTCAAATTAATACCAACTTGTTCCCTATCTTTTTTAAATTTCGAGCAAATTTGGGCATAAGCCCACCAATCCAGTTGTCTTCCCTGCAACTCCAACTCATTTCTTGTTTTCAGACTGCCATGGGGGTCCAAAAGTTCCCGGTAAGAGAGGTGATTTTCTTTGTTATATAGAGGCCTATACATTATAGCTTCGAGTGGGACCAGCCAGGAGGGGACTGAAAAGTAAAATTTATCCTTAATTTTCCTCCACGACTCAATTAGAATATTCCTCACATAATGTCCTGCAAGGCACCTGTGCTTTGGGATTTTATTTTGCCAGAGAAAATAATGCCATCCTTGATGTAATCCCTCACCTTCCAAAATCAACAACCTCCTTCTTCTCAGCAATATCCAATCCCTAATCCAGACTAAATTTGCGGCCTGGTAGTAGTATTCCCATTTTGGAACACCAAATCCTCCTCTTTCTTTAAGTTCTTGAAGCATTTTAAGTTTAATTCTGGGTTTTCTATTTTGCCAAATGAATTTAAGGACATAGGAGTTTAATTTTTTAAAAAAATTGTTATCCAGTCTAACTGGTGCTGTGTAGAATAGGTATATCCATTTCGGAAGTATATAAGTTTTAATAATTGCTATTCTACCTAGTAGGGATATCTGCATGTTCTTCCACTTCTCTAGATCCTGACCTGTTCTCTTGAGAAGGTTCAGATAGTTGTCTTCTTTGATCGTGGAGCATTTGGCTGATATAATAATGCCTAGATATTTTAGTTTGTTTACAATTTGGAACCCCAAATTCACTTCTAATTCTTTCCCTTGCTTTACTGTTAAATTTTTGGCAATAATTTTAGTTTTTTCCCTATTGACTTTTAATCCCGCCACCTTACCATATTTTTCTATTTCCTGGGTCAGACACGGTCCCGATATCAACGGATCTTCTAATACAAATACTATGTCATCAGCGTAAGCCTGCACCTTATATTGTTGATTTTGGATATAAAGACCTTTTATCCCCATATTACGTCTAATTTCCCTCAATAAGGGTTCTAATGACAGAATAAATAGCAACGGGGAAAGCGGACACCCTTGTCTAGTTCCTTTCTCAATATCAATTTGACCGGATACATCACCATTAATTGAAATTTTAGCAGTCTGCTTCGAATAAATTGCACGGATTGCCCGAATAAATCTTTCTCCAAATTGCATATGTTGCAGTAAACCTATTAAAAAACTCCAGTTCACCCGATCAAAGGCCTTATGTGCATCCATGAATACCAGGGCCAATTGTTTATCAGTATGGGTTTCATAATATTCCAAAACATTCATGACTATTCTTACGTTATCTCTAATCTGTCTGCCTGGTAAGAAACCATTTTGGTCTTCATGTATAAATTGGTTAAGAAACCCTTTGAGCCTCTCTGCTAAAACCGCTGCAAATAATTTATAATCCGCGTTAAGAAGTGAAATGGGCCTATAATTCTGAATCTGAGATAGATCGCTATCGTCCTTTGGCAAAAGAGTTATTAGTGCTTCTGTCCATGATTTCGGGGTCTGTCCCTCCCGAATTACCCCATTAAATAGTTCAGTCATATGCGTACCTAATGTTTCCCAAAGTGCTTTGTAATATTCAATCGGTAGGCCATCTGTACCGGGAGTTTTCCCTGTCTTTTGTTTTCCCATGACCCTTTCAATTTCCCCCTCCGTAATTTCTTCATCCAATACTTCCCTAGATAAGCCTGGTATTTTGGGTATGTCTGATTCCTCTAAGTATTTCTTTATTTCCTGCTCAGACTTATCTTCCTTACAATATAAATTAGTATAAAATTCCTGTGCAATTACTTTCTTCCCTTCTTCCCCTGTAATCCAATTGCCTTTCCCATCTCTCAAATTATGAATTCTGTTCTTTTCCTTTTCTTTATTTAGACGGTAAGTAAGCCACCTCCCTTGTTTATTTGCCCTTTCGAAGTATCTTTGCTTCATCCATCTTATTTTTTTCTCCAAATCCTGTTGATCTAATAAATTAATTTGGTGTCGTGCTACTTTCAAATTCATTTTAAATCCTATATTGCTTGGATCCTGCTGTAACATAGCCTCGCTTCTTACCAGGTCATCCAATAATTTATTACGCTCAGCCCTTTCCTTCTTTCGTTTCCCTGCCATATAGTTAATCACCAAACCACGAAACACAGCCTTCGCTGTGTCCCATACGTTGAAAGGGCATGCATCCTCCCTGTTATTTTCCTGAAAAAAGAACCCCATCTCTTTCTTTAGGTGTTTTAAGAATGGCTCATCTTTAAAAACTCCTTTGTCCAATCTCCACTTAGGCCTTATTTTCCGGCTTCCCCATGTTATCCAAAGAGGGTTGTGATCTGCCCACTCATTGACGCCTATTTCTGCTTTCTGTATCCCCTGACTCAATTCCCCTGACAACCACGCCGCATCTATCCGCGACCAAGATGAGTGCCTGGCGGAGAAGTATGTATATTGTTTATCATCTGGGTGCTTTTCCCTCCAAATGTCTCTAAGTCCAAATTCTTCTTGTATTTGCTGCCAGATAAAAGGCAACCTTTTCTTTACCGTATTCTTTTCCCCTTCCTGCTTCCTCTTTCCAGATGTATAATCTTTGCTTTTATCCTCTATAGCATTAAAGTCTCCCACTACACAGATATGTGGGTAATCATATTCAACAAGTTTAGAGTGTAAGATCTGAAAAAAAACTTTCTGATTTCCATTAGGTGCGTATATACAAACCAATAAACATTTTTTATCCCATATTTCTACCTCAACCATCAGCAGTCTCCCGTCTTCGTCTGCAAAAATCAGCCTCGACTTTATGTGTTTTTGTACATAAATAGCTACTCCTCTTTTTTTTGTTTCTGCTAGGGATGTATATAGATGACTCAATTTGCTATAATTCAATAGGTAGAGGTGATCTCTTTTTATATGTACCTCTTGGATGCATACTATATTCAAACGTGCTTTCATTAATTTAGTAAAAACCTTTTTCCTTTTATTTGGACTATTCAATCCATTGATATTCACAGACATTAGACGCATCTCTTCCCCCATCCCGTTTTCCTTATTGCCCTTACTTGCCTTCTGCTTGAGGTTTCTTTTTTGATTGTCTTGTTTCAACACCCCTCTCTACCTGAGTCTGAGTTTGTCCTTTCCCTTTCTTCCTTTCACCTACTTGTTCTATTTCCCCTCTCTCTTCCTCCTCTGGTACTTCTTCCCCACTCTTGCTCTCTAACTCTTCTCCCACGACTGCTTCTGAGGGGTTCAAATGTCTAATAAAGAAATCTCTAGCGTCTCTAAGATTGTCGATTCTCACCCTTTTTTCCGCCCAAGTAAATGATAAACCTTCTGGGAGTAGCCACCTATATAATATTTTATGCTTTCTCAGTTGGGCCGTTAAAAAGTGATAATTGCGCCGTATTTCCCGAACCCGCCTAGGGAGTTGCCTCAAAAATATCAATTGTTTATCCTTATAGGTTACTGTTTTATCTCTAGCCTTCGCAATTACCTCTTCCCTAAGGGCTTTCTTAGATAGTCTGATATGAACCTCAGTTGGAAGTTTCTGTCTCCTGGCATAGCTCGTGTGAACCCTAAACACATCGTCTATATCCCTCAAAACCTCTTCCTTTGTAATCTCCAAAGTCCCAGCCAGTATTTCTGCTACTATATCTCTTAATGGCTCCCCCCTTTCTTCCACCACATTTTGAATCCTCAAATAGAAAGATGATTTTTCCATTTCCAAAAAAATAATTTCCTCTTCGAAGGCCCTGCTCATCGCTATTTGTTCCCTTTCCTCTCCATCTTGTCTTTCCTCACATCGTCCCATCCTCCTTTCAATGTCTTGTATTTTACTCTCCTGTTGCGTCAAGACCCCCTGAACACCTTCCAAGCTCTCATTCAACATTTTGATATCATTTCTAACGGCTCCCAACTCCCCTTTAATATCTAGTGTTAGGTCCTCTAAGTTTTTAGAAATAGCTTCTTGATTTTTGGTCATCACTTCATACATAGCCTGCAGCATGTTCTGTAAGCTTGCTAGCGATGGTGGTTTCCCTGCAGCAACCATATCATCCAGTGACCTGGCAGACGAAGGCGATGAGGTGGGTGTAGCCGTAGCAGCGACCATAGGGAATGTCAAAACTTTTTTCCCAGTTTTTGCGGTTACCACTGATGTTGCCGTTGACATTTGATTGGAGGAGTTTTTATCCAATCAGTTCCAAAAAACAGGGGTAGTCAAGGGTAAGCAAGGTTTAAATTAATCAGGTGAGCAGTCTAATCGGTAGTAGGGGTAGTATTCAATACATAGTTCAGAGAGGAAAGAAAAGTAAGGGAAAAAAAAATCCAAAAAATATTACTCGGCAGAATTCTTCTCTTCCTCGGGTTGTTATACACAAGTTATAATAAAGATCTCCACTAGATGGGGGTATAGCGCTATTCTGCACACACACTCTTTAATAAGTACATTGAGAGGAAAAGGGGGTGGGGAAAGGGTAATAGATTTCTAGCAAAAAAAAAATATATATATATATATATAGCTGTTTATTCAGTCACAGGTTCTCCCAAATCCTCTATAGAAAATATAAAAAAGAAGCAGGAGATCAGCCCAAAATCAATCACACCCTCCACCAGATACAGCTCACAACTCGATCCTTTTCAAATGTTCCATTCAGCCAGCACAGTTCAAAATCGGCTCCACAAGTAAGGAGTGGGACACACGTAGCCGCTATCCTGTCTTTGCTCCAACCACACACATGGCACTTTTCATAAATCTCACCACCTCAGCATATCCAGTGGGGCTCTCAGAAGAGTCAAAACACCGTCTCCATTAGCTCTTATTTAATTGAAGGTGTAGGGCGCCTTGTCCGTCGCGATCAGGTTTCCCTTCCTAAATGGGCAGTCATCGCTACGGAGCCGCCATTACTGGCGCTGCCTTCTCAGCCTGGGACAGGAGAGATTCGCTTTCACGTGCCAGATTGCCACTCCTAACACGCTCCTAGCTCCTCTCCGCTTGCGGCTGCCTCTCTGGGGCTGCCGCCGGCAAAACGAAGCCGCCCAGGCTAAGAAGTTGGCAAGATTGTGACAGGAGCTAACTCCAAATCCATCTTGCTGGCGCGATGACCGGAACCGGAAACCAGTGAATTCTTTTTTTTCAATAGGTGTTTTTCGCTGGAAATTGAAAGCAAACACCAGAAGCTGGCAAAAAATGTCAAAAATCGTGGTCACATAACTGTGGCATGCTGCAAATAGCCCTAAATGCCAGTTTGATTTAGTGATTAAGGGACCGGGCTAGAAAGCAGGGGATGATGAGTTCAAGTCATGCCTTAGTCATAAAACAACAGTGGGTGACTTGGACCTGGCACTCTGTCTCAATGCAACCCACCTCACAGGGTGGTTATTGTGGGGAAAAGAAGAGAAGGAAGGTGTATTGGAGACGTTAGCCCAAGGGTGTCAAACTGGTGGCCCACGGGCCAGATGTGTCACACCCAAGCCATGCCCACCCTAGCTCTGAGAAAAGAAAAAAGTCGTGATACATCACATGATGGCAACATGACGCCGTGAGTTTGACACCTGTGCGTTAGCCACTTGAGTTAATGAGTAATGAGAACTCACCCCATCATGTAGTACTTGAGTCTCAAACTGCCAACCTTCAGGTCCACAAGCCCAGCATCTTAGCTACTAGGCCACCACAGTCCCCCACCCCATCCAGTCTTGGGGAGAACATACTATTCTTACCCCCATCGCTAATCAATATCAGCAGAGTTTTAGAGCAGATTTTTCCCCAAGCTTTAGTAATCTGTTACCTTCTGTAGCCATAGTGAAGGGTTTTTCCATTTCTCTACATCCTTTTCCTTGAAGGCTACTTCTAACCTCTTCTTCCTACCTCTCTTCTCCAGCCCACTTGATTTCCAAGGGAGGCAAAGACCTCTCGCTGGGGAACTACACGCCGACGTGGCGCTTGCAACGCAAACTTGCCCACGTGGCCTTCCAGCGTTGCCTGCGAGGAGACATGGAGAAGATTGTGCAGGACCAGGCTCAACATCTCTCCAAGGTGACCTTGAAAAGGAAAGAGGAAGTTCATGCATCTGAAAACTGAGGCTGAAGATGCTGGTGTAGAATCTACTTTTTAATTTTTTAAAAAATGGGAAAAGGGTATAAAAATTCATTCATTCTCATTTTTTTGCATCTTATATACCTACAGTGACCAAACATCCTTAATTATGCAGGCAGTCCTCACTTAGCAACCAATTGTTTTACAACAGGGGTATCAAACTCAAGGGCCATGGGCCTGATCCGGCTCATAGGGTGCTTAGATCTGGCCTGCGGGGCCACCCTGAAAATAATGAAGCACTGGCCCATGGTGCCTCTGCCAGCAAAAATGGAGCTCAGGAGGGCTCTGCGTAGACCGGGCTTTGCGGACCGGCAGGGATGGGGTTGGGAGAATGGGATGGCTCCTCACAAATGGACAATAAGCACACACAGCTTCATTTGCGTGAGCTGCATGGACAATTACCTGCCACTCGCTTAAATGGAGCGCAGGCGCACACACTTGCCCGTTGCTCACGCACATGACAATGCTCACTCTTACTGGCCTTTTCCTCAGCCTGGTTGCAAACCCCTCACTACCCACTAGTGTGCGGTGGCCCACAGGTTGTGGACCCCTGATCTAAGGCATATTTCTCTCTTGTGATGCTTCAACAGGTTTTCCACAGTTACAATGGACAACCTGTGGATGTGGCACACGCCTTTTCTCTGCATGCTTGTGCAGTCATCTCCAACTTGATATTTGGGGCAGTGGTGAGTCTTCTGACCTGCTGTGTAATTGCTCTGCTTTCCCATGGATTGTCTTCTCCAAACTACCTCTGTCTTTTCCTCCATCGTAGGACATTTCCACCATCGAAGAAATGCATAACTGCATGATCGAGCTGGTTGAAAATTGGAGCTCTGCTTCCATCCAGATTCTTGATTTTCTTCCCATCTTTAGGGTGAGACCTGGCTAGAGGGCTTTTTTGAGGTGCCTTCAGGCAGTGGTGAAATCTTCCCCGGTTTGCCACCGGTTTGCTGCCCGTGCATGCGTGGTGCGTGCCAAGTGCATGCATGCACAGTGCGCACCAAACACACGCTGCATGTGCATGCATGCACAGTACATGCCAAACACACGCTTCACGTGGAAAAAGGAGGGTTGGGAAGGTAAATAGAACAGAGATGGTGGGGAAACAGCTGTGCCGCGTGATTTAGATTCACTAGAAAGCAGGTTTTCCTGCTTTCTAGCGATTTTAAATTGCGTGGCACAGCTGATCGTTGGAAATACAGGTTCAGAGGAACTGGTAGCTTTTTTTAAACTACTGGTTCGTCCGAACCAGTAGTTTTTAATCACTTCCGGTTTGCCCAAACCGGTGCAAACCGGTAGCATTTCAGGTCAGACTTGCAGATCTAAAGCTGACATGCAACATCTTAGATCTAAGCCAGATCTAAGCATTTCCCGGGAAAGAGTCAAAAAAAGTCAAGGTGGCACTCCAAGCACATGAAGGAAGGCCTGCCACTTTTACATCCACATATAAATAGTGGAAAGGTTATAATCATGAAGTCACTACTACTATGTACTTTATTGACCTTACCATGTGTTCTGCCCAGCTCCGGATTCCCGAGGATATAGACACACACTAACAGTCCTTATCAAGTTTATTAAGTAACAAGAATAAACCAAAGTCCGGCAAAGGTTGGCAACCAGCCCAGAAAGCAAGATACGATAAGACTTTTCCAAAAAATGCTCTGATGATAATTACAAGTTGTTTCTAGCAAAAAACTTACTAATGGCGTGTGACTTAAATAGGCTAAGGGAGTGGCCAATTATCCTCAAGCCTTACTCTCGAGGAGACCTCCCTCCTCCTGAGTAGCCACTCCTGCCTTTTGGCAGCCCTGAGTGTTCGAGCATTGAGGAGAGGCTCCTCCACTTCGCTCTCTCCACTTGAAGGAGCCTCTGGAGGTTCTGAAGGCCCTGGCTGAGTCTCTGCCTCTGGCATCACATCCTCTTTGGCCTCCTCACTGTCCGACGCGAGCGCCGGCTGCGCAGGCTGCTGGCGCGACACCACATCAGCCTCCTCGTTGTCGGGATCAGCCACGATCCGCGCAGGCCGCTGGCGGGCCACAACACCATGGATGATGTGACTGACAGACAGATAGGAAGGTCACAGGTGGTTTTTTTTTCACATTTGCAAGTAATAATCTTGGTCTAATTGAGCTTAGTACAGTATTTTTCAACCTCAGCCACTTTGAGATGGCTGGGGAAATCTGAGAGTTGAAGTCCAAACAACATAAAGTGGCCAAGGTTGAGAAAGAGGGGATTGATGTATTAGGCTGGCCTTGGACAGATTTGCATTCAACTCTACATGTTCGGGATAGTCAACAAACAGTAGATTGCTGACGTTGTTCAAGGTTTTGCCTCCTTAGTTTTCTGACAGATTATCAGGACAGATTATCTACTCTTTCTGTTTTTGTCTCTGTCTAAATGGATGCATGCATGCCCAGATGAATAGGGGTTTTCTTCAAGATAAACATTCTACTTTTTGATACCATAGACTTCCATTATCTGTAGCAAACATGGGCCGGCAGAAAGTTAAATGTTTCATAAATTTCCATCACATATGAAAGAAACTAGACTGGGAAGGATATCTTATTAGATTGTACTTCTAATGCTAATATATCATGTGCCTTGCTAGAATGTCATAGATAGTTCATGCACATTCCAACTGCTGCAGGACAATGAGCGACCATTGAATGTTGGAAAATAGCCCAGCTCTCTGCACACAGAAAATTTGGGGAAGAAGGGTCTTCCTCCTTCACTCCTCCCCCTCCTCCTCCTCCACCTCCTCCTTTCTCTTTCTCTTCCTTTTCTCTTCTTCTTCACCTCCTCTCTCCCCTGCCCTGCTCTGTCCTCCCTTGCCCTCCTCTCCTCTCCTCTCCTCTCCTCTCCTCTCCTCTCCTCTCCTCTCCTCTCCTCTCCCCTCCCCTCCCCTCCCCTGCCCTGCCCTGCCCTGCCCTGCCCTTCCCACCCCACCCCTCCCCTCCATTCCTCTCCTCTGCCCTCCTCTCCTCTCCCATTTATTTATTATTTATTTATTGGTTCAATTTATATGCCGCCCTTCTCCGGAGACTCAGGGCGGCTTACAATGCGTTAAGAATAGTCTTCATACTTTTGTATATACCTGCTTAGTAGGGCTTTTGCACCCCACCCCCCCAAGCGGTGTTCTTTTTTATACAAAGTCAGCTTATTGTCCCCACAATCCGGGTCCTCATTTTACCTACCTCGGAAGGATGGAAGGCTGAGTCAACCTTGAGCCTGGTGAAATTTGAACTTGCAGTAATTGCAGGCAGCTGGCAGCTAAGTGCTACTATAACAGTACTTTAGTCCGCTGCTCCACCAAGGCTCCAAGGCTCCATGCTCTCCCCTCCCCTTCCCTGCTCTCCCCTGCCCTCCCCACTCCTCCTCCCTGCTCCCCTCCCCTCCTTCTTTTACTACTTTGGGTATTGACGGAGATACAATATTCCTAAAATGTGAAAGTGGAATGGCCAAGAAAGAAATGTGGGAGTCCTGAGTGTTTGTGCTAAAACCATTCACATCCTCTGCTGTGCTCTAGGTGGTCCCCAACCCCACTTTGCAGCATCTGCTTTCCTGTGTCAAAAACCGGGATGCCTTGATCCAAAGCCAGATGAAGAAACACCAGGTGAGACTGTGGAGAATGGCTACTATATTAGGGCTATACAGGTAATCCTCGACTTACAACCATTCATTTAGCAACTGTTCAAAGTTGCAATGGCATTTTAAAAAGTGACTCCCCCGCCCCCCTCCTCATGACCATGACACGATCTCGATTCAGGTGCTTGGCAACTGCCACACATTTACGATGCTTGCAGCATCCTGCAGTCACGTGAACACCGTTGGTGACCTTCCCAGATGGAAAGCAAAATCAATGGGAAAGCCGGCAGGAAGTCACAAGTTGTAGTCACGTAATGTCTCATTTAACAACAGTGACGATTCGTTTAACAACAGTGGCAGAAAAAGTTGTAAAATTGTGTGCGGTCGCTGAACGACCCCACTGTGTAATGACAAATTTTCTGGTCTCTTTTGTGGTTGTAAATTGAGGACAACTTATATAAGGTTACCCTTTTTTCATGGAGGCTCACAAACAAGAGGATGACACAAGAAGAAGAATCTATTAATGTAAGAGCAGGAATGATAAGATCTTTCAGTTCTACCACCATGCTAAAAATGGGCCAGTGCTTATCACAGAGATGAGGAAGCATATCTAGTCAAAAGTTACTGGAGAGAAACTCTTTTTATCAACGAGGCCAGAATTATTGGGACTGGGCCTCGAGCAGTTGATTGTTCACTGATGGGATGAATAGATGGATTAAAAGAGCTTGTCTTGATTGATTGATTGATTGATTGATTGCACATCCTCCACTCTTTCTTAGGAGTCATGTAGCCCTTCAGAGATCCAGGACATGCTGGATGACATGCTGCAGCTTCTGCGTGACTATGGCACTGAAAAATGGGGGGAGACTGGCCTCTTGTTGGATCATGTCCACATGGCCATTGTTGACCTGCTTATTGGAGGCACGGAGACCACAGCAACCCTGCTTACTTGGGCTATTGCCTTCCTGGTGCATCGTCCTGAGGTAGGATGAGCGGTTTGTTGGTGGGTGGCGGGAAGCATGGTCCTCTAAATCAAAGTAGGTTCCCTCTTTTGGGTGGGGCAAGGTTTACCTTTCAAAGATCTCCTCCTGCTTCTAATCTCTCTTGATTTCTCCATGCAGCGGTCCTGGGACCAAAGTTGTAGGCCTTGACCGGGGAAGCTGTGGCCTTCCAGTTATTGGGCTACATCTCTCGACATTGTTCCTCACCATTTGATGGTGGGGCTAATGGGAGTTGGAGTCCTAGAAAAAAAAGGCGGGGGGCATAGCTTGTTTGTACCTGAAAGTCAAACTTTGTTGAATGGAGAGATAGTTCTCATTTAATGACCATAATTGGGATCAGCAAAACTGCCACTAAGCAATGAGATCATTCAGTGAGACATCATGTGGCCACACTGCTTAACAATGGTAGTTTTTTGACAGTCTTGGTTGTGATCGTTAATCAAATCTCACTTGGTTGTTTTAGGCGAATCTTGCAAGTCTCAAAGTACAAATCTCCTGCCATCTCCTTTACAGCCTGAGAAGTTAAAGATGAACCCTTCTGAGCCACTTTCGTAGCCATTATGCAGACTATGCTCTCTTCTATCTGACCATTCCCTAGGCCAGGGGTGTCAAACTCAAGGCCCGGGTGCTGGATCCGTCCCGTGGGGTACTTAGATCTCGCCCAGGGGCCATCCTGGAAACAGCGAAGGATTGGCCCACGGTGCCTCTGCCAGTGAAAACAGAGTGAAAACGAGCTTCGTTTTCTCTGGCAGAAGGTTGTAGGAGGCCATCACAGCCAAAAATGGAGCATGTGAGGACTGCTTGCGGCACTCTCAAACTCCCCTTGCTGGCAGAGGGTTGCAGGAGGCTGTCGCAGCCGAAAATGGAGCTCAAGGTGCTCATTTTCACTGCAGACATGAGTGACATTGAGCTGGCCACGCCCTCTGCCCCCCCCCAATGTCAAACACAACCCTGGCCCACAATGAAATCGAGTTGGACACCCCTGCCCTAGGCAGTATTTCTTTGTCCTGTCTCTCAAGGTCTTTCTCACTTACCATTACAGATAGTTCTTGACTTACAACCATTCATTCGAGGTTACTGTTCAACGGCACTGGAAAAAAAGTGATTTATGACTGTTTTTCACCCTTAGGACTGTTGAAGCATTCCCGTGATCAAAATTCAGATGCTTGGCAAATGGCATGTATTTATGAGAGTTGTGGTGCCCCTTTTGAGACCTTGTCAAAAGCAAAGTCGAGGGGGAAGCCAGATTCATTTACAAACTATGTTATAACTTAACAACTGCGGTGATTCACTTAATAGCTACGGCAAGAAAGGTCATAAAATGGGGCAAAATTCACCTATCAACGGTCTCACTTAAGAACAGACATTTTGGGCTCAGTTGGGGGTCATAAGTCGAGGCCTACTTGTATATCTACCTGAGTCCTTCGGGAGAAGGGCGGTATAGAAATTCAATAAATAAATAAAAATAAATAAATATCACTCTTCATAAACGGAGGTCTTCCTGCAAATGTCAACCTCTCCAAAGCTTTATTACAACTTCTTGCTAAGCAAAATAAATGTTAAGCTCAATTGTGGTTGTAAGTCAAGAACTATCTGTCAGCAGTCTCGGCCCGCTTCTATTTTGCCCTTGGTACCACTGCTGCCGGGGGAGGATTTCCATTCCTGCTCCGCAAAGGCTCATCTGTTCTCAGTGGGTCTTTGCTATCTTCTTTGCCACTGCTGATAAGTTGTGCCCAGACTGCCCTATTTTGAGACAGCTGCAGTCTCAGCATGGCCTTGGGGTTGCTTCAGAAAGAAGGCCTCACATGACCGACAGCTGCCTTGCGAAAGGTCAGGTCAGATGTCCTTTGTCAGCAGTGGGTGGAAGAAGATAGCAATAGCAAATACACTTAGAGTTTTATATATAGCCCCGTAGTGCTTTACAGCACTTTCTAGGGCGGTTTACAATGTCATCATATTCACACCCAACAATCTGGATCCTCATTTTACCGACCTCGGAAGGATGGAAGGCTGAGTCAACCTTGAGCCCATCAGGATCGAACTCCAGGCTGAGGGCAGAGTTAGCCTGCAATACTGAACTTTAACCACTGTGCCACCAGACGGTGAAGGTCAGGTGGGGAGGCAGGGGTGGGGAGCACAGAGTAGCAAGGAGGTAGGGGATGGAGGGCAGGTGGTCAAAAGGGCAGGATTGGGGGAGGAGATAAGCCGGTCTGTAGTGGGGAGCTGAAGCACACACTGCTGTTGTAAATATGGGTGAGCTGCCAAGCACCTGAACTTTGATCATATGACGGGGGCCGGGGTGGGTTCTACTTACCTTTACTACCGGTTCGCATCGCGCCTGCGCGCTCTTCTGTGCATGTGCAGATCACCTATGACAGGGGTGGGCAATTGTGGCTCTTTTACAACCTGTGGACTTCAACTCCCAGAATTCCTGAGATAGCCAAGCTATGACGTCAACCTATGATGACATCTGGGTCAGTGGGCGGAGCCTCCCGCTGGTTTTACTACCGATTCTTGTGAACCGGTGCAAACCGGGGGCAACCCACCACTGGACGGGGGTGTTGTTGTTGTTGCAAAGATTGTAACTTTTCAACACTGTCATAAATTATGAACAAATGGTCATTTAACGAGGGCGGCCTATAATGTCTTCTTACTTCCCACCATGTTTCTGTCTTCTTTCTCTGCCATTCCAGATTCAGGAGCAGATCCACCAAGAGTTAACCACTGTCATCGGATTCCACCGTGATCCGACCTACAGCGATCAGGAGCAACTGCCTTACCTCCGAGCCACCATCTTGGAGACTTTGCGCCTGCGTCCATCAGCACCCCTGGCTCTACCCCACATGACCATCCGTAACACCAGGTAACAGGTTTCAAGAGACGTTTCCCCTTTCCTCCAAATCTGTCCTTGAGGAAGGGGATCCAGCTTCTCCCCACCTTCCCTACATTCTCCTCCTACATTCTACCAGGTGCTCTTTCTACACAGATCTCTGCCTTCTGAACATCCATGACCCTCCTTGGCAGTCAAAGGCAGTCAAACTTAAAAACCTTGAGTGCTTTTAGCCAGAATGAGGGAAAAGCGAGAAAGTATGAGCAAAACAGGTCTGAGCACAGCTCAGAGGCTTCAAAAAAAAAATTGTATCTAGGTCAGGGGTTTCAAACTCGATTTCATTGAGGGTTGCATCAGGGTTGTGTTTGACCTCCAGGAACTGGGATGCACACACGGCCCTCCTGATCTCTGTTTTTGCTGGCAGAGGGTTGCAGGAGGCTGTCCCAGCTGAAAACAGAGATCGTTTTCGCTGGCAGAGGCACCACGGGCCGGTCCTTCACTGTTTCCAGAGTGGCCCCGTGAGCCAGATCTAAGCATCCCACAGGTCGGATGTGGCCCACGGGCCTTGAGTTTGACACCCCTGACCTAGGTACAGGTGGTTTTTGATTTACAACCATCCATTTAGTAACCATCTGAAGCAGGGGTGGGTTCTAAATTTTTTTACTACTGGTTCTGTGGGTGTGGCTTATTTTGTGGGTGTGGCTTGGAAGTCATGTGACTAGGTGGGCGTGGCTAGCTGGTCATAGCCATTTCTGGAAGGTCCTCACACTTACAACCAGTCCTCGCACTTACGACCCGACTCATTTGTTTGCTTTTAACACTGATCAGCTGTAGGACGGCCCTTTGAAGCCCCGCGGCAAGAGTTTAAACAGTTTTTTCCCCTCTAGTCATCAGCTGGGATTCAGGAGGCAGCAATAGATTGGAGGTGGGACCAAATAAAAGGTAAGAATAATGTGGGTGGGTGGGTGCGAGGGCGGGGGGGGAGAACCGGTTTGGTGACATCATATCGTCACTGCTACCGGCTCGGCCGAACCAGACCGAACCAGGAGGAACCCACCACTGATCTGAAGTTACAACAGTGCAGAAAAAACAGCATTGAAAAAAAACAGGGCTTATGAGTGGTACTTGCAACCATTGTTAAGTAGTATTAGCAATAGCACTTAAACTTATATACCACTTTATAGTGCTTTACAGCCCTGTACCAGAATTTGGATCATGTGACCTGGGGAATGCCACAAGCTTGATGCCTTTGACTGTAAGTGTGAGTCAGAGGTGGGTTTCAGTAGGTTCTGATCAGTTCTGGAGAACTGGTAGAGGAAATTTTGAGTAGTTCAGAGAACCGGTAAATACCACCTCTGACTGGCCCCGCCCCCAGCTATTCTCTGCCTCCTGAGTCCCAGCTGATCGGGAGGAAATGGGGATTTTGTAGAATCCTTCAAATTTTTGAATCCCACTACTGGTGTGAGTACTGGTCATGATGATGATGAAGATGTTATCCATTCAGTCGTGTCTGACTCGGCCAGGTCTCTCCAAATTTTCCAATCTTGCACTGCTTTTCTGAGTTTTTCTATGCTCTGGCTGGAGTCAGTTTTGATGGTGTCCAGCCACCTTGTTCTTTGGTGGCCTAGGTTTTTTTTACCTCTTCCCAACACAATTGCTTTCTCCAATGAATTCCCCCGCATGACATGGCCAAAGTGAGACGCAGTTTCATCATTTTCCCTCCTAGTGAGAAGCCTGGTGTTATGCGCTCTCCATATTTACTTACTGGTAATCTTTGTTATCTTTCAGTGCTGTTGCAATTTCAGATAGTTGCCAAATAAACTTTCACATGATGTGAGGGAAGGAGAGTCTTTAACAATAGATAATACGTTTAGCTAAAAATGAAGAAGGGGGGTGGGGCCACTTTCTTCTGGGAAAAAGGGAAGAAGTTGGCATTGGGAAACATCAGAAATTGAGAACTTCCCCGATAGGCAGTGAAGTAGAATAGAATTCTTTATTGGTCAAGTGTGATTGGACACACAAGGAATTTGTCTTAGGTGTATATGCTCTCAATGTACATAAGGAGAATAAAATACATTCATCAAGAATAAAAAGATACAACACTTAGTGATAGTCAAGGTTACTAATAAGCTATCAAATCGTACTAGGAAACAAATAAAAATAATAATAAATAAATAAACATTAAGTGTTGTATCTTTATATTCTTGATGAATGTATTTTATTCTCCTTATGTACACTGAGAGCATATACACCTAAGACAAATTCCTTGTGTGTCCAATCACATTTGGCCAATAAAGAATTCTATTTTATTCTATTCTAGACCAAACTGGGTCTGTGATGTTTTCGGATGCCCATGAGATCCACAGTCTCAGGATAAGCAAGAGGAACAAATTATATTGCTGAAACCTTGTTGATATAATTGTTGTCTTCTTTTTCCTCTCCTTCTCATCCCCTCTCCCAAGTCTGTCTGGTTTCTCCATCCCTAAGGGCACGACGGTCATTCCCAACCTCTATGGGGCCCATCACGATGCGACCAAATGGCACCGTCCTGTGGAGTTTAGGCCAGGTATTCTTATGGGAGGGAGGGAAAGAGTGTTCGTACATCACACAAAGCCACAATGAAGTTTGCTTGGCTTTGGCTTAGTGGAGTATTTCTCAACCTTGGCAATTTTAAGACAGATGGACCTTCCCAGAATTCCCCAGCCAGCATGTTGAAGACCTCCTGACTTAAAGTTGCCAAGGTTGAGAAACACTGGCTTAGTGTGTTGTGTCAGCGCAGCTTATTGTGCACTAATCAGTAAAGTATGTTTCAGAAAACCATAGCTTAGGGCAACTATAGAGAAAGAGAGATAGCTTGGGGAAGAAAGTATGAATTTTATGATGTTTTAGATGTGCAAATGTTGAGAGACAGATTAAAGAAAGAAAAGTTGGGGTTAACCATCATACTAAGCCATATATGTATGTGATTTATTTTTGACCAAGCGAGAAAAAAAAAGGGGCAGCACTGTTGGCTCAGTGGGTAAGACTTTAGGCTTGTTGACTGGAAAGCTGGCAGCCCATGCTTGAGACCCAAGTGCCACAAGACAGGATGAGCTCCTGTCCTTGTCCCAGCTCCTGCCAAACCTAGCAGTTTGAAAGCATGCAAATGCAAGTAGATAAATAGGTACCACTTCAATGAGAAGGTAACAGTGATCCTTGACATCATGTTGGCCACATGAAGATGGAAATGTCTTCAGACAGCGCTGGCTCAATGGCCTTGAAACAGAGAAGAGAGCTGCTCCCTATAGACAGCAATGACTAGCAGAGTAAAATCCACAGTGACTCCTTTGACTTTACCTAACGAGGCTACCTGAATAAAGTCCCAAGTTGCTTGAAGCTAGGATTTCATATTAATCTATTGATTTCAGCTAAACATTTGTGTGTGGGGTGCGTGTGTGTGTGTGTATGAATGGAAAGCACGGTTTATTTCTAGCTTGCTTGCTTGTTTGCCTGCTTGTCTGTCTGTCTGTCTATCTATCTATCTATCTATCTATCTATCTATCTATCTATCTATCTATCTATCCCCACCCAAGCCTCTAACCCAGTATTTCCCAAACATTAAAACTTTTTAAAGATATTTTATTTATTTATTTTTATTTATTTGATTTGATTTGTATACCGCTCTTCTCCAGCAGGACTCAGGGCTGTGAACAGCCGAGATAAAACAGAGCATACAAAATTTTAAAAACAGTTTAAAAGGTAATTAAATAATTTCGGCCCAGAATTTAAAACAACCCATTTAAAACCAATTTCAAATTAAAACCGAAACGGATGGGATCAAGCCAACCCAGCTAGGTGAGATAAATGAGTTTTCAGGGCCCGATGAAAAGTCTGGTATCGTGCGTATCTCTAGGGGGAGGTCGTTCCAGAGGGCGGGTGCCACCACAGAGAAGGCTCTCCCCCTGGGGGTCGCCAGCTGACATTGTCTGGCGGACGGCACCCTGAGGAGGCCTTCTCTGTGCGAGTGTACTGGCCGGTGGGAGGTTATTTGTGGCAGAAGGCGGTCTCGTAGATACCCCGGCCCTAAGCCATGGAGCGCTTTAAAGGTGGTCACCAACACCTTGAAGCACACCTGGAAGACCACCGAGAGCCAGTGCAGCTCGCGCAGGAGAGATGTCACATGGGAGCGCCCCGTCGCTCCTATAATCCCCCACGCGGCCGCATTCTGGACCAGCTGGAGCCTCCGGGTGCACTCCAAGGGGAGCCCCATGTAGAAAGCATTGCAGTAGTCCAGGCGGGAAGTGACGAGTGCCTGAGTGACCGTGCGTAGGGAGTCCCGATCCTGAAAGGGACGCAACTGGCGTATCAGGCCGACATGATATGGAGAAGGGATTTTTTTCCTTCCTGTTATTTATTTTATTTTAGCCTGCCTGTATTATTTTTATACATAACTCAAGCTGGTGAACACATTCAATATTCCTTCCTCCTCTTATTTTCCACACAACAACTCTGTAACGTGGGTTGGGCTTAGAGATAGAGTGACAGACTTAAAGTCGCCCGGTCAGTTTTCATACCTAAAAGCTGGATTAAGAACTCGCAATCTCCTGATTTCCAATCTGGGGCCTTCACTACTAGACCAAACTGGCTGTCCTTGTTAATCTGACGGGTCTCTTTCTTCTGTTCAGAGAGATTCCTGGAGGGTGAAGCTTCTATTGAGGCCCGACGGAATCTGGTGCCATTCAGCTGTGGGGCGCGGGTATGCCTGGGGGAAGCCTTAGCCCGCATGGAGTCGTTCCTCTTCCTTGCTTACATCCTGCGAGACTTCCAACTCTTGCCTGCGTCAGCCGGATGCCTTCCTGACCTCAGGGGATCATTTCGATTCCTTATTCATTGCAAGCCCTTCCTGGTGCGGCTGGTACCTCGGCCGAGGATCCCAAAGCCCGAAAAATGAAGCCTTTCCTGCCCTTCCTGCTGGGCAGGAAACGGAAATCATCCACCTGCTTTTTGTTAGTATGATGTTGTTAATGCTCACTGTTGTATTATGGAGGCCTGTTTCCCACACGATTATAATGAGTTTGCCAGTATGTGCAATCCTTGTCCTTGGCAGGTTTGAACCATTTCTTATCAGACTCTACATTCTTCATGGAGAACTTGCTTTGTTATTTCAAAGAGCTAGAAACATTAATCATAGGAACTCCTAGTTCCTGAAAACACTCAAAGAGGCACCCCTCTGCTACTGCCATCAAGATCCTTACTCCTCCTCCCTTGGGTCTAGGACTTTTAGTCTCTGACTTTTCATTTCTCCTCAGGCGATTCTCCCCTGACTTATCTCCTCAGCTGGTATGCCTACAGTCATTTGCTGTGGGGAATGGGCCACCGGCCTCTTCATCCCAGTCCCTTCGACACGGCCCATTTGCAGAAAGAGGGTTTGTCTTGGGTGTTTCACCCTCTGGGACAATTAGGGTTCTCTGAACTGCACAGAATCTTAGCTAGAGGTTCTCCCGAACTTCTGCAAATCCCGAGCAGCCCACCCCTGCACTTCACCCCCTTCAATGAGAATCTAAAGAGCAAGCACTGTATTCAGTTGTAAAGCTACTACCAATTCTAAGATGTTTTCCACCAGACTATGTGTCAAAAAAAAAAGAGAGAAACCAAACTAAATTTTGAAGAATGTCACTAGTCCTCTTTCTTTTTTAATATTTGACTTTTATTTTAAACATATTTCCCCCATGATCTAAAAATAACATTTTTTCCCAAGCACTTCTTTTATAGAAGAGTTTTATTCCCCCCCCTTATAAAGAAACAATACTTTACAGCTTGCCTTTCTCTCCCACCCAATTTGTGCAAATTTCCTGCCCTCCCTCAAGTTGTAAAAGACATTCCCTTCAACGTTCCCTTAATGTCCTGCAAGAAGAAAAGAAGAAGAAAAAAAACCTTCTTGTGAACTCTTCCACCTGCTTCTAATATCAAGTAGCTTGTCCTGAAGAATATCACAATCCCAGAGGAGCACAACTTTGCTCCCACATTGTGTTGAACCAAATCAACAAATCTGCTTGCCTCATCTTTACTGAGTTCAAACAAAAGCATTTGCCCAAGTCACAAATGTTAGCCCAAAAAGGTGCTGGAAGAGCCATGTGAAGCTGGGCTTGTGGAGGACATTGGACAGATTAAAGGTCTTGCTTGAGTCACATATTATACTTTATACAGGTCAAACTCTCCCTTCAGAACCCATGGTCTCCTCTCCAAGTTTTCTGTCCTGGAGCCAGGCTTGCATTTCTGTCTTGGAGATCGTCCCTTTAACATTCGTCTTCAATTGTGCTTCGTCATCAGATGGCAGTGGAATTGCGGTTGGTTGCATAGTCAGCCCGATGTTTACACTCGATTTGGCTTTTTAATCCACCTATTGATTCCTTCCCAAAAACCTGTGATAGGACTTGATAGGTGGATAAGAATGCCAAACCCAGTCTAAACATCTGGTTATGGGACCAACCGTAACATTTCCACATTTCCAGCGAAGGAAAAGAACACTCAGTGATGTAATTAGTAGTTTGGGAAGACTTCTGGGAAGTCTGATTAGCTAAAACTATTTGAGAAAGGGAAAAATCAGGAAATTGGGATTTTATTAGCATCTCCCCCTGTCCCACTTTGCAAGTTATAATCCTAGCACTGTCTGGGTGCAATCAGGACTCTGGGGTCCTTGGTGCTCTTTGAGCTTGATTGTTTTCTTGCAGATGTTTCATTAGCAAACTAGGTAATCTACTAGTTAATCTAAACCAGGTAATCTAAACTAAGTAATCAATGCTAGTTGATGTTACCTAATTTGGTAATGAAACCATTGCAAGAAAACAACCAAACTCAGAGAGCACCAAGAACCCCGCAGTTCAATCCTGAACTATAAACAGTACAATCTATCAGTACAATCAGGACAATTGGCATTCTGCTTTTAAACAAATCTGGGACTTCGTGCCTTTGAAGTCTGTTGTTTGTACTATCTTATTAGTAAATTAATCATTAAAAAGTATGCTCCTAATGCCTCATTTTGATCTTTTAAACTTTCCAAGGAAGTCTGTCTCGTTCACTAAAGAGGTTCAAGAAATGGACAAAATGTTTAAAAGATCAAATTGGGAAGTCATTCCCACATCTGGATTGCATTTGTCTCTCTTTGATTGTAGCCAGAATATTCACCTCAGATTTTCTCCAGCTGTTATCGCCCATATTTCTCTTTATTCTGGATGGATGTAGTCCAACCCACAAAGGCATCAGGTTAGGAAAGGAACAGTGGGTCTTAAAATGTTTGGCCCAAATGGCAGTTATTATTAGTGAACAATGTCATTGTCCCCACAAAAGACCTGACTCTGTTGTTTTACACAAGTATCTCGCTAGTAGCAGTCACAAACTGGACGCACAATTCTCAAACAGAATTTACATATGGCATTATTTCATTAACTCCAGGAATATGCCCAAATTATCAATTTAGGGGTAACTGTCTCCAGTTTAAGAACCACTGCAATACCAAATACCTTTATACCTTACAATTATATACCTTACAATTATAAAGTTATAAATTATAAAGTTGCAAAAATACAATTATTCCCCTATATAGGGCCCAATCAGAAGGTTTTATGTACTGCTAAAAGGCAGGATATTGCTCTTTTTTTCTGAAAGAGTCTACTTGGATTTGGGTCAGACTTTTAAAACAAATCGTTTACTCTTAGAGAAAGTTTAGAGCAAGGAAAAAAGAATTTACCCTCACCATCTGTTAAATGCTAGGTTTCTATGTGCCGGAATTTCTTGAAAATGTTTATATAAACATAAACTCAGCTTTTAAATGAGAATTAATCCCAATTTGGTCCCTGCAATCTCGTATAAAGAAATGAGAGCAAGCGTACAAAATTTAGAAACTGGCCTGTTGATTTTTTAGGGTATTATTATTATTATTGTGAGGACAATAATGAATCAGAGATCGTTCCAATTTTTTCCAGTTCTTTTTCCACTCTGCAATTTTTTTCCCAGTTTGGTTCACACCTGTGCCTGTCAGTACTAATCATTTACCTGTAGGTGGAGAAGTTTGCAGAGCAAGAGGCAAAAAGGTTACGGATGGGAGAACAGTCTGTTGCTTGAGTTCACAAGGTTTCCCCAGGGGGCAAAAGGAATGGGTAAAAAAATCAAACCAACATTAAAAGTGCTTTTATGTCAAGCTGCGTTCACCAAAATACTTATGACTTTAACTCCGTTTTGAAGGGCATTCGCAGAAGGAAGAAAATGGAGCCTGGGTTGGGAATGAGCCTGGAGAGGGAAGGGAAAAGTCGTTAGCAGATGATCTGATGAGAAGCAAAAGGGGTCAAGAAGGAGAAATTTGGGGTCAGAATTAGGACTTCACTGCTGCAAAGTCATTGATTCCCAGAACGAGAACGAAGAGAAGAGAAGGGAACCAGGCTTTGGTGGCTGAAGTTTTGCCGGCTGATCTGATTTCTTGGCTTTCTTGAAAGTTCTCCTTTACAAAATAAAAATAAAAATCACAGGTAGTCCTCAACTTACAACCATTTGTTTAGTGACCATTCAAAATGACAACAGCAGTGAAAAAAATGATTGACAGCCAGTCCTCATGCCACAGTCGTGGGATCAAAATTTGTGAGCGTGACCAACCAACTTGTGTTGGTGACGGCTGCAGGGTCACGAGATCCCGACTTGCAACTTTCTGACAAAGTCCATGAAGTAAGTCAGATTTGCTGAATGACCACACAATTGGCTTTGTAGCTACCCTGACTCACTTAACAACTGTGATCAAAATTGGCCGGGACTCAACAATCACCTTGCTTAGTAATAAAAATCCTGCTCCCAATTGTAGTTGTAAATTGAGGACTAACTATGTTCAGATTAATTCCTTTTATCCTCTCAAACTCTACTTCTGAGCTCTCTCTTCCTTTTGACTGAAGTGGGTCTTTTCAAGTCTCCAAAGGTTTTTTTCCCCCACTTTGGCTTCGATGCATTCCTCTTTTTTCTCAGGATGGGCCAGAAAAACAGAACAAAGGCTGGATGTGAGGTATCCTGTTGCAAAAGGGGTCGTTGCTGGGATTTTCTGCTGTTGTTGCTGCTTTGCCTCTGCTGCTGTCTCCCTTAGTCCATCCCGTGTCCCGCTCAGGACCTCTGCAATGGGTGGAAGCTGCTGGGCCGCAGTTTCATCTCAGTGAAAGGAATGGAAAACTCGAATCCTTTCCAGTTAAACCAGTTGACACCCTAGAATGGAGGAGAGAGAGGGCATATGTGAGAATCTGTAAAATCTAGACTCCCCTTTCTGCAAAAGGAAGATCAGTAAAGTCGAGAGAGAAACTGAGGTGAAAGTATTATACAGGTAGTCCTCGACTTATGATCTCAATTGAACCCCAAAATTTTGTTGCTAAGTGGTGACCGGGTGACCAGGGCGGGGTCGTGGCTAGCCAGAGGTCACTACCGGTTCAGCAAACCAGCTCAAATTTTCCCTGCCGGTTCACTTGAACCAGTGTGAACTGACTGAATATCACCTCCGCTCTCTAAGTAGTTTACAGAGTCAGCATATCACCCCCAACAATCTGGGTCCTCATTTTACCGACCTCAAAAGGATGGAGGTCAACCTTTAGCCGGTGAGACTCGAACTGGCAAACTGCAGGTAACTAGCAGTCAGCAGAAGTAGCCTGCAGTACTGCATTCTAACCACTGTGCCACCACAGTTCTTAGCACTTAGCACATCTAGTTGTAATTTGTATCTGGTCTTCCCTACGAGGCTGACATCAATCTTGCAAGGCTCTTCCCTGTCTCCTTTACAACCTGAGAAGTGATAAGGAAGGTTTCTCCTGAGCTGATTGCCTTGTCCACTATTAAGCTGAGGGCTACGTTGTCTCTTATCTGATTGCTCCCTTGGCTCAGTCTCATAAGGTCTTTTTCTACATACCATTACATCATTCCACCCAAAAGGACAAGCTGCCTTTTGCTCCATCCCACTTGCCCACCGGGGATTACCTGGTGATCACGGTTGTTAGCGTAGAGTCCATTGAGGTTGGTGTAGTGGCAGTTGCGATACCACCATGCTCCACGGTAAGAGATGGCACAGGGGATGATGACCCGATTTGGATCCCGGTCCCGAGTGGAGAAAACACTCCCTGAGTGGTAGCTTAAGGCATCGCCTGGGTGAGAGAGAAAGTGGTAAAGTGAGAGATAAAAACAACCACAGTCCTCCTGGATTTCTGGCTGCAAAGGACTCTCAAGAATTATCTTCTTCCCTGTGTACATGAATCCCTTCTGCTACAGGTAGTCCTTGATTTACGATTGATTGAAATGATGATGGACCTCCCCAGATCTATTTACAACCCATTTTGGAGTAACAGGGGCTACAACTCCCCATGTCACATGATCACATTTTGGGTGCTTGGCCAATAACCCTGGGGGGGGGAGGGGAGATCATGGCTTACATAGAATCCATCTCCAGCTTTGCTCTTCAAATGGTCGCAACTCAAGTCAAGATATGGTTTTCCCATCATCTCCCATTTCCTAAAACTCACACCTGAGTATTCTAGTCCTTTCCATTTTCTAACACCACATCTATCCATGATTGCATATAGTGTTTATTCACTCAGGGCCTTTCCATACAACTCCCTAATCATGGGCTTCAGTGGACACTTCATTAGTCCTATTGGAAAGGCTTGGAAAGATGACACCCCCAGCACAAATGCACACAAAAGCGTGGACCACTATAGAATAGAAATAGAATAGAATAGAATAGAATAGAATAGAATAGAATAGAATAGAATAGAATAGAATAACAGAGTTGGAAGGGACCTTGGAAGACTTCTAGTCCAACCTCCTGCTCAGGCAGGAAACCCTACACCACTTCAGACAAATGGTTGTCCAATCTCTTCTTAAAAACTTCCAGTGTTGGAGCATTCACAACTTCTGAAGACAAGTTGTTCCACTGATTAATTGCTTTCATTGCCTCAGAGTTCTCATTGTTGTGGATGTATTCAGTGGTGGGAGTCAGCCCGTTTGAGCCGGTTTGGGCGAACCAGTAGTTAAATTGCTGGCTGACCCCACCCCACCACTTCCAGGAGTCCCCACGTGCCCCATTTTGACTCCCAGGCAAGTGCAGGGAGGCCTCCTAGGCCCAAAATGGCGCCTGGGGGCCTGGGCCTGTTTTCACTTCCAGGAGACTGCAGGGAGGCCTCCTAGGCCTAAAATGGGGTGTGAGTGTGTGTGCGGCAAGCCCTCCACCCCCGCTGCCCATTTTCATTCCCGGGAGGCTGCAGGGAGGCCTACTAGGCCCAAAACGGGGTGCGGGGGGAAGGCGCATCCCCCACCACAGCCTGTTTTTGCTCCCAGTGGGGTGTAGGAGGCTGAATGCTGCCTGTCACACCCCTGGCCACGCCCACCCTGGCCACGCCCACCCAGCCACTCATAGGGCAGAGAACCAGTTGTTAAATTATTTGAATCCCACCACTGGATATATTACTTGGAACCCTGACACACAATCCCACAGCTCTGCTCACCAGCTGTGCCATGGTAACTGCCCAGATGCAGGCGATAATGGTCAGCTGGAGGGTCCACCCGGAAGTTCTGATAGGTAGCATAGACAGACTCATCCCCAGCACGGAGATCCACGCGTAGCTCGTAATCCCCTGAAGAGGTCAGCTGGTGCAGAGCATTGTTTCCTGGAATCCAAAGAGAAAGGCAAGGATCAGTCTTGTGAAGGACAGACTCAGTTACATGTAATGATGAGGGCACCATTGGAAGAGTCCCCAGGCTGAGGAGACGTCATCCTGGAGAGAATCGATCCATGTGGTCACCAAACAACAATTTGATGGCACATAATCAATCAATGTTCTGAAGGAGGTTAAAGAAGGAGTCATTATTTACAAATGGAATCATTATGGAACTCGTATACAACTGTGGAAGTTAGTACAGCCTTATTATCATTTATATTTTTTTTTTAAAAAAATAACGTTTATTATTGTATAAAATAGAAATAAAGATCATGAGAGAATAAGGAAAAGTAAAGAAGGGGAGAGGGGTGTAAGGTAAAAGGGAAAGAAAAAAGCAGCGACTTTCAACTTTTTTGCTTCAGTAGAGTACAACAGACAGTTATTTTAGTGATGCTAACCATTTCTGTAACAAGATTGTTAGAATCAAAGTTTCATTCCCACCCACCCCCCTCCGTTTCAAGCATAAAGTCCAGAAATGGGTTCAGCTTAGCAAGCCCTTATCTTTCTGTGGGCTCAGTTTTCAGTTTGTAAAAGGAAAGGAAGGACGAAATGGTAGAAATATCTGGCTACATGGATGAGGAGATGCATACAAAGTTATAGACTTACCTAGCCAAAATTCCCGGGTGAGGTTGCCAAAGCCAAGAGCATAATTTTGCCAGTTCCGCCAGAAATCCGTCTCACCATTCATCCGACGTTGAAAGACCTGGGGGGGGGGAGGAGGAGAAGGAGAAGGAGGATGCCATGATGGAGAAGGAAGGAAAGAAAGAAATTGATAGTGATCAGATATCAGAAAGCAATAAAACCTCAAGATGTCTTTCTACACGATTTTGAAGGAAATTTTTCTCAATGTCTAGGGCAGGGGCGCCAAACTCGATTTTATTGAGGGCCACATCAGGATTGTGTTTGACCTCAGGGGGGCTGGAGGACGTGGCCATGGTAGGCATGGCCAACATGACATCACTCGTGTTGGGTGACGCCTGTGGTGGCCCGAGCGCTCTGCCATCAAAAATTTTATTTTATTTTTATTTTTATTAGTCATATTTCTGCAATCTGCAAAGACAGTATACTAAATAGCATATTGCCCCCAACAATCTGGATCCTCATTTTACCCACCTTGGAAGGATGGAAGGCTGAGTCAACCTTGAGCCAGTGAGATTTGATCCGCAGATCTGCTGAACTGGCAGTCAGCTGAAGTAGCTGCAGTACTGCAGTCTAACCACTGCGCCACCTTGGCTCAAAAATGGCTCCCAAGTCCCCTTTTTGGCTGGGACGGTATCCTGCAACCCTCTGCCAGCAAAAATGGAACGGGGGGGGGGCATGCGTGGCCCTCGTGCGCTCCGTTTTTCCTGGCAGAGGCATCGTGGGTCAGTCCTTTACTATTTCCAGGGCGGCCTCACGGGCCAGATCTAAGCACCCCGTGGGCCGGATATGGCCCCCAGGCCTTGAGTTTGAAACCCCTGGTCTACGGAGATTTTCAGCCATCCAGGTCATGATTGCCCCAAAGGTGCTTTTTCAAGAGGCAACTGGACTTTCTGGTTTTTCCTTGAAGAGATTTCACTTCTCATCCGAGAAGCTTCTTCAGCTCTGTGGGGAATAGAAGGATTTATACTCCTTGTAGATAGCTGGTCATTTGCATTCTTTTAGAGAGTCCTCTCAGCAGTTCCAAGAAGGCTCCACACCCATTTTCACCACTCAGGTGATCCTGATGGCACATACAAACCTCCAGGTGGCCTCAATGACCTTCTAAAAGAATGCAAATGACCAGTGGTCTGCAAAGACTATGAATCGTTCCATTCCCCACCATCCAGCCAGAGCTGAAGAAGCTTCTTCGATGAGAAGTGAAACATCTTCAAACCCCCACCCCCCAGAAAGTCCAGTTGTTCTGATAAAGCACCTTTCCGACAATTTTTCTCATTATATAGAAACATCTACATATGTCAGATTATGAAACATACATCCTAACATCAGTATGCATGTTCGACCCTTTCACATGTGAGTCACAACATTGCACCCAAATAAGTTGGGGGCAGAGCTTGTGCCATGTTTCTGGTTTGTCGCTTCGTCTCCCTTGTGCTCTTTGTATATGACTATCTTATCACAGGTCCTGAATTGGATCAGTAGAAAGCTGGTGCTATTGTGGTTCCATGTCTCACAACTTCACAATGACTTCTGCAGGTATAAACACCGGAGCAGAGTTTTTCCACCTTGACAACCTTAAGATTTGTAGACTTCAACTCCCAGAATTGTGCTAGCTGGGCAATTCTGAGAATCCGCATGTCTTAAACTTGGAAAAAATCTGTACTAGAATATCCTTCTTTAACGTGGCACCTTCTACATCTGTTGGCTCAAAATGACCACTCTTTAAGAATAGCATGTTGGCTATGGATGATTGTCCATAGCTATTGTCTGACGTATCCAGAAAGTTGGGGAAGGCTGCTACTTTAAAGACTTCCATTCGTTTCCCTTCGTTGACCCCACCATTTAAAATTCTTCAACTGCCAAGCTGAAAAAACAGTGTGGATGAAATCATGGCTGGAGGAAACAATGATTCTGTCAACCCTGAAGTTGACCTGTCGGAGGCCATTTTGAAGCTTCAGTGTTGCCACACAGAAGCTGAGGGATAGGGAGGGGGGAATAGAGATAGCTGGGCTTTTGTAGCCAAAACAAAATACTTTCTCCTGGGAACTAAGGACATTCTCACACATGATCAGAGAGAGGAGGAGTGACGTTACCCGGCAACCGAATGGCAACCTGATTGGACCATGTGACTGATTGTTTGGGGAAGGGGAAAAACACCTTTTAATTAGGTGAAAACCATGGGAACTTTCAGAGTCGGTTTTCACCAGAACTGTGCCAATATGATATATCCAATAAAATTATTCTTTGAGGAATCTACTGACCTTGGAGTTTTGTTTGCCATGAGATTATTATTTGGAACTCTGACAGATTCTTTTTCAAGAAACTGTAGTTTGACCATCACCAACCCAACCGTACTCTTTATACTCACAATCCAGCCTCCCCCATCGGTCTCCATATCACAGAACACCCTCAAGGGACGTTCTCGGTTGCCCCCTAGATAAATTGTTGTTACTCGTGAAGCTCCTGGCCCATTCTGGATTTCTTCTGAGCAGTCCCGAGGGAAGGGGTATGTCAGGTGCCCTGTCCAAGAAAGAAAGGGTGATCACTGGATCCATTCAGGGTTTTGGTTTTTAAGAAGTCCCAAAGATAGTCTTTCTCAAACATAGACATATCAGGGAGCCTATAATGTTATTACCAGTGGTGAAGGATGTGGAGATGGGAGCTGTTGGTGTTCCCCTCCTCACTGCGTGGACTTGGACCTGGTACCGGCTTGAAGGAATCAGATCTTGAAGTTCATACGAGGTGACGGAAGCATCCAGAGGAATCTCCTGTGGAGAACAAAATAAAGGCGGGGAAATTTAGGCCGGCAATATATTAGCGCTTTCTGTTGCAGCTATATGGAGAACAATACATGAAATGTTCCAAAGGTGCTTTTTCAAGAGGCCACTGAAAAACTGTGGCTAGGTACCTTTGATTGTCCATCGGGGGTTTCATAACTCAACAGATATCCCTCAGATGGGGCACCAGGGGGTGACCAGGTGAGACGTGCGCTGCGGGGGGAAATTTCCGTAGCATGTAGGTCCCGGGGCCCATCTGCTCCTGCAGGAGGAGGAGGAAGGTGAGAGTTTAAAAAAAAAATGAACAAAATTGTACAATTATGAATTTAACCCTGCCTTGTGCTATAGAGCAGCATATCAACTTGCAAAGCTTTCAAGTTGCCATGAGCAGAAGGGAGGGAGAACTGAAGTGAATTCCATACATTTTTCCTGACTGCAATCAGAAGGAGGGTGTTAGGTTTCACAGCCAGCCAAAGTGGTTAATTGGAGAATGTGATTTATGACATGGCCAGAGAGGAGGGGAGAGACAGGGTTAGAGTTAGGGTTAGGGTTAGGGTTTAAAATAAATAAATAAATAAATAGGGGAACGTAAATCTACGTGGGATCAGTCCTAACTGCATCTGAGTATTGCCGGAATGTTGCTCCTAATAAATGAATGTATTTCCTTTGAAGTTTGGATCATGGCTCATGAATTAATTAGGGCATCTTTCGGAAACTTGACACAGCAGAGAAAAAAAATTATAACTCTTCTGGGAAACAAAGCCAAAGGAACATTTTGCCCAATGTTTCAAAAAAATTCTAAGACAGGGTATGACAAAAAAATTAATCTGGTTTAATTAAACCCTGGTTTAAGGTGTTGCGTGAACTCTGCTGCCTTGTTCTTCTTCAAGCACCTGGCACTCATGTGGCATATTTCGCTCCAAGATGGCTGAATTTTTAGCAGAAATGAAATGTCATGCCTGAAAATTCACTAATGTTAAAATCGGGTTTGGAACATAGAAAACTTCCTTGAGCGTTCAGCTTTCTCACACATCATGTTTAATGTATGAGAAAGATACAGCAAAGTCAATGAGGAAGCTAGCATGGAAGGTCACAAATTACAATCAATCAATCAGAATAGAGCTGGAAGGGACATTGGAGGTCTTCTAGTTCAACCCTCTGCTCAAGCAGGAGACTCTATACCACTTCAGACAAGTTAAAAATCTCCAGTGATGAGATTTTGGATGGAGATTTTGGGTGGAGTTGTGTCTACCCACAACTTCTGAAGGCAAAGCTGTTCCAGTGCCCAATTGTTCTCACTGTCAGAACATTTCTCCTTATGTCCCGGTTGAATCTCTCCTTGATCAATTTCCATCCATTATTCCTTGTCTGGTCTTCAGGTGCCTTGGAAAATAGCTTGACCCCCTTGTCTCTGTGGCAGCCCCTCAAGTATTGGAAGACAGCTATCATGTCTCCCCTGGTCCTTCTCTTCACTCAGGGGTGGGTTCTAAATTTTTTTACTACCGGTTCTGTGGGCATGGCTTGATGGTCATGTGACAATTATTTAGGCTTTAGCAGAGGTACTGGTCTACCAGGCTTTTAACTACTTGCAGAGCTGTACCGATCTACCCATTTATTTTTGCAGGCACTGATCTACTCATGTATTTTTGCAGGCACTGATCTACTCGTGTATTCTTGCAGGCACTGGTTTACCCATTTATTTTTGCAGGCACTGATCTATTCATATATTTTTGCAGGCACTGGTCTACCCATTTATTTTTGCAGGCACTGATCTACTCATGTATTTTTGCAGGCACTGGTCTACCCATTTATTTTTGCAGACACTGATCTACTCATGTATTTTTGCAGGCACCGGTCTACTCATTTGTTTTCTTTTAACACTGATCAGCTGTAGGGCGGCCCTTTGAAGCCCTGCGGCAAGAGTTTAAACAGTTGTTTTCCCTCTAGCCATCAGCTGGGACTCAGGAGGCAGCAATAGATTGGGGGTGGGGCCAAATAAAAGGTAAGAATAACGTGGGGGGTGGGGGGGCGTGGGGAGCAGGGGGGGCAGAACCAGTTCGGTGATGTCATATCGTCACTGCTACCGGCTCGGGAGAACTTGGCTGAACTGGGAGGAACTCACCACTGTCTTCACTACACTAGACATGCCCAGTTCCTGCAACCGTTCTTCGTATGTTTTAGCCTTCAGTCCCCTAATCATCCTGGTTGCTCTTCTCTGCACTTTTTCTCAAGTCTCAACATCTTTTTTGTAATCTGATTACCAATTTGAATGCCATATTCCAGGTGTGGCTTTACCAAGGATTTATAAAGCGGTACTAATACTTCACGTGATTTTGATTCTATGCTTCTGTTTATATAACCAAGGAGTGATTCTATTAGCTTCGTTGGGACATCACGTGTAATAATTGTGGCAAAAAGGCCATGAAATTGGTTGCGGTCACATGATGCATCCCTTATTGACCATGCCACTTAACAATGAATTTTCTTGTTCCAGTTGTGGTTGTAAGTCAAGGGCTACCTGTAGACATATATTTTTTTACTCTTCAGAAGCATCACTATAGACTCGACTATTCACTCTGATTGATGGATTGACAGGTTAATTGATCATATACCATTGAGTGATGAATCTTAGCAACCACATAGGTACATATTTCCAGGAGGGTCTGTCCCCCAACCTGGCACTTCAGGTCTTCCAGTAGTACACCCACTATCACCACTGTAACGGAGCCCATCCACTCACCAGTTGTGAAAGTAGCGCTGATGGGAGAACTTCGGTTTCCTTCTTTTTCCCCATAGACATTGGCCCAATATTCCATGTCCCTTTGCAACTCTGACAGCTGAAGCTGGACACGATTTCCTGGAACCGATTCGGAGACCTGTGAGCCTGGGGGGGTGGGGGGTGGGAATGCAGAAATAGGTAAATTCAGAGATGAAATCTATTCCAAGTGCAGCTTAAGCTAAACCAGATCAAGAGTCTAGGACAGGGATCTTCAAACTTGACAATCTTAAGACTTGTGGACTTCAGCTCCCAGAATTCTCTAGTCAACTGTCAACTCTGAAGTGAATCTGTCTGAAGCCATCTTTTGCTGCCTCATAGTTGCCACGAATTCTGGAGGGGGGGGAAGGGAAATACATAGACTGGCCAGCAGTCATAACAAAAAGCTTTCTCATGGGAACCAAGGTCATCCCAACAGGTGGCAGTTGGAGGAGGAGTGACCAAGGAACCCTTCAAACGCCTTAATCGGACAATGTGACCTGTGACATTTGGGGAGGGCAAACAATTGCTCTTTTAATTATGATACCAACATGGGAAAACTTTCAGAGTTGGCTTTCACTAGCTGTGCTGATATGATGCGCTCAATCAACATGTTCTTTGAGGAATCTGCCCGCCTCAGAGTTCTCCTTCCAATGGGTGCGTTACTCGGAACGCTGACACCAACATGGCTGTCTGGGAAATTCTGGGAGTTGAAGTCCACAAGTCTTAAAATTGCCAAGTTTGGGGGCCCCTGGTCTAGGAGGAATGAATAACACAGTACAGAAGGCAATAAGATGAGAAATATAAAGACACAAGATTAAAATATTGCAGGAAAAGAAAACGCAACTAAATCTCCTTTATAACAACTCCAGACATGCCGCCTCTCAACACCTTCCTATCCTGGCATCCAGAGGACCTGACATAATTTCATCCATTGCTTTCTCCTCTCTAAACTTCTCACTGCTGTTTCTGGGGGATCTCGTTACCTCCATTCAAACATGACTTTTTCCAAAGTTCTTTGCTTATAGATTCTTCCTTTTACATAACAGTTTTCAATTTGGTCCTCATTCAAATAATCTTTTTTTTGCCATTGTCGGAACTTCAGAACTGAGTCATAAGTAGCTTTTGGAAGGGGAGGAGGATATCATAATTTTGAATGATTGCTTAGTGGTCGTTAAGCAAGGACTGTCTGCGTTCAAAGTTCAAGCGGGCACGTACAGAAAAGCACAGAGATGACCTGGCAGAAGGAACATGAAGGCACTGAGCGAAGCGGGATGAAAAAGAAACTGAAGATTATCCACACGCTCAGGAAAATATCATATTTTAAATTAAAGCGGTCGCAACATGATGTGAGACCACATTTGCGTTGCTGAATTAGCCTTTTTTGGAATGAGGCATGAGCTCAAAAGGCAGGTTTATGGCCAACTGATTGACCCCCATGCTTCACAAGCTCTTATTGCTTACCGGTGCTGGTGATAGGTCCGTACGTGACGATGTAGTTGTTCATCTCAGCCACAGCAGGGCGCCATGTCAGCACGGCAGAGGTATCGGTTACATTGACAGCCCGCAAATTGGAAGGACCGTCTGGCACTGTGATTTAAAGAACAGAATAACAGAGTTGGAAGGGACCTTGGAGGTCTTCTAGTCTAACCCGCTGCTTAGGCAGAAAACCCTACATCACTTCAGACAAATGGTTATCCAATCTCTTCTTATTTACATTTGCATTTGCATTTACAACTTCCAGAGGCAAGTTGTTCCATTGATTAATGGTTCTAACTGTCAGGAAATTTCTCCTTAGTTCTAAGCTAGATCAGTGAAATATAAAGGCCTGCTTTTCGGGGTAGTGTCTGTTTCCTGATGTGGCTTACCTCGAAGAACTGCCACTAAATGAATCAATAATCAAATCAGTTGATGAATAAGTAGATCTGCTGCTAGTTAACATTTAAGCTTCTTGCCCTCATGAATTACCTGTGGTGATGTAGCCCACCAACGGTTCGCTCTCTTCAAACCCACGGATAGACATTACAGCGACCTCATAGCTGGCCCCAGGAGTCAGACCCTCAATGATTGTCCTGAGTTCAGATCCATCCACTGGAATGCTTTTGGGCTCCCCTAAAAACAGGAAAAAAAACCCCCACAGAGCTGATATCTTTGCCTGAAATATTATGAAGTGCTGGACAGATATTATTTGATTTCTTGATATAGTGCTCTCCAATACGACAGGCAGCTTCTTGAGCTAGCACAGGGAAAAGCACATCTTGGCTGAGCATGATGGGGTTTGTCGCCCAAATCATTTGGAGAGGGCCATACTGGAAAAGCTCTCACTGAGATACAAGCCGACTGAATAATAACATTTCTGGAAGTGGTTTGCTATTGCCGTGTCTTCCTTACGGCTGAGAGTAAGGACTGACTCAAATTCACCCACTAGAACTCAGTTTCCCAACTCTTAGTCCAGCACCTTAATCACTAGACCAAACTGGCTGTCAACAATACCATAACAACAAAGTTAGAGTCGAGTCTGGGTTCGCAGTTACAAAATGTTAAGACCACTGAGGAGGCCCAATACACCTTAAACCCAGTTTCATAGAATACAATTGCTATGCTCACATAACCCTAACCCTTAGTCATAAGGCTTAGGACCTGGTTATTTACGGGACCGCCTGCTACCACCAATAACCTCCCACCGACCTGTACACTCCCATAGAGAGGGTCTCCTCCGGGTGCCGTCGGCCAAACAATATCGACTGGCGGCCCCCAGGGGAGAGCCTTCTCTGTGGGGGCACCTACTATCTGGAATGAGCTCCCCCCCGGAGATACAGAGGATCCCGGATCTGCGTACCTTCCGTCGCGCGCTCAAGACTTTCTTATTTCATCAAGCTGGCCTGACCTAAGTCTTTCCCCTTTTTAAATGGAAATTTTAAATTTGGTTTTAAATTATTGGGGTTTTAAATTTGTTCAGCCAAATTATTTAATTTGTTTTATTTTATTTTAAATTTTGTATTTATATGTTTTATTCTATGGCTGTTCACCGCCCTGAGTCCTTCGGGAGTAGGGCGGTATATAAATTCAATAAAATAAAAATAAATAAATAAATAAATGAATGAATGAATAAATAACCCTGTGCCCAAATAAACCACATTAAACTGATTCATAATGGTTGGCTTTTTCTCAGACGCTACCTCTATTCCACCTTAGCTCTTCCTGCCATATTGTGTGAACCAGGGGTGGGCTTCAAACATTTTAGCAAGGGGTTCTCTGCCTGGTAGCTGAGTGGGCGTGGCCATGGTCGGTGTGGCAAGTTGGCCTCCTGCACCACGGCGGGGGTGGGGTCGTTTGTACCCTCCCCTGGCTCCAGAGGCTTTCCTCAAGCCTCCAGGAGGGCGAAAACGGCCTCCCCAGTCTCCAGAGGCCCTTTGAAGGCCAGAAACAGGCCCATTTCTGGCCTTCCTGAACTTCTGGTAGGCCTGTTTTTGCCCTCCCTAAGTGTCTATGCACACCCTGCACTTACCTGCATCCAAAATGGGCCGCATGGGGACTCCTGGGAGGGGCAGAGTGGGGTGGCCGGGGCCAGCCAGGAGTGGGATTTGGGGGTTCTCCAAACTGCACAGAATCTTAGCTAGAGGTTCTCCCGAACTCCTGTGAACCCCCAGCAGCCACGCCTGGTGTGAACTCAACTAAGATGTTCTGTCTGCTGTTAATAAACAATCCTGGGGAACAAGTCGATAAAGACCCTCACCGCCATCTGAAGGCTGGAAAGAAACTTTGTAACCATCAATGCGAGAGGATGGAGGCCTCCAGTTGGCTACCACAGAGGTTTCATGAATGTCACTGAACCGCAAGTCCTGGGGACCATCCAGCTCTGGAAGAAGGGAGAAGAGAACAAGCGAGAGATGGATCTGTGTGTCTTTTTGTAGAAAATAAAACATACATACATACATCATTGTAGGAAGAGTCAATTTCTTAGTCAAACACCCAATCTAAGCAAAAGAGGAAACACTCAACCAATTAAGAAAATCTTCTTAGTTCAAGGTTGCTTCTAATCAAGGAGAGAAGCAATGTAGAACCAAGAAGAATTTTCCTCACAGTTTACAACAATTAATCAGTGGAATAACTTGCCTCCGGAAGTTGTGAATTCTCCAACCCTGGAAGTTTTTAAGAAGGGACTGGACAACCATTTGCCTGAAATGGTATAGGGGTTTCTGCCCGAACAGGGGGTTGGACTAGAAGACCTCCAAGGTCCCTTCCAACTCTCTTGTTCTATTCTAATCCTCTAGTACAGGGCTCTCCAAACTTGACAACTTTTAAGACTTGTGGATTTCCACATGCTGTCTGGGGGAATTCTGAGAATTGAAGTCCACAAGTCTTAAAGCTGCCAAGTTTGGAGAGCCCTGATGTAATATAAAACAGAACAGAACAACGATGACAAAGAAAATGAAGAGTTAAATGTTACCATCGCCTTAAAACACAGCAAAGGGTTATGTTGGGAAACCGCCTTGGGTGGGTGGCTATAGCCCTCAAAATGTTGAATTCCCTTTCTCCTTGCCCCAAAGCCTCAGTTCAAATTGGGGCTCCCCCCCACTTTTTAAATTTTTTTTATTTTAGGAAGAAATGAAAAACGACCTTGTGGATTTTAACTCAAATGTAGCTGCAGCTGGGACCTTCTGAGGGCTACAGAAACGCGGCCTGTGGTTTGGCATGTGCCTCTTCCACGCTCGCCCCTTCCCCTGAAAAGTCTTCCCCTCCCACCCTCTTGGGATCCACGGTGGCCAAGCTGGCCGACCACAAAGAAAACAGCACAGTGCCAAAGATGAATTTACTTGAGCCTTACACAAAGAAACCACAGCTGGAAGCTGGCCCAGCCTGATGCGAACCGAGCCAGGAATGCACAGCTGCTGAGTTGCTTGTGGTCCCCCACAAGATCAGCTCTGAGCTCTTAAACATCGTGGCCTGTTCTGCCTCGATGACCCAAAATGGCCTTCCTAGGGTAGATGAGCAGGTAGGGTTCAAAAGTGGGCAGAATTAAATTTGACAGAGAGGGTGGGTTGTGATTGATGGAGGTGAGTAGAAACTGGACTCTGTATGGTTTCTTGGCAGCCGTGGAACAATTTCTTCTTTACCTCTTCCAGAAGTCCCAATGAAGAGGACTTTATTATGGTTAGTTCCTAGCTTATTCCCAGGATAGAGGGAGGGAACCAGGAAGAACACACAGGCTACTACAGCTGTTGTTGACATGACTCTCCTGTGAAATCTGGAATGATGACGAAAACAGCCAAGAAATGGCTCCTTCTTCCTCCATTGGTTTTTAGCCAAAGATTCCCAGATTTCTCTGGCAAAGCTTGAACTATCCACCAGTTCTGTGAGTTCCGGGTTCTCCCAATCCTTCACTTCATATTTGTCAGGGATACCCCAAGGCATGAAGCTTGGCCTTTCACCATCATCCCACCTCTCGGATCTTCTCTTTCCCTTCTCTTCTAAGAATTGTCCAGGGAGTTACTTTATTTGAAAGGTCCTTATTGTAATCCTTCTGTGACATCACAGAAGCCCAGCCAATAGTTATGGGGCAAGGCTTTTAAGCAAATGGCATGTTTGCAGCTTTGCCAAGGAATGGAATGGAATGAATGAATCTGTCTATCTATCAATCATCTATCTATCTATCTATCTATCTATCTATCTATCTATCTATCATCTACCTACCTACCTACCTACCTACCTACCTACCTACCTACCCTACCTACCTACCTACCTACCTAATCTATCTATCTATCTATCTATCTATCTATCTATCTATCTATCTATCTATCTATCTATCTATCTATCTACCTACCTATCTATCTATCTATCTATCTATCTACCTACCTACCTTATCTATCTATCTATCTATCTATCTATCTATCTATCTATCTATCTATCTATCATCTACCTATCTCTGTCATATATCTCTATTTATCACCTCTACATTTCTCTCTTTTTCTCTCTCTCTGAATGAATCTATATGCTGTTTGTCTGTCTAGCTAGCTATGATCTATATCTATCTAGCTACCAGTATCTGTCTGTCTATCTGTCTAACCATCTTTCTTTCTGTCTATCTACCTTACCTACCTATCATCTTTATCTATCTATAATCTATCTCTGTCACCTCTCTATCACTTTATCTATTACTTTTCGTCGGGCCCTGAAAACTTATTTATTTCACCTAGCCAGGCTGGCTTGATCCCGCTGTTTTTGGTTAAATTTAATTGATTTTAATTGGTTTGTTTTAAATTGCGGCCAAAATATTTAATTATTTTTAAATTGTTTTTAAATTTTGTATGTTCTGTTTTATTCTGGCTGTTCACCGCCCTGAGTTCTGTTGGAGAAGGGCGGTATACAAATTAAAACAAACAAACAAACAAACAAATAAATAAATATTTATCTATCCATCCATCCATCTATCCATCCATCCATCCATCCATCATCTGTCTGTCTGTCTGTCTGTCAATCTATCTAGTTAGGTAGCTAGCTAGCTCTCTTTTTGTGACCGACACCCACTTACTATGTTAATGCTTTCATTGAGAAATATTTGTTCCTGGGGTTGGGATTTTTTTGACACTGGGGTAACCCATGCTGCCCCTTTACCTAGCCCGCTTGTCCTTGCTCCAGTGTTGATCTCGGCCACTTCTGACTCATCCTTGATGCCATAGACCGTAAGGCTGTATTCGGTACTGGGTGTGAGTCCCTGGAGGGTGACGGAGCGCTCGTCCCCAGGGACTTTAACTTCTTTGGCTGGGACAGCTGTTTGGCCGCTGCCCAAACTGTCCTTCCATCTCACAAGGAAGGAATCAAATTCCCCCTCCGGGACATCCCAGCTGAGCTGCAGAGTCGTGGAAGTCACTTCAGAGACCACAAGATGATCGAGCAAGGGAGCTGGAGTGCTGGTGCTTTCTGAGAAAGCTGCAGGAGGAAGAATGCAAACGGGTGAGGGGGCCACAAACCGGGAATGAGATAACATAGGTAACACAGTCTTTGTGACCTGTATCTCAGGGACTGGTGAAATCACAACATTAAGTGAACACAGGGACTAAATTCTCATCCTTTCCCCCCTCCCAACTCCTCAATATTCTTAGGGGTTTAGGTGAGTTTTTAAGTGGGATCTTCAGGGATTGAGTACTGAAACATCTGCAATGAAACAACCAAGCTCGGAAGGCACAAAGGACCCCTACAAAGAGAGAAACTCACCTGCAGTGACAGCATCAATAGAGACTGGTCCAAACTGTTTCTTCCCAGAGAGACCATAGAGGCTGAACTTATATTTGTGGGAAGGTATTAAGTTAGAGATGAAAACTGTCTGGGAATCCACACCAACAGGCACAGTTTGAGGGTTCCCTTGGGCGTCTTTGTATTGGATGAGAAAAGAGTCGAATTTCCCAGACGAGATAGTCCACGAAAGGCGGACAGAGTCATTGGTGACATCGGAGATGGAGAGATCCCCCAGTTTGGGTTTTGCCTCCAAGTGCTTGCCTTGAGCTGGAAGAAATAAAAATACAAAATGTCTATGGAGATTCTCATGTCCAATACTGTTCTATAGGGAAGGGGCCACCACCGAGAAGGCCCTTTCTCATGATCCCACCCAGTATACCTCCTGTGTCAGCCCTGAAGCCATTTTCCCTGGCACCTCCAGGGCTGCCACAGCGGAGCTGAGTTGAGCTGTGGGAACAGGAGGGGGAGGTAGAGATAGCTGTGGACTTGTAGCCAAAATAAAATTCTTTCCTCGGAAACCCGCGATTGCCATTACCAGTTCACCCAAACCGGTGTGAACCAGCTGAATATCACCTCTGGTCTACAGCCATCCCAATTATATAAAGTTCTACCGGTATATAGAGATCTGCATAGACGGCAGCAAGAAAAAACCTTGACAGTGTTGTGGTCTGCCAGCAGCCTGCAGAGCTGGCAGCGGAGTCGGACAGCAATGAGGCTGATGAAGAACATGGGCCAGTCCTGGAGGCTGGGAAAGGCCTGGATGAGGGCTCTGCGTCAGAGGCAGAGATGGGGCCAGGGCCATTGGGGAATGATGCGTGGACTTCGGAGCCTCCAGAGGCTGACAGTAGAGAGGCAGAGGAACAGGAGGAGCCTGTTCCTAGTGCACACATGAGAAGAGCTGCCAGAAGGCAGGAGCAGCTAAAGCAGAGAGGATGACTCGGGAATAGGGCCAAGAGATGATTGGCCCCTCCCATAAGGCTTAAAAGACCAGCAATGGCTCTTAGCCTCTTTGCTGGAAAACAACCGTTGAGAGATTTGCTTTGTGTTTGGATGTATTTCTTTCTTGTCAATGTCTTCTGTTCTTGAACTGTTGCCAAGAAAAGCCTTTGGCAGTTTGCCTAATTATCCCAAGGTCAGAGATAAACTGAAGACTGGTGTTTTGAGGACTTTGCTTTCATTTAATTTGGAATACGCTGAGAATGAGTTAATTCTCAGCTGTTTGAATAAAATCTGTTTGTTTTTTGGAACTGTTTTGCATTTAATATTAACTACGTGGGCCTGGGTCACAACAGACAGAAAATAATGAGGTGGACAGAGAATTATTTTATTTTTCCTCTTAAAGAAATTGGAGTCTCTGACCTGTGACGGCTTCAGTAGAGATGGGACCGAATCGTTTCTGTTGAGAGATGCCATAGAGGTTGAACTTATATCTGTGGGAAGGCACCAAGTTGGAAATCACCACATCCCGGGCGTTGGTGTCTATAGGCAACACCTGGGGGTTGCCCTCTGCATCTCTGTACTCAATACTGAACGATTCAAATTTTCCAGTCAAGATCCGCCAGGTCAGACGGAGAGTTGTGTCAGAGATGTCGGAAGCAGACAGTTTCCCCAGCTTGGGTTGAGGAGCAACTTGCAGTCCTGAAGGTTTGGGGACTAAAGAAAAAAAAAGAAAAAAAAAAAAGAAAATTCAAATTTACTTGAGTTCTGGATCTATGGAAAGCAAGTGGAAGAACCTTTGGTTGATCAAGAAGAGGCAGCCCAGACAAGAGGTACGAGCTCTGGAAAGTTTACCTTAATTGCCAAGAAAGTGTTTATTTGTTAACAGAGCTTAGATCAATGTTTCTCCACTGTGGCAACTTCCAGGATGTGTTGACTTCAAGTCCCCAGGTGGTTTTGTCTCAGGAAGGAGAAGCATTGTAGAAAGAAGAGCAACAGTTGCAAGGATGGCTATTAGACTTCAACTGACCTGTAACAGCCTCCACAGATATGGGGCCGAGACGCTTGCGACGAGAGACCCCATAAAGGTTGAACTTGTATCGGTGCGAAGGGACCAAGTCATGGAAGCGCAGCAATCGCAAACCTCCATCTACAGGCAATGCATGGGATTTGCCTGCGGCGTCCCGGTACTGGATAATGAAAGAGTCGAAATTCCCAGATTCCACAACCCAGGACAGAAGAAGGGATTCTGACGTGATGTTATGAGCTGACAAGGTTCCCAGCTTAAGCGGTTGGGTGCCTTGGCCTGGAAGAGAGAAGGAAGACGATCTGGATTGAAAATACGACGGTGCTGGTTTTTGTGTGAAAGATTATGCAAGGGAATACCACAGGACTCTTGTTTGGGATTTAGACAGATGATAGATGATAGATAGATAGATAGATAGATAGATAGATAGATAGATAGATAGATAGATATACAGATAAATAGACAGATGATAGATACAGTAGATAGATACATAAATAAATAGATAATAGACAGATGATAAATAGATAATATATGATAGATAGATATAGATAGAAGATAGATAGATAGATAATAGACAGAAATAGATAGATAGATAGATAGATAGATAGATAGATAGATAGATAGATAGATAGATAGATAGATAGATAATAGATGATAGATAGATTTTTTTTTTTTAGCATATGGCACGTGTTAGCCAAGGATCACCAAAGCGGCTAGCTGCCTCTGTGGCTTTTTTCTTCCTAGGTGTGAGAGGTAGGGCTTGGCCCAAAGTCAGTCTTCCAGCAGTGATGGGATTCAGCCAGTTCGCACCACTTCGGGAGAACCGGTTGTTAACTTTCTGAGCAGTTGGGTGAACTGGTTGTTGGAAGAAATCATTAGGGCAGAGAACCGGTTGTTAAATTATTTGAATCCCACCACTGTCTTCCAGTTTCTGGAAGATCTTTCTGTTCTTTATTGTATATTACTGTTGTACTATGTAAGTCATAACTGTAACAGATTGGGAGAGGGGTGGGCTGGCCTCTGATTTCCACAAAATAAATAAACAAAAACATAATCAATGAACACCACTGTGAAGTCCCCAAAGCCCAATTTCCCTCTGACCTGTGACGGCATTGGTAGAAACGGGACCGAGGCGTTTGCGCCCACTCAGGCCGTACAGGTTAAACTTGTATCTATGAGAAGGAGCCAGGTTGGTGACGGTGACGTCCCGTGAAGTGCCATTTAGGGGCAGGACCTGGGGCTTGCCCTCAGAGTCCTTGTACTGGAGCAAGTAAGAATCAAAATTCCCAGCAGCCACAGTCCAGAACAGAGCCACGGAGTCGTTAGTGACCCAAGAGACGGAGAGATCTCCTAGCTGGGGCTGAACAATCCTTCCTCCTTCAGATATTTCTGCAATAGAGAATAATAAAAAAGAAAACAGATGCTTGTCAAACTTTAAATTACACAAATGTTTAGGTCTGTCGTAGCCCCCCACAGATTGAGCGCATCAGGCAGGAGGCCAACCTGCCTCAGAAAACGTAGAATGAAATTGTACCTGAGGTACATTTTTTTTTTTCCAAAAGGCAACTGGACTTGTTTTTCCTTGAAGACATTTTACTTCTCAACCAAGGAGCTTCTTCAATTCTGACTGAATGGTGGAGGATGGAAGGATTGATGTTTCTTGCTGTCATCTGGTCATTAGCACTCTGTCTGAGAGCTGTTGAGGCCACCTGGGGGTTTATCCGTGTCCTCAGAGTCACCTGAGTGGTGCAAATAGCTGTGGTAGAGCCTTCTTGCTGAAAGGACTTTGTTGTAAACAGAAGGTAGGTGGTGTCGTATCCCCCAACTCTGTTGAGAGAGGGATGTTCAACCTTAATATAGATGGCCTCTTGTCCAGAATGTGAATTTTGCTGTCTTCAAAAGAGTGACCTTTGTCTTTCAAATGCAGATGGATGGTTGAATCTTGTCCTGACAGGCCAAGGGGCCTCAACGACTCTCAGAAAGAGTGCTAACAACCAGCTGGCTGCAAGAAATATAAATCCTTCCATCCTCCACCATTCAATCAGAACTGAAGAAGCTTCTTGGATGAGAAGCGAAACATTTTCAAGGGGGAAAAAAAATCCAGTTGCCTTTGGGAAAAAAAGCACCTTTGGGTACAACTGTGACCTGGATGACTGAGAATCTCCACAGAAAATGAAATTGTACAATCCCAGAGTTCGGAAAGTCAGGGCGCTGCAGGGATTTGAAGAGATAAAATTTACAATTTTTTAAGAACTGTGAGCTGTCCAGAGTCACTTGGCTGAGATGAGGGGCCCAAAATCCATTTTATTTGTGTGCCTGTTAGAAATATAGAAGTAGAATAGAATAACAGAGTTGGAAGGGACCTTGGAGGTCTTCTAGTCCAGCCACCTGCTTAGGCAGGAAACCCTACACCACTTCAGATAAATGGTTATCCAACATCTTCTTAAAAACTTCCAGTGTTGGAGCATTCACAACTTCCGGAGGCAAGTTGTTCCACTGATTAATTGTTCTAATTGTCAGGAAATTTCTCCTTAGTTCTAGGTTGCATCTCTCCTTGATTTGTTTCCATCCATTGCTTCTTTTTCTACCCTCAGGTGCTTTGGAGAATAGCTTGACTCCCTCTTCTTTGTGGCAGCCCCTGAGATATTGGAACACTGCTATCATGTCACCCCTAGTCCTTCTTTTCATTAAACTAGTCATACCCAGTTCTTGCAACTATTCTTCATATGTTTTAGCCTCCAGTCCCCTAATCATCTTTGTTGCTCTTCTCTGTGCTGTTTCTAGAGTCTCCACATCTTTTTTACATCGTGGCGACCAAAACTGAATGCAGTATTCCAAGTATTCCTTGGTGGCCTTACCAAAGCATTATAAAGTGGTATTAACACTTCAAGTGATCTCAAGTGTGTTGGCTAAATCAATGAATCGATCCATAGTCAATCAATCACTGACCTGTCATGGTGTGAACTGAGTGAGGTCCAAGATGCCTGAAGCCGGAAACTCCAAATATGTCAAATTCATATGCCTGTGAATGTGTGAGGTTGTAGAGATGGAGGGAGCGCATGGCTCCATCAACGGGTACCGTCTGGGGGTTGCCTGAAGCATCCTTGTACTGGATAATGAAGGAGTCAAAGCTTCCTTCCTGGACCGTCCAGGAGAGGAGAAGAGAATCAGGGGTGACCTCAGAGACAGTGACATCTCCAAGCCTGGGCTGGTTGCTCTTGTCTGTACTTTCCTCTGGTTGTTTCTTTTCTTCAACCTTCCCAGATGTTTCAGCAGCTGCAAAAAAGAGGAAGATGATGGAGGATCCTAAGGTATAACTGCCAGGAAGAAATCTTGCCCCGTGTTATGACCTTTCGATTGTGGTCCGCCAGCAGCCGTAGAGCTAGCAGAGGAGTTGGACAGTGAGAAGGCTAGGGAGGACCATGGGTCAGTCCTGGTGTCTGGGGAAGGCCCGGATCAGGGCTCTGGGTCGGAGGCAAAGATGGGGCCAGGGCCATCTGGGAGTGATGTGTGGACTCCAGAGCCTCCAGAGTTGGACAGCAGAGAGGCAGAGGAACAGGAGGAGCCTGTTCCTAGTGCACACATGCGCAGAGCTGCCAGAAGGCAAGAACAGCTAAAGCAAAAAGGACGACTTGGGAGTAAGGCCAGGAGAGGATTGGCCCCTTGCATAAGGCTTAAAAGAGTAGCAAAGACTCTTGGGCTCTTTGTAGGAAAGCAACTTTGCTAAATCTGTTTTCCAGTTGGCATCTCTTGTTTCTGAACTTCGTGGGGCTTTGCCAAGAAAGGCCTTTGGCAGGGTGCCAAAGAAGATAAAGGTTTGTGATAAGCCCGAAGGACTTTTTCTGAAGGACTTGTTTTGGAATTAATTTGGACTAAGCTGGGAATGAAATACTTCTCAGCTATTATAGTAAAATAGTTTTGTTTGAGACTAATTGTGTCCTTTAATGACTAAGTGATCCGAGGTCACAATACTTTCTTACCACAGTTAAGTGAATCCCTTCAGTTCAGGGGTGGGTTCTAAAAATTTTTACTACCAGTTTTGTGGGCGTGGCTTATTTTGTGGGTGTGGCTTGGTGAGGGTAATGTGACTGGATAGGCGTGGCCAACTTTTTATATATATATACTTTTAAAAGCATTTTTTCTACAACCTTAAGAGGTTGCAGAAAAAATGCTTCTAAAAGCCTCTGACGATCAGGCAACTCAGCTGGGCTTGCCAGAGGCTTTTAAAGGCTTTTTAAGTAACCTGGTTTGTTAAGTGAATCTGTTTTCCCCATTTACTTTTCTGGTCAGATTGTCACAAAAGGGGATAATGTGACCCCCTCTCCCCTCAGGACACCGCATCTGTCATAAGAATGAGCCAGTTGCCAAGCATTTGAATTTTGATCATATGACCATGCTGTAACAGTCATAAGCAGAGGTGGTATTCAGCCAGTTCGCACCAGTTCGGGTAAACTGGTAGCGGCGATTGTATTTAGGCACGTTTTTGAGGCCGGGGGCATGTACGGACAGTGCACGCGCATGGGGTGAACCAGTGGTAAAGGTAAGTGAAACCCATCCCTAGTCATAAGTGTGAAAAATGGTCATAAGTCATTCTTTTCTGTGCTTTTGTAATTTAGGACGATCACTAAATGAACTGTTGTAAGTTGAGGACTACCTGTAACCAAACTTCAGCTCATAAGGATGAGAAGCTTGTGTTTCTTTTCAAATGAAAGGTTTGGGTGAGGAAACGCCTGCAAGGAAATCACCAAGCTCAGAGAACACCAAGGGTCCCCTCACTGATTGTATCCCTCCCACCCTTTTTTCCCCCAGCAGGTGTTGCTCACCTGTTGTGACCACTTGGGCAGAGATTGGTCCAAGACGCTGTTTCCCAAAGATACCATAAAGATTGAACTTGTACTTGTGAGAAGGGGATAGGTTGGAAACGATGACATCACGGAAGTCTCCTCTTAAAGGAAGCGCTTGGGGTCTTCCTTCAGCATCTTTGTATTGGACTGAGAAAGAATCAAAGCTTCCCTCTGGGACAGTCCATGATAACTGGGCTGAATGACTGGTGACCTCTGGGACTGAGAGCACGCCCAAGCGGGGGCTTATTCCAGCCGGGACCTCCACCTCTCCAGGCATACCTGATGGCTTCTCATTGTCTGCTGGTGCTAGAGAGGAAAGAAATATGGTTGAGTGAGGGAGAGAGGGAGAGGCCGATGCTACGGTTCTACTAGCCTCATTTTTCTTTTCGGAGACAAAAGTTCACATCAGGAGTTTCCTGGATCTGGAGACAGGTTTGACCACATCACCCAGAATTCCCAACTAGCACACATTTGGAAAAGAGGGTTGTACTGTACATGTAAGGATCCTTATATGTTCTAGGAATATTTTTATTTATTTATTAGTTCAATTTATATGCCGCCTTTCTCCGAAGACTCAGGGCGGCTAGGATCCTAAACTGCTAGGATGTGTATTCCTGTAACTTCCGAAAAAAAGATCCAAACATTTGTGTGTTTTATAATTGCGCTGTCTCATAGGGGGAGAGGATATAGAACCATGATGGCATGCGGGCACAACAGTCGTTGCCCCAGCCCAGCTCCACCATGCATGTGCACGCGCCTCCTGCCAGCCAGCGTGGAGGGATGGGGCACATGTGCGTGGGTTCAGGTTGATGCAGGAGGATTTCCAGGCCCAAAATGGCCCCCATGTGCCCCGTTTTGGCTTCCAGGTTGGTGCAGGAGGCTTTCCAGGCCCAAAACGGAGCACGGAGGGCTACATGAGGCCGTTTTGGGCCTGGAAAGCCTCCTGTACCAACCTGGAAGCCAAAATGTAGTGCGGGGGGGACCTCGCGCCCCACCCCTCTCCGTGCCCCGTTTTGGGCCTGGAAAGTCTCCTGCACCACCTGGAAACCAAAATGGGGTGCAGGGAGGGACCGGGGTGTGTGTGGCTCATGTGCAGCGGCGGCACGCATGCGCAGGGGCGCTCACATTGCATTTTGGGAGTTCGGGCACGCGCACAGGCATTCACGCGTGCATATGGATGCTTTGGGCACTCGGCACCAAAAAGATTAACCGTCACTGATATAGAATAATAGATTTGGAAGGAACCTTGGAGATTTTTTAGTTCAACCCCCTGCTCAAGCATGGTTGTCCAATCTCTTTTTGAAAGCCTCCAGTGATGGAGCAACTTAATAGAACAGAATAAGAGAATAACAGAGTGGAAGTGGACTTTGGAGGTCTTTTAGTCCAACCCCCTGCTCAGGAAACCCTATACCCGTGATCGTGAACAGGTGGCACACGGAGCCATATCTGTGGGCACGCGAATGTTGCCCTAGCTCAGCTCCAGCATATATCGACCAGCTGATTTTCTGGCCTTCTGGGCCCACCGGAAGTTGGGAAACAGGCTGTTTTCAGCCTCCAGAGGGCCTTGGGGGTGGGGTGGGGGAGGCAGTTTTCACCCTCCCCAGGCTCCAAGAAAGCCTCTGGAGCCTGGGGAGGGCAAAAAACAGGCCTACTGGGGGCACCAGTAACCTTTTTGCTTTCGCGTGCCAAAAGTGGGGGGAGTGCGGCAGGGGTGGGTTCTAATTTTTTTTACTACCGGTTCTGTGGGCGTGGCTTATTTTGTGGGTGTGGCTTGGAGTTCATGTGATTAGGTGGGCGTGGCTAGCTGGTCAGAGTCATTTCTGGAAGGTCCTCGCACTTACGACCAATCCTCGCACTTATGACCTGACTCATTTGTTTGCTTTTAACACTGATCAGCTGTAGGACGGCCCTTTGAAGCCCCGCGGCAAGAATTTAAACAGTTTTTTCCCTCTAGTCATCAGCTGGGACTCAGGAGGCAGCAATAGATTGGGGGTGGGACCAAATAAAAGGTAAGAATAACGTGGGAGGGCGGGGGGGGAGAACCGGTTCGGTGACGTTATATCGTCACCGCTATCGGCTCGGCCGAACTGGACCGAACCGGGAGGAACCCACCACTGGAGTGCAGGGAGTCACGCGTGCATGTGCAAGGGCTGGGCGGGGGTGAATTGAATTATGAGTGCGGGCACGTATGCGCACGCCCCCCCCCATTCCCCCCCCGGGTTTGACACTGCCCTATACCATTTCAGACAAATGGTTGTCCAAGCTCTTCTTAAAAACTTCCAGTGTTGGCGCATTCACAACTTCTGGAGGCAAGTCGTTCCACTGATTAATTGGTCTCACTGTCAGGAAATTGCTCCTTAGTTCTAGGTAGCTTCTCCCCTTGGTTAGTTTCCATCCATTCTTTCTTGTCTGGCCTTTTGGTGCTTTGGAAAATAGTTTGACCCTTTTAATATACTGTATTTTAATATATTCTGATTTATTCTTTAATTGAGTCAAGAATGACGTCACAATAGGCAAGCTGGCCAACACGCAAATCTAATAAATGCACAAATAAGCTGGGAAATCAAAGCTCTAAGGAAGGGCTGTTTGGAAGAAAAAGATCTTTCGCAGAGAAAAAAAGAAAAGAAAAATTGCAAAGGGAAGAATTTTATTGTTTAAACCAGAGGTGGGGAACGATGGCCCCCAGAGGTGGGGAACGATGGCCCCTTTTATGACTGGTGGACTTCAACTCCCAGAATTCCTGAGTCATGCTGGCTCAGGAATTCTGGGAGTTGAAGTCCACCAGTCATAAAGGGGCCATCGTTCCCCACCTCTGGTTTAAACCTGCTACTCACCTGTGACGATACTGGCAGTGATTGGTCCAAAGCGTCTGCGTCCAGAGATGCCATACAGATTAAACTTGTACCTATGGGAAGGTACTAGATAATAGATCACAATGGTGTTGGTTTCCTTGTCCACAGGAACCATTTGTGGTTTGTTTTCTGCATCTTTGTACTGGATCTGGAAGGAGTCAAAGGTCTCAGCAGGGACGTTCCAAGAGAGGCGGGCAGAGTTGCCGGTGACGTCAGACACAGAGAGCTCCCCAAAACTGGGATTTGGAGATGGACCTGGAGATCCACTCTCCTCTGTGCCCTGACTTGGAGATCGTGGAGCTGTAAAAAAAAAAAAAAAGAAGAAGAATGAAAAAAATGAGGGCTGGGGAAAAAGATGATTGCAGAGTAAAATCCAGACTGTCGATTTCCTATGGTTGGCAACTTTAAAATATGCGGACTGTGACACCCAGAATTCCCCAGCCAGCATGGCTGCCTGGGGAATTTTGGGAGTTGAAGTCCAATCACATTTATTTATTTATTTATTTATTATTCAAACTTCTATACCGCCCTTCTCCTTTCGGACTCAGGGCGGTAAACAGCCAAAATAAAAACATTTATATATAACATTACAATTAAAAATAGATTTAAAATAATTAATAAATTTGGCCCATAATTTAAAACTTGTCAATTTAAAATCAGTATCAAAATTTTAAAACCAACCCTAAAATCAAGACAGACCGGCTAACTGAAAAAAAGTAAGTTTTTAGGGCCCGACGAAAAGTCCAGAGGTCGGAGATCACTCGTATCTCTGGGGGTAGATTGTTCCAAAACATCTTAAAGGTTGCCAAGGATTGAAAAATACTTGTCCACCCAACATCTTTATTTGCACCCATTGAAAGCAGAACTCCAAGGTAGGTAGATTCCTCAAAGAACAATTTATTGGATACATCATATTGGCACAACTGGGGAAAGCTGACTCTGAAAGTTCCCGCGGTTTTCACCTAATTAAAAAGTGAAAGTTCCCCCTTCCCCCCAGGTCATCAGTCACATTGTCCAATAGAGGTGCTGGCAGGTTGCTTGGTTACTCCACTCCTCCTCAGCCACCTGTTGGAATGACCTTGGTTCCCACAAGAAAACTTTTTATTTTGACGGCAAAGCTGAGCTGTCAAATTTCCCCCTTTCTTTTCTCCCCCTCTGCCTTGTGGCAGCCATGAAGGTTCAAAGATGGCCTCAGCCAGGTTTGTTTCAGGGTTGACATAGTGTACACAAAACATCTACCATATGTGTTGCACCTGGATTGATTTTGGCTTCACTCACAGCAGGTCTGTCAAACTGGCGGCCCACGGGCTGGATACGTCACACACAGGCTACACCCACCCTGGCTCCACAAAGGCTAAAAACATCACGATTCATCGTGATCCGGCCCATGATGTGACCGAGTTTGATACTTGTGACTTACAGTAATCTTGTGGGTAGAAAAGAAGGGGAATGGATCATCAACAGAACGGGACACGGAAAGGGAACTTTCAAATTGACATGGATTCTTCCCCCCTCAAAAAATGCATGTTGGAAGATTTTTTTTTTAAAAGCGGATTGGGGAATCCAAGACAAAATATAAGAAACATGATTTATGTATTAGATTTATATGCCACCTATCTCACTACCCAGACTGACTCTGGGTGGCTCCGATGATGAAACTCACTCAGTTCTCTGTGCCAAAATAAGAGGCCATACAGAAACAGAAGACATTGCTAGCCAAATGCTATTTTTTGATCCAGAAGGAAGGATTATTCTTCTACCTTGAGTCTTATTCTCACCACAGCTACTATCTGGCCATCATGGAAAGGAAGGTTTTAGTCTTAGTTAGAGTAGTTTTGGCTCAAGTATTACAGAATATAGAATAACAGAGTTGGAAAGAACCTAGGAGATCTTGTAGTCCAACCTCCTGCATGAGCAGGAGACCCTATACCATGCCGGACAAATAGCTGTCCCATCTCTTCTTAAAAACCTCCAGTGTTGATGCTCCCGCCAAATGTTAAGTTTCTGAAGCCTAAGATGCTTCTCTGTCGCTAGAACCCTTTCCTCAAGCTATCTTGGTGTTTGCCCTCAGTCCTTATTGCTACATGAAGCTTGAGAGAGAAAGATAGAATAGAATAACAGAGTTGGAAAGGACCTTGGTGGTCATTTAGTCCAACCCCCTGCTCAAGCAGGAGACCCTACACCATTTCTGACAAATGGCAGTCCAGTTTCTTCTTGAAAGCCTCCAGTGAGGAAGCTCCCACAACTTCTGAAGGCAACTTCTCTTCCATTGGTTGATTGTTCTCACTGTCAGAAAATTTCTCCTTATTTCTAGGTTGAATCTCTCCTTGATCAGTTTCCATTCATTATTCCTTGTGTGGCCTTCAGGTGCCTTTGAAAATAGCTTGACCCCCTCCTCTCTGTGGCAGCCCCTCAAATATTGGAAGACTGCTATCATGTCTCCCCTAGTCCTTCTCTTCACTAGACTAGCCATGCCCAGTTCCTGCAACCGTTCTTCATATGTTTTAGTCTCCAGTCCACTAATCATCCTGGTTGCTCTTCTCAGCACTTTTTCTAGAGTCTCAACATCTTTTTTATATTGTGGTGACCAAAACTGGATTCAGTATTCTAGGTGTGGTCTTACTAAGGCTTTATAGACTTGAAGTCCCCCATGATTAGATGATGGAGTTCACTCTTACGTAACTGTTGTGACCTGCCAGCTGCCAGCAGAGCTGGCAGCAGACTTGGACAATGAGGAGGTTCGGGAGGAATTTGAGACAGTTCTGGAGTCTGGGGAAGGCTCTGATGGATGCTCTGTGTTGGATGCAGAGATAGAGCCAGGGCCATCCGACATTTCCCAGCCACTGTAGAGGCAGCTGCCTTTGGAGGCTGAGATGAGTGAGGAGGAAGAACAGCTGGGGCCTGTTCTAGATGCATGTATGCACAGAGCAGTTAGGAGAGGTGAACAGAGGACAAGGAGTCAACTTGGGAAGCAAAGCACATGTGGATGCTGAATGGCCCCTCCCTGACTGGGGAATAAATAGATGGAAAGCAGAGTGGTTGTCGTAGGAGACAACATTTCATATTTCTGAAGATTTTGCTCATTGTGTTTCATGCCACAGAGACTACTTGCCAGACCTTAATTTACAGCCTTTCGAGCTCATGGCCTTGCAATTATCACAAGGAACTGATAAGGTCTGTTACCGCAGTTAACTCCTTGAAGGACCATTGCCTGGACTTTTCGGTGGGTGAATGCACCGAGGTAAATAAAAAGGGTTTTTTCGTGACAAGGAGTCTGTTTCTTGCTTCTGTTTCTACTAAGGCTGGATCAGAACAGCAGCAAGATCATTTAAGGCTTTGTCCCAACTACTGCAAGGGTGACACCCTACCAGTGTTTCCCAACCTCAGCAGCTTTATAATGCGTGAAATTCAAGTCTCGGAATTCCTCAGCCAATTAAAATCTATGCATAGCCAAAGTTGGAAAACACTGCTGTACAAAAAAATTCACACTTTCCCTTAACCCAGAGAAGGAGAGTCAAGGGTGAATGGCTTGTGCTGACCTGTTAAGGCCTTGGCAGAAATGGGGCCCAGGCGTTCGCCACCAGAGATGCCGTAGAGGTCGAACTGGTAACTGTGAGATGGAGTCAGGTTGGAGACCATCGTTCCACGGGAAGCCCCATCCACAGGCAAGCTCTGCAGAGCTCCATCTTCATATTGAATCAGGAAGGAGTCAAAGCTCCCAGTTGGGACACTCCAGGAAAGGAGAAGAGAATCACTGGTGGTTTCGGAGATGGAGAGTTCCCCCAAGCTAGGCTGATTCTCCCCATCTTCATCCTTTTTTTCTTTTTCTTCTTCCTTCTCTGGTTCAGCTAAAAGAGAAAATGGGAGAGAGAAAGAAGAGATTCCATCACTGTTAAGCATGTCCTCTCTGGATTTTTTTCTACAAAGAACTAATGGAAAAAAGATATAGAAACCCCACCCCCCCCCGCAATGAATAGTTGAAAGGTATCTAAAAGGATAAAGGGTAACATGACCATAGAAGTTCCTTCTGTCCAGCCAAGAAAATTTATTTTAGAAAGGAAGAAAAGTTGGAAAATGAAGATAAAAGAAAAACAAGGACTGCTGTAAGAATCCTAAAATTGGAAAGGGCTACAAGTAAAGCAGAGATCTGGGGAAGGAGACATTTATCGGCCATCTAGAAAATTTCCAATAAAGGTGAGCTCAGCAAATCTCAGTTAACCTGCTGAATAGGGTGATTCCTCTTTACAGATACCCCCAGAAACCACTGTTATTTGGTATTTGAAGGGGTCAACGCCATGTGGAAATCCACAGGATCCCAAATTGTATCTCAGAAGGTTGCATTTATTTGTTCATTTCAATTGATTGATTGATTATGGGCCATCAAATTGATATCTACTATTATTGTCCACATACTGTAGATAGTTTTTTTCCCAGGTCAATAAAAAAGGATGGAAATGCACCATGATGGTCAAACAAGATGTTACAGAGAAAGAGAAGGAGGAGGAGGAGGAGCAGATGGAGATGGAGGAGGAGGAGAAGGAGAAGAAGGAGAAGGAGGAGGAAAAGAAGAAGGAGGAGGAGAAGTAGAAGGAGGAGAAGGAGGAGGAGAAGGAGGAGAAGGAGGAGGAAAAGAAGAAGGAGGAGGAGGAGGAAGAGGAGAAGGAGAAGGAGGAGAAGGAAAAGAAGGAGGAGGAGAAGGAAAACGAAAAGGAGAAGAAGGAAAAGAAGGAGGAGGAGAAGGAAAACGAAAAGGAGGAGAAGGAGAAGAAGGAGAAGAAGGAGAAGAAGGAGAAGGAGAAGAAGGAGAAGGAGGAGGAGAAGGAGAAGGAGAAGGAGAAGGAGGAGAAGGAGAAGGAGAAGGAGAAGAAGGAGAAAAACGAAAAGGAGAAGGAGAAGAAGGAGGAGGAGGAGGAGAAGGAGAAGGCGAGCTAACCTGTGGTGGCTTCAGAAGAAATAGGACCAATACGTTTTTGACTAAAAATTCCATAAAGGTTGAACTTGTACTTGTGGGATGGAGCCAGATTCAAAACGGTGACTTCATGCGAATCTCCTTCCACAGTCAGTGTTTGGGTTCTGCCCTCCTCATCTTTATATTGGAGCAGGAAGGAGTCAAAGCTCCCTGTGGAGATGGTCCAAGAAAGAAGAAGAGAGTTGCTGGTGGCCTCAGAGATAGAGAGTTCTCCTAAAGAGGGCTTTGGTGTAGCTTCTTTCTTTGTGGTGGATGCTGGGAGCAGAAAGGGAAAACGGGAATGAAAATAGTGTCTGGTGAGTAATACGAATCAAAGCCAGTTGGGTGGCCTTGGGCTAGTCCCTCTCTCTCTCAGCCCTAGGAAGAAGGACACAACACTTCTGAAACCTTGTCAAGAGGACTGCAGGGACTTCCATGCAGTTGCTAGGAGTCAATGCTGACTCAAACACACAAATTACACATATTCATTGTGCATCTACATTTATCCCTTCTGTTGTCTGTCCTCCTCCTTCTCCTCCTTCTCTTTCTCCTCCTTCCACTTCCCCTTCTCCCTTCCCTTCCAACTATAGGTTGCCCCAATCTGAACAACTTTGGCCAGCATGTATGAGCAATACAAAGAATGAATATCTTCTGTGTTAAAACAAAACAACTATAGTTGTAAGAGAAAGCAATCACTAAGAGTAAAAAAGCAGATGTGCCTCAGAAAAACAACCCTAACCCTAACTCTGTCAACCCTGAAAAGAGCTTGGCTGAAGCCATCTTGGAGGCTCCAGGGTTGCCACACACCGGTGGGAGGCAGGGGGGATAGTTAGATGGGGTTTTGTAGCCAAAACAATAAAGATTTCCTGTGGGAACCAAGGACATTCGCACAGGTGGCTGGCCAGAGGCGGAGACAGTAACCCTAGCAACTGGCCAGCACTTGGATTGGACAATGTGACCAGTGACCGGGGGGGGGGGAGAAAAGGAATACTTGTTACTGCTAATCAGGTGACAGCTGGGGGAAAACTCAAGAGTCGGCTTTCACCAGTTTGTGGCAATTTGATGCATCCAATAAATTGTTCTTTGAGGAACTTGCCTGCCTCAGAGTTTTGTTTTCTATGGGCGCTTTACTTGGAATGCTGACAGGCCCACTGCAGGGATGGCATTCATTTATCTTCGCTACCGGTTCACAAATGTGAGCGCGTGTGCGCGCACACTCGCTTTGCTCGCACGTACCACCACCACATATGCGCAGGACCTTCTGCGCATGCGCAAAGCATCAAAAATGGGATGTGATGACGTGCGGGCGAGTGGGTGGAGCCTCCAGCTGCCACCGCTACCGGTTAGCCCGAACCGGATAGAACCTGCTGAATACCACCACTGGCTCACTGAAAGAAAATAGATACCTCCGCACTAAAAACAGGAACCCAAAAAAAGGCACACAGTTCTAAGGAAAGCTGACCTGTGATGGTATCAACAGAAACGGGGCCCATGCGCTTACGACCAGAAAGTCCATAAAGGTTGAACTTGTATTTGCGAGATGGAACCAGGTCAGGGATGGTGATCTCACGCAAATCTCCTTCCACCGGAATCGCCTGGGGCTGGCCCTCAGCGTCCTTGTACTGAATTGCAAAAGAGTCAAAGCGCCCCATGAGGACGGTCCAGGACAGATGGACAGAATTGCTAGTGATCTCTGAAGCAGAGAGCTCTCCTAGGCTGGGAGGAATCACAGGGTCCTGTAGATCCGGTGTTGCTAGGAGAGGAAGGAAGAAGGAGGGGCTGATGAATTTTTGGATGAGTTAAAGTTGCCAAGTTTAAAAAAAAAAAAAACACATTGTACGGGCAGTCCTTGACTTACGACCATAATTGAGCCCAACATTTCTTTTTGCTAAATGAGAAATATGTTAAGTGCATTTTGCCCCATTTTACGCCTTTCTTGCCACAGTTGTTAAGTGAATCACTGCAGTCATTCAGTTTAGTAACAACACATTGGTTAAGTGAATTTGGCTTCCCCATTGACTTGGTTTGTCAAAACATCGCAAGAAATGACCACGTGACCCTGGGACACTGCAACGGTCATAAATATGAGTCAGTTGCCTAGTGTCTGAATTTGAATCACATGACCCATAATGCCATAAAAATCATAAGTGTGAAAAACAGTCATAAGTCACTTATTGCAGTGCCTTATAACTTTGACCAGTCACTAAATGAACTGTTGTAAGTCAAGGACTACCTGTATATTAGAAGCAGAAACAGTGATGGCTCCAGTAACTGCCCTATAATATCCACCCTTGACATCACCAGCTTTCTGGGGCAGCCATTATTTAGACTTTTATAAAGGAATCACAGTACAGTACAGGTGGTCCTTGACTTACGACCACAATTGAGCCCAAAATTTATATTGTTAAGCGAGATATTTGTTAAGTGAACTTTGCCCCCATTTTACGACCTTTCTTGCCTCAGTTGTTAAGTGAATCACTGCCGTTGATAAATTAGCAAGTCAGCTATTAAGGGAATCTGGCTTCCCCATTAACTTTGCTTGTCAGATGGTCGCAAAAGGAGATCACGTGATCTTGGGGCGCAGCCACGGTCACAAACATGACCATACAAATGTGATCATGTGATCATGGGGATGCTGGAAAGGTCGTAACCAGTGGTGAAATTCAGCCGGCTCTATCCAGATCGCACAATCCGGTAGCGCTGGCGGTGGGAGGCTCCGCCCACCCGCCCGGATGTCATCACGTCCCGTTTTTGACCTTCTACGCATGCACAGAGCCTGCATGGAGGAGGCATGTGCGGCCGCTCACATTTGTAGCGAAGGTAAGTGAATACCATCCCTGGTCGTAACTGTGAAAAACCATCTTAAGTCACTTTTTTCAGTGCCGTTGCAACTTTGAATGGTCACTAAACGAACTATTGTAACTCAAGGACTACCTGTATCGCATCAACCTTAACTTCCCTGCCCCAATATGGATGTTTTTAGAAACTGACTGACTTCAAAGTTATTAAAAGAGGCTTCCCTTGCTGACCTGTGATGGCATCGGCAGAAATGGGTCCAAAACGCTTACGACCAGAGACTCCATAGAGATTAAATTTATATCTGCGGGCGGGAGTCAGGTTGGGGAGGACGATTTGATAAGTGTTCCCTTCCACGGGGACAGCTTGGGGCTTGCCATCCATGTCCTTGTATTGGATCATAAAAGAGTCAAAACTCCCGGAGTGGACTGTCCACGAGAGAAGTGCAGAATTGTGGGTAATATTGGAAACAGAAAGCTCTCCCAAGCTGGGCTGAACCAGTGGTGTCGTGGCTAACGGGGCTGAAAAAGAGAGAAGACATAAAGGAGGATAAAGATACAACCGAACAGAAAAATTAACGGAAACAAGATATTTCACTTCTGTTACTAGATATGATGGTTACAGGTACTCCCAGACTTACGACCACAACTGAGCAGAAAATTTCTGTTGCTAAGTGAGACCCCATTTTTTTGCCCCCATTTTACAACCTTTCTTGCCACAAGTTGTTTGTTTGTTTTGTTTTGTTTGTTTTATTAAATTTATATACCGCCCTACTCCCGAAGGACTCAGGGCGGTGAACAGGCACAGAATAAAATACATAAATACAAAAGTTAGAAACATAATTAAAACCAAATTAAATAATTTAGCCCAAGACAATTAAAAATCCCAATAATTTAAAACAAATTAAAATTTCAATTTAAAAATTTAAAAGAAAGGGGAGAAAATTAGGCCAGGCCGGCTTGCTGGAATAGGATGTTGAATAGCTGTTAAATCTATATAGATTTAATAGATATAATAGATTGTTAAATCAATCCCTGCAGTTGTTAAATTAGTAACATGGTTAATCTGGTTTCCTCATAGACATCTGGCTCTGGTGGACTGGTGCCATAAAAAAATATCCTAGTTTTTGAATGTTAACAAAAAGGAGATCACTGTTGATTTTAGTCATACTCTACTTTGTATCAAGGCTGAAGCTGTGGCAGTGGTGAATAGTATTAAGTATCTGGGGTGCAGATCAGAGGTTGTATTCAGCAGGTTCTGACCAGTTCTGGAGAACCGGTAGCGGAAATTTTGAGTAATTCGGTGAACCGGTAAATACCACCTCTGACTGGCCCTGCCCCCATCTATTCTCTGCTTCCCGAGTCCCAACTGATCGGGAGGAAATGGGGATTTTGCAGTAACCTTTCCCTGGAATGTGGAGCAAATGGAGATTTTACAGTATCCTTCCCCTGCCATGCCCACCATGCCATGCCCACCAAGCACCGCCCACAGAACCGATAGTAAAAAAATTTGAATCCCACCACTGGTGCAGATAACTAACAATCTGACTTGGTCTCTTCGTACCTCATAAATCAGCAAACAACTGGCAAGAATTTAAAAAGTTCAGGTTGACTCACATGTACTATCAAAACAATCCAATATGTGTTAGGGAAAAAAGAAATCTCTTGTGCTACAGTAATACTGTCTCTAGCGAAAATAAAAATAAAAGGAGGAATTTTCCATGTAGAAAATTAAAATTATAATTCAATATATGAAAAGTGTCCAGCTACATTGACTCCTGAAGCTGACCTGTGGTGGCATCGGTGGAGACGGGGCTGGAGCGTTTGCGCCCCGAGACTCCATAGAGGTTGAACTTGTATCTGCGAGAAGGAACCAGGTTGGTCACAGTGACTTCACGGGAATCTCCCTCCACAGGTAACGCTTGAGGTTGGCCATCTGCATCCTTGTACTGGACCAGGAAGGAATCAAAGCTCCCAGTGGGAACGGTCCAATGGAGACGAACAGAATCACTTGTGACATCAAGGACGGAAAACTCCCCTAGGCTGGGCTGCACAGGAATTGGCTCCTTTGAATCTGTAAGGTGGGCTAAAATAAGGAAATAAAAGAAAAAACTACTGTAACTCATAGTTTCCCTGGTCTTTGAGATAATACCGAAGCGCTGGAATCATCTGTAAAAAGGTTGCTGGTTAAGAAAATCAAGAATGGTAAAATGGAAGAATAACATTTGAAGAACCCCCAGCCATGCCATCTCCTGAAACTGACCTGTGGTGGCATCAGTAGAGAGGGGCCCGGAGCGTTTGTGCCCGGAGACTCCATAGAGGTTGAACTTGTATCTGCGAGAAGGAGCCAAGTTGGTCACAGTGACTTCATGGGAATCTCCCTCCACAGGTAACGCTTGAGGTTGGCCATCTGCATCCTTGTACTGGACCAGGAAGGAGTCAAAGCTCCCAGTGGGGACGGTCCAATGGAGACGCACAGAATCAGTTGTGATGTCTAGGACCGAGAGCTCCCCTAGGCTGGGTTGGATGGGAACTGCCTCCCTGGAGCCTGTGATGTGGAGGTAAAGAATTGTTACAATTGTGTTGATGTTCTGGATGCCATCGAGCACCAAATATACTATTTCTAAGGAAACCAATAGTGTAGTGTAGTGTAGAATAGAATGGATAGGAATAGGAATAGGAATAGGAATAGGAATAGGAATGGAATGGAATGGAATGGAATGGAATGGAATGGAATGGAATGGAATGGAATAGAATAGAATAGAATAGAATAGAATAGAATAGAATAGAATAGAATAGAATAGAATAGAATAGAATACTTTATTGGCCAAGTTTGATTGGACACACAAGGAATTTGTCTCCGATGCTTAAGCTCTCAGTGTACATACAAACAACAAATTAATATAATCATAAGATAACAATAGAAGAAGGTAGTAGAAAAGATGAGAAGGATAGTAGTAATACAACCATACTACATGATGCTACAATATTTTAAAATCTCCCAGGCAGAATGTCTGCTGAAGCTCACCAGTGGTAGTAGCATCAATGGACAGCGGGCTGGTGTATTTGTCCCCGGAAATTCCATAGAGGTTGAACTTGTATCTGTGGGAAGGAACCAGGTTGGTCACTGTGACTTCAGTGGAGCCTCCCTCCACAGACAACATTTGGGGTTGGCCATCTGAATCCCTGTACTGGATTAGGAAGGAATCAAAGCTTCCGGTGGGGATGGTCCAATGGAGACGGACAGAATCGCTTGTGATGTCAAGGACGGAGAGCTCCTCCAGAGTAGGTTGGACAGGAATTGGTTCCTCTGCATCCGAAGGTGGTTCTAAATCAGATAAAGAGAGCAGCCACAAAAGACACGCCATTTAGTATAACTCTTTCAACCATGCTAAGAAAAATTAAGTACGTGTTTAAATAAACAGGAGGCTTCATGCGAAGGACTGGGAGAAGATGCTTCCATATTTAGAGGAAGGAATGAAGAACCCTTAGGAAATGATATCAGACTGATTATTTGTAAGGAAGATAATCCTCACATGTGTGTCATTGTATAGTTAGGGGAGGAAAAAAAAACCCATAAAAAGAGAATTGAAAACTTTATGCTTGGTCTGACTGTTCTGATTAAAGGAAAGAAAATACCGTATTTTTCGGAGTATAAGACGCAGCTTAGCTTTTGGGGAGGAAAATAGGAAAAAAAACACCTGCCTACCAGATACTCATCTGGCTAGCATCCTTAGTCTGGTCAGCTTCAGCACATTAGTTTGCTGGTTTTTTATCCCCTGCTTGCAGTGGTGGGTTCCTCCCGGTTCGGTCTGGTTCAGCCGAGCCGGTAGCGGTGACAATATGATGTCACCGAACCGGTTCTCCCCCCCCGCCCTCCCACGTTATTCTTACCTTTTATTTGGTCCCACCCCCAATCTATTGCTGCCTCCTGAGTCCCAGATGATGACTAGAGGGAAAAAAACTGTTTAAACTCTTGCCCCCGGGCTTTCAAATGGCCATCCTACAGCTGATCAGTGTTAAAAGCAAACAAATGAGTCAGGTCGCAAGTGCGAGGACTGGTCATAAGTGCGAGGACCTTCCAGAAATGACTCTGACCAGCTAGCCACGCCTACCTAGTCACATGACCTCCAAGCCACACCCACAAAATAAGCCACGCCCACAGAACCGGTAGTAAAAAATTTTAGAACCCACCCCTGCCTGCTTGGGGATAAAAAACAGCTTCTAAGGCACAGCTGAGAGAAAGTAGCAATGAGAAAATCAGGCAAAGCACGGGGAGATTGCTTCACTCGGCTAGCACCTAGTTAGGGCTGGAAAAAAGCTTTTAAAGAACAGCTGAGAGTCGGAGCAAAGCATGGAGATCGCTTCACTCCCTAGCGCCTCGATTGCTGTACTTGCTAGCGCCTCGTTAAAGCACAGCGGAGAGTAGAGGGAGCAGGCAAAGCTGGGGAGATCACTTTACTCGCTAGCGCCTCGTTAGGGCTGGAAAAAAGCTTTGAAAAAGTACATTCAGAGTATAAGCCGCACCCAAATTTTCAGCCTCTTTTAGTGGGGGGGAAAGGTGCATCTTATACTCCGGAAAATATGGTAAGTGCTTTTGTTTCCACATAGAGACTGCTTCTGAACTTTGTGCTTGATGTGGAAAAGAATGAAGATTTGACTTCAGGTTTTACCAATTAGACTGATAGATCTTTATAGAAATGGCTTGCTCCAGTGGTGGAATTCCAATTTTTTTTACTAGCGGTTCTGTGGGTGTGGCTTGGTGGGCATGGGAGGGGAATAAATACTGCAAAATCTCCATTCCCACTCCACTCTGGGGCCAGCCAGAGATGGTATTTGCCGGTTCTCCAAACTACTCAAAATTTCCGCTACCGGTTCTCCAGAACCTGTCAGGATCTGCTGAATAGCATCCCTGGCTTGCTTGTATTATGAAACTGCATAATGTTGTGATTTGATGTTAATGCCTTATTTTACTGTTAACAGAGAGAGTCGGAAGTCAATGCTTCTTTTTCTTTCTTTTTTTCCCCTTACTTCTCCGTCCCTTCCTCCCTCCCACCCCCCACTGCTTTTCCATTTACTTTTTGTATTTTATACTTTATAATTCAATAAAAAATGTTGACCATAAAAAAAAAAAACCCAACACTTATGGTCAAAAACAGGGAAAATGGTAAAGATGTGTGATGGGACTACTTTGGCAGCAGAAGCAGAAGAAACAAATACATACATGAATCGAGAAATAAAAAATAATTTTAAATGGAGCATAGAATCGGAAAGCTTCCAATGGACTTCTTATTATCTCTGACCTGTAAAGACATCAGCAGAGAGGAATCTGATCTTCTGGCGTCCAGAGACCCCATAGAGGAGGAACTTGTATTTGTGAGAAGGAGCCAGATTGGTTACGGTAACTTCACGGGAGCTTCCATCTATGGGCAACACTTGGGGTTGGCCATCTGCATCCTTATACTGGACTAGGAAGGAGTCAAAGGTCCCAGTGGGGACAGTCCAATAGAGACGAACTGAATTGCTAGTGATGTCCAGGACAGATAATTCTCCCAAAGTTGGTTGGATGGGAATTGCCACTTCTGAGTCTGTGGTTTGAGCTAAAACAAAGATATGGAAATAAAGATTTTGTTAGAATCTCTTGTCGGAGATACAATCCAGCAACAGGAAATTCACTCTATAGGTCAATCTTTTAACAGATTAACGGAGTTGGAAGGGACCTTATAGATCATCTAGTCCAACCCCCTGCCCAAGCAGGAGACCCTACACCATTTCTGAAAGATGGCAGTCCAGTCTCTTCTTGAAAGCCTCCAGTGATGAAGCTCCCACCACCTCCGAAGGAAAGCTGTTTCGTTGGTTGGTTGTTCTCACTGTCAGAAAATTCCTCCTTATTTCCAGGTTGAATCTCCTCGATCAGTTTCCCTCTATTATTCCTTGTCTGTCCTTCAGATGCTTTGGAAAATAGCTTGACCCACTCCTCTCTGTGGCAGCCCCTCAAATACTGGAGCACTGCTATCATGTCTCCCTTGGTCCTTCTCTTTACTAAACTAGTCATGCCCAGTTCCTGTAACTGTTCTTCATATGTTTTAGTTTCCAATCCCCTAATCATTCTGGTTGCTCCTCTGCACTTTTTCTAGAGTCTCAACATCTTTTTTATAGTGTGGTGACCAAACTGGATGCTGTATTCTAGGTGTGGTCTTACTAAGGCTTTATAGATTGGTATTAGTACCTCACTTGATCTTGATTGTATCCATTAACAAGGCTGCTTATAAAAGGAAGCAGGAATGTTTACAGGATGACCACGAGCTGAAAAGTGACAGTCAAGGTGACTTGGGAAGCTGACCTGTGGTGGCATCGGTAGAGAGCGGGCTGGACCGCTTGCGTCCGGAGACTCCATAGAGGTTAAACTTGTATCTGCGAGAAGGAGCCAGGTTGGTCACCGTGACTTCACGGGAGTCTCCCTCCACAGGTAACACTTGGGGTTGGTCATCTCCATCCTTATACTGGATCAGGAAGGAGTCAAAGCTCCCAGTGGGGACAGTCCAATGGAGTCGGACAGAATCGCTTGTAACATCCAGTACTGAGAATTCTTCTAGGCTGGGTTGGACAGGAATTGGCTCCTCTGAGTCTGTAATGCGGGCTTAAATAAGGAAATAAAAGAAAAAACCAACTTATCATTTCCCTGGTCTTTGAGACAACATCCAAACTTTATTGGTTAAGAAAATCAAGAATGGTAATACAGCAATTGCAAAAGCAATAGCATTTAGACTTACACCACTTCACAATGCTTTACAGTCCTCTCTAAGCAGTTTACGGAGTCAGCATATTGCCCCCAACAATCTGGCTCCTTATTTTATGACATCTCAGAAGGATGGAAGGCTGAGTCAAATTTGACCCTGGTGAGATTCGAACTGCCAAAGTGCAGGCAGCCAGCAGTCAGCAGAAGTAGCCTGCAGTACTGCATTCTAACCACTGTGCCATCGTGGCTCTTATGGAAGAATATCATTGGAAAAGTCCCCCAGCCATGCCATATTCTGAAGCTGACCTGTGGTGGCATCGGTGGAGAGGGGCCTGGAGCGTTTACGCCCTGAAACTCCATAGAGATTGAATTTGTATCTGCGGGAAGGAACCAGGTTGGTCACAGTGACTTCACGGGAATCTCCCTCCACAGGTAACGCTTGAGGTTGGCCATCTGCATCCTTGTATTGGATCAGGAAGGAGTCAAATCTCCCAGTGGGGACAGTCCAATAGAGTCGTACAGAATCACTTGTGACATCCAGGACTGAAAACTCTCCTAGGCTGGGTTGGACAGGAATTGGTTCCTCTGTGTCTGTAAGGTGAGCTAAAACAGAGAGAGAAGAAAAGGCTCATATACAGGTGCATTGAAGTTGGAGATTACATCTAGGAGATGATGGAATATTTAGCAAATATGCTATTTGCATTTTCTGGGCCCGCAAGGAAATGAGAAATGTTAATATATGTATGTATGTATATGTATATATGTATATATTTTCTTACTTCTTCGTAAGGGTTTATGTGTGTTTTTCCTCTAGCCAGGTTTTCCCTACGTAACCAAGGTTTTTCTGCAGCCACAGCTCAGTAGAATCACATCCACTCGATTCTGGGCTTTTTTCCTTTCTAGCAGCCAGCAAGTTCTTCCTGCTAGGTGGGAGACCTATATAGATCTATTTCCAGCTCGTTTGCTTTCATCAATAGGCCACACCCACATCTTATTTTTCCTCCCTGTAAAGGTATAGTATCTATTTTCTTACGTAGGGAAAACCTGGCTAGAGGAAAAACACACATAAACCCTACAAAGAAGTAAGAAAATAGATGATGGCAGATGAGATTCTGTTGAAACGTCGCTTCTACCCTTTTAGGGATATGTTCACAATTACACGGGAAGAAACCCGAAATATTAACTGTACACACATATATACCCGTGAAAACTTACATAGACATATATATATATATACACACACACAAGAGCTGAAAAGCTCACAGCCATGTTAAATCCTGAAGCTGACCTGTGGTGGCATCAGTGGAGAGGGGCCCGGACCGCTTGCGCCCAGAGACTCCATAGAGGTTGAACTTGTATCTGTGAGAAGGAGCCAAGCTGGTCACAGTGACTTCTTGAGAGCCTCCATCTATGGGCAACGCTTGTGGTTGGCCGTCTGCATCCTTGTACTGGATCAGGAAGGAGTCAAAGCTCCCAGTGGGGACAGTCCAATAGAGACGGACAGAATTACTTGTGACATCAACAACTGAGAACTCCCCCAGGCTGGGTTGGATAGGAACTGGTTCCTCTGAGTCTACCAAGGGAACTAAAACAGGAAAAAGAAAGAAAAGGCTCAGTTATAATGTCCCTGGTCCTGGAAATGCAATCAAGAGCTGGAACAATCAGTAAAAAGGACCACATTTGGGACAACCATGACCTGGATGACTGAGAATCTCCATAGACAATCAGTAAAAAGTTAACTTGTTAAGGAAATCAAGAATGTTAATTTCCAAGAATAATATCGGGAAAGTGCTCAGCCATGCTAAATTCAGAAGCTGACCTGTGGTGGCACCAGTGGAGAGAGGGCTGGAGCGTTTGCGCCCAGAGACTCCATAGAGGTTGAACTTGTATCTGTGAGAAGGAGCCAGGTTGGTCATGGTAACTTCACGGGAGTTTCCCTCAACTGGCAAAGCTTGAGGTTGGCCATCTTCATCCTTGTACTGGATCAGGAAAGAATCAAAACTCCCAGTGGAGACAGTCCAATAGAGTCGGACAGAATCGCTTGTGACATCCAGTACTGAAAACTCTCCTAGGCTGGGTTGGACAGTATTTGTCTCCTCTGAATCGGTAAGGCGGGCTAAAGCAGCAAAATGAATGAAAAGGCTTAGTTAGAATTTCCCTGATCTTCAAGATGCCACCCAAAAGCTGGAACAATCAATTGAAAAAATTCTTGTTAAGGAAATCAAGAACATTAACATGGAGGAATAATATCTGAAGGGCCTCCAGCCATGCTAAATCCTGAAACTGACCGGTGGTGGCATCGGTAGAGAGGGGCCTGGAGCGTTTCCTCCCGGACACTCCATAGAGGTTGAACTTGTATCTACGAGAAGGAACCAGGTTGGTCACAGTGACTTCACGGGAATCTCCCTCCACAGGTAACACTTGAGGTTGGCCATCTGCATCCTTGTATTGGACCAGGAAGGAGTCAAAGCTCCCAGTGGAGACAGTCCAATGGAGATGGACAGAATCACTCGTGACATCAAAGACTGAGAACTCTCCTAGGCTGGGTTGGACAGGAATTGGCTCCTCTACAACTATCAGGTGGGCTAAAACAAGGAAATAAAAGAAAAGGCTTATTTATAATTTCCCTGGTCTTTGGGATAACACCCAACTGATGGAACCATCAGTAAAAAGTTTACTGTTAAGAAAATCAAGAATGATAATATGGAAAAAATATCATTTGAAAACTCCCCCATCCATGCCATATCCTGAGACTGACCTGTGGTGGCATTGGTGGAGAGGGGGGCCGAGCGTTTGCCTCCAGAGACTCCATAGAGGTTGAACTTATATTTACGAGAAGGAACCAGGTTGGTCACAGTGACTTCACGGGAATCTCCCTCCGCAGGTAATGCTTGGGGTTGGCCATCGGCATCCTTGTATTGGACCAGGAAGGAGTCAAAGCTCCCAGTGGGAACGGTCCAATGGAGTTGGATGGAATCACTTGTGACGTCAAGGACTGAGAACTCCCCGAGACTAGGTTGGGGAGGACTTGTATCCTCTGAGCCTGTAAGGCGAGGTAAAACAAGGAGAGACGTGGTAAATTGTGGAAACAGCAGTGATGGTTCATTTTTGTAGATATGAACTTTCTAAAATTCTTCAAAGCACAAAATATAATAAATAAAATTCAGGAAAGAAGAACCCTTTGAAGGTGAAGGATTTTAAAATTATCCAGGGTAGGTTTTTATGGGGAATAAATCCTGTCTTTCTTCTGAACTTTTTTTGGATGAAAAATAATACAGGTAGTCCTCTCTTACTGGCCACTTATATAAATGGATATACAGGATAAATGGGTACTTTTAAAAAGTATTATATTCTCATGGAAGAGGCCATTCACTGGCCAATTTTGGGGTGTATTTTTGGCAACTAAAATTCTTGGCTTAACCATGAGTATATATACAGTATATGGGACAATATTTTTGGGTTTCATCGATAGTATAGCAATTGATATAATTCATTGCTAAATTGCTTAAAAAATTGGAAGGGTGAGAAAGTTTTGGTAGCCATTTTCCTGGTTTATAAGAGGTCCCCATAATAATATGAAGATGACAATTTTAGGAAGCTTTGTCTTGCTCGCAATGTGAAGAAACCTTGTGAACGCTTCAAAAAAATAAATACATTAGAAATACATAGGGTGGCTGCCCATTCTAGCAATGGTGGGTTGCTACTGGTTCCCCACGGACCAGTAGCAGTGGCGGTGGCGGGAGGCTCTGCCCACCTGCTTCTGTGCATGCGCAGAAGTGTTGTGTGCACATGTGAGCACACACGTGCACCAGTGGTGGGTTCCTCCCGGTTCGGTCCGGTTCGGCCGAGCTGGTAGCGGTGACGATATGATGTCACCGAACTGGTTCTTCCCCTCCCCTCCCCGCCCTCCCACCCACGTTATTCTTACCTTTTATTTGGTCCCACCCCCAATCTATTGCTGCCTCCTGAGTCCCAGATGATGACTAGAGGGAAAAAAACTGTTTCAACTCTTGCCGCGGGGCTTCAAAGGGCCGTCCTACAGCTGATCAGTGTTAAAAGCAAACAAATGAGTCGGGTCGTAAGTGCGAGGACTGGTCGTAAGTGCGAGGACCTTCCAGAAATGATTCTGACCAGCTAGGCACGCCCACCTAGTCACATGACCTCCAAGCCACACCCACAAAATAAGCCACACCCACAGAACCGGTAGTAAAAAAAATTAGAGCCCACCCCTGACGTGCAGGCTTGAAGAAGTAGCAATGGGTTTTGAAACCCGTCCCTGCATTCCAGGTATGACTATCTGTAAGAGACAAAACCTAACCACGCCCGTCCCCCTCCGAATGACCAATATACTCTTCTCCAGGTAAAATATTTAGACAGTGAGATATGGAAAGGAGAAGAAGGCAGACAAGTTGACTTTGGCTGCCATTTTGAAAGTATTTTTTGGCTGTTGTGTTTTGGGCTGTCAATTTTTAAGTACCAGTTTTAAAAAAAAATCAGGAAATGCATTTTTAAGTATTTATCAGTCATAAATACTTAAATACTTAAAGTCATCGGCCATGAATGGTGCAAATGGGTTTTAATTGTTTTTAATGGTTTAACTTTTAATGTTTTATATATAGTTTTTAAATGCATTGTAAGCCGTCTTGAGTCTTCAGAGAAAGGCGGCATACAAGTTGAACAAACAAACAAACAAACAAATAAATAAATAAATAAATAAATAAGGTTGGGATGCTATTTTTCATTAAGTAATCTGAAGGTTTTTTAGTACTTTCAGTCATTTTTTACTCAAACTCTCATCAAAAGAAACAACACCTAAAGAGTTAGTGAAGCGATTAACAATTAAGAATTAAGAATAATTAATCGGTGGAATGACTTGTCTCCAGAAGTTGTGGGTGCTCCAATGCTGGAGGTTTTTAAGAAGAGATCTGTCTGAAATGGTATAGGTTTTCCTGCTTGAGCAGGAGGTTGGACTAGAAGACCTCCAAGATCCCTTCCAACTCTATTATTCTGATAGTTGGCTTGTTCCTATGTGCCCCTTCATGCTATGCATTCTACTCCTGCAAAGTCCTAACTGATGGAAAGTCCCATTTCATACGTTTCATACAAGTTCCAATGTTGAAAGACGAACAATACAAAAATCCAATTCTGCTAGTCCGGAATTCAGCAAAATGAATTTTCTACGTGATCATCTAATTTTGTCAACAATCACATGCAAAACTTTGAAAAAGGAAACAAGCAGAACTTAATAGTTATAATACAAAACAAAGTGACTAGCATTCGGTCTCTCAATCTCCCTTCTCTGTAAGAAAATCTACAAGGGATTCAAAATTTTATAACTGAAGAGGGAACTACCATCTGGTACTCTCACCCAAGCATTTTATTCCCCACACTACTAGCAGGAAATAAACTCACTGTTTCCAGATTAATAAATTCAAGGTTGAAAACTGTTCTGCAGTTGAAATAGGTTGCAATTTGAGCACTGGGCAGTAAAATAGGTAGACAGACAGACAGACATGGAGGGAGGCAGGAAGGCAGACAGGCAGGCAGGCAAATAAACAGACATGAAGGAGAGACATTCATGGATAAAGACTATTGGACATGTTAAGTCTAATGAATACCAACTATCCCTGTGATGGCAAACTTATGGCATACATGCCAGAGGTGGCACACAGAGCCCTTTCTTTGGGCATGTGCGCTGGCCAGCTGGTCTTCGTGGGTGCTGGAGCACCAGAAAACAGCCCCCCAAAGGCCAAAAAATGCCCAAAACAGCCCAACCAGACTGTTTTTCAGGTCTTTTTCAGGCCGTGTTTGAGCTATTTTCAGGCTGTTTTTCGGGCCCAAAGATAGCCTGAAAATGGCTTGGAAAATGGCCTGGAAACAGCCTGGAAAACGGCCTGAAAAACAGCCTGAAAAAAGGCCAAAAAACGGCCAAAAAACAGGCCATGCGCCGGTCAGCTTTCTTTCTTTCCTTCTTTCCTTCTTTCTTTCTTTCTTTCTTTCTTTCTTTCTTTCTTTCTTTCTTTCTTTCTTTCTTTCTTTCTTTCTTTCTTTCTTTCTTTCTTCAAATTTCTATACTGCCCTTCTCCTTTTGGACTCAGGGCGGTGAACAGCCAGAAATAAAACATTTTATATACAAAAGATAAAATAAATTTAAAATAATTAAATAAATTTGGCCCATTAATTTAAAACATTCCAATTAAAAGCCATATCAAAATTTATTAAAACCAATCATAAAATCAGGACAGCCCTGCTAACTGAAAAAAATAGGTTTTGAGGGCCCGACGAAAAGTCCGGAGGTCTGGGATCACTTGTATCTCTGGGGGTAGATTGTTTCAGAGGGTGGATGCTACCACAGAGAAGGCTCTCCCTCTGGGGTCTAGTCTTCAGGTGTCCGATGGTGGCTCCAACTGGCGCAGAGTGCGGCCGCGCGGGTGGTGATGGGAGCGACGTGACGCTCCCATGTAACGCCTCTCCTGCGCGAGCTGCACTGGCTCCCGGTGGTCTTCCGAGTGCGCTTCAAGGTTTTGGTTATCACCTTCAGAGCACTCCATGGCTTAGGACCTGGCTATTTACGGGACCGCCTGCTGCCACCAATAGCCTCCCACCGACCAGTACGCTCCCATAGAGAGGGGCTCCTCCGGGTGCCGTCGGCCAAACAATGTCGACTGGCGGCCCCCAGGGGGAGAGCCTTCTCTGTGGGGGCACCTACGATCTGGAACGAGCTCCCCCCGGATATACGGAGGATTCCGGATCTGCGTACCTTCCGTCGCGCGCTTAAGACGTTCTTATTCCATCAAGCTGGCCTGACCTAAACTTTTCCTCTTTTAAATGGTATTTTAAATTTTAAATTTAAAAATTTTAAAAATTTTAAATTTGGTTTTAATTTATTGGGGTTTTAAAATGGTTCAGCCAAATTTATTTAATTAGTTTTATCTCTATTTTAAATTTTGTATCTATATGTTTTATTTTATGGCTGTTCACCGCCCTGAGTCCTTCGGGAGTAGGGCGGTATACAAATTTAATAAAATGAAAATGAAATGAAATGAAATGAAATGAAATGGTCTGGTGCATGCAAAAACCAGATGGCCAATGTGCATGTGCCTGCCGCAAACCCGAAGACCAGCTGGCTCACACATGCACACCAGCTGGCTGGTCTTCAGGTTTCTGGTGCTCCGGCACATGCACACAAATTCCGGTTTGGCCACTCGGTGCCAAAGGTTCGGCATCACTGAACTATGCACTTAGAACTTTATAATTTGATCGGAGAAGAAGCCTCCTCATTGCTCATAGGTTAGAAATCTGGAGCATCATAGGAAAGAAATGAATCATTCAGTCACAAGCTGATTATGTGGCTTCTCAAACTCACGGCTATACAATCAGGCACAAAATAACAACAACAAGAACAACAAAAACAAAAGGAAAAGGAAAAGTCAAACAGGAAAGGAAAACCACCAAATATATGAAGAAAGTCTAACAGAGGGAATATGAAACAAGGAATTGCAAAACAGGGGAACCATCTCGCCTAGCCATGCTGCCAACTGAGAGGAAAGAATGTTAAAATGAGCCTGCAATTTCTTAAAGGCTACATAAGTTGATACCCGAAGCTGACCTGTGGTGGCATCAGTGGAGAGAGGGCTGGAGCGTTTACGCCCAGAGATTCCATAAAGGTTGAACTTGTATTTGTGCGAAGGAGCCAGGTTGGTCACAGTGACTTCTTGAGAGCCCCCATCTATAGGCAGGGCTTGGGGCTGGCCATCTGCATCGTTGTACTGGACCAGGAAGGAGTCAAAGTTTCCGGTGGGGACAGTCCAATAGAGACGGACAGAATCGCTTGTGACATCAAAAACTGAGAACTCCCCCAGGCTGGGTTGGATAGGAATTGGTTCCTCTGAGTCTGCCAAGCGAACAAAAACAGGGAAAAGAATAAAAAAGGTTTAGTTATAATTTCTTTGGTCTTGAAGGTGTCACTCAAGAACGGGAACAATCAGTAAAAAGATTTCTTGTTAAGGAAGTCAAGAACGTTAATATGGAAGAGTAAACATCCGAAGAACCCTCAGTCCAGTGGTGAAATCCAAATTTTTTTACTAACAGTTCTATTGGCATGGCTTGGTGGGCGTGGTATTGCTTGGTGGGCATGGCATGTCTTGGTGGGTGTGGCAGGGGAAGGATACTGCAAAATCCCATTCCCTCCCCACTCCTGGGGGAAGGATATTGCAAAATCTCCATTCTCACCCCACTCTGGGGCCAGCCAGAGGTGGTATTTGCCGGTTCTCCAAACTGCTCAAAATTTCCACTACCGGTTCTCTAAAACCTGTCAGAACCTGATGGATTTCACCCCTGACCCAGTCACAGTGTATCTTGAAACTGACCTGTGGTGGCCTCCGTAGAGAGGGGCCTGGAGCGTTTACGCCCAGAGACTCCATAGAGGTTGAACTTGTATTTGCGAGAAGGAACCAGGTTGGTCACAGTGACTTCGTTGGAGCCTCCCTCCACAGGTAACGCTTGGGGTTGGCCATCTACATCCTTGTACTGGACCAGGAAGGAATCAAAGCTCCCAGTGGGAACGGTCCAATGGAGACGAACAGAATCACTTGTGACATCAAGGACGGAAAACTCCCCTAGGCTGGGCTGCACAGGAATTGGCTCCTTTAAATCTGTAAGGTGGGCTAAAATAAGGAAATAAAAGAAAAAACTACCGTAATTCATAGTTTCCCTGGTCTTTGAGATAACACCGAAGCGCTGGAATCATCAGTAAAAAGGTTGCTGGTTAAGAAAATCAAGAATGGTAAAATGGAAGAATAATATTTGAAGAACCCCCAGCCATGCCATCTCCTGAAACTGACCTGTGGTGGCATCGGTAGAGAGAGGCCCAGAGCGTTTGCGCCCGGAGACTCCATAGAGGTTGAACTTGTATCTGCGAGAAGGAACCAGGTTGGTCACTGTGACTTCACGGGAATCTCCCTCCACAGGTAACGCTTGAGGTTGACTGTCTGCATCCTTGTACTGGACCAGGAAGGAGTCAAAGCTCCCAGTGGGAACGGTCCAATGGAGATGCACAGAATCAGTTGTGATGTCCAGGACTGACAATTCTCCTAGGCTGGGTTGGACACTAATAGCCTCCTTTGAAACTGTAATATGGAGGAGAGGCAGGGTGGAAAGGAAAGGTTTAGTTGAAATTACACTGATGTTGTAGATGCAATTCAGCAATTCTAATGTTCAGCAACTAAGGTTTTTTAAGGAAATCAGGAATGTTAACATGATTTTAGAATATCTTAAAATTTCCCAGGTAGAATGTCATGTGAAGCTGACCTGTGGTGGCATCCGTGGAGAAAGGGCTGGAGCGTTTGCGCCCTGTGATTCCATAGAGGTTGAATTTATATCTGCGTGAAGGAACCAGGTTGGACACGGTGACTTCACGGGAGTCTCCATCCACAGGCAACGCTTGGGATTGACCATCTGCATCCTTGTACTGGATGAGGAAGGAATCAAAGTTCCCCGTGGGGACGGTCCAATGCAGATGGACAGAATCACTTGTGACATCAAGGACTGAGAACTCTCCAAGGCTGGGTTGCACAGGAATTGGCTCTGCTGTGTTTGTAAGGTGGGCTAAAACACAGAAAAGAACGAAAATTCTTACTTATAATTTCACTGATCTTGGAGATGCCATGGAAAAGCTAGAACAGTCAATTAAAACGTTGCTAATTATCAAAACTAAGGACATTAATATGGAAGAATAACATGTGAAGAGTCCCCAGCCAAGCTAAATCCTGAAGCTTACCTGTGATGGCATCGGTGGAGAGAGGAGTAGAACGTTTGCGGCCAGAGATTCCATAGAGGTTGAACTTGTATCTGTGGGAAGGAGCCAGGTTGGTCACAGTGACTTCATTGGAGCCTCCTTCCACAGGCAAAGCTTGGGGTTGGCCATCTGCATCCTTGTACTGGATCAGGAAGGAATCAAAGTTCCCAGTGGGGACAGTCCAATAGAGATGGACAGAATCACTCGTGACATCAAGGATGGAAAACTCCCCTAGGCTGGGCTGCACAGGAATTGGTTCCTCTGTGGCTGTAAGGCGAGCTAAAATAAGGAAATAATAGAAAAGGCTAACTTATAATTTCCCTGGTCTTTGTGATAACACTCAAATGATGGAACCATCAGTAAAAAAGTTGCTAGTTAAGAAAATCAAGAATGATAATATGGAAGAATAACATTTGAAGAACCTCCAGCCATGCCATCTCCTGAAACTGACCTGTGGTGGCATCGGTAGAGAGGGGCCCAGAGCGTTTGCGCCCGGAGACTCCATAGAGGTTGAACTTGTATCTACGAGAAGGAACCAGGTTGGTCACAGTGACTTCACGGGAATCTCCCTCTACAGGTAACGCTTGAGGTTGGCCATCTGCATCCTTGTACTGGACTAGGAAGGAGTCAAATCTCCCAGTGGGGACAGTCCAATGGAGATGCACAGAATCACTTGTGACATCAAGGTTGGAAAACTCCCCTAGGCTGGGTTGGACAGGAATTGACTCCTCTGTGTCTGTAACATGGGCTAACATAGAGAAAAAAAATTAAAAAAAAGATTTAATTACATTTTCCTGATCTTGAAATGCCATCTAGGAGGTGGAATAATCATTTAAAATTGTTGCTTTCTAAGGAAATCAAGACAATGAACACAAAATAATAATACCTGAACTGCTCTGTAGAAGGACTTCCTGCATTGTTTAAAAGCACCTGTATGCTTTCTTTCCACTTCCCTCTCAACCCGCCTCCATTGTCATAGCAACTGAGCAGCCAATCAAAGAACAGTTGTGAAAGGAACAGCAGTTTAGGGCAGGAGGGGAGAAGGAGGGAAGACATAATGGCTGCCAAGGAACTCTGCTGCCTCAGGACTCATAAAGAAGAGGTTGAATAAGCATAGCCAAAGCCCCGGAGAAATAATGAGGCAAACTATAAGATAGACTGCCCTGATGAAGAGAGGCAAATGAAAGGAAGCAAAAACTGAGAAAACTAGGGAGAGAGAGGCATTTATTTCTTTCCCTCAGAAGTGAAGTGAGGGAAAAGTTCTTGGAGCCATTTTCCTCTGAAATTGTAAATTTTCCAAAGAGGAAAAGCATCCACAAGCCCTGCCAGGAACCGACAAACAGAAAAGCCAAAGTAAAAGCCACGTTTTGGACTAAATTAGAACAGAAAACGAATTAAAAAGATAAAAAGACAAATTGAACTCTACAAAAAGGAGGATAGCTCTAATTGTGAGTGCCAACAGAGTCATACAAGTAGTCCTCCCTTAATGTCTGCTTGTTCAGTGACCTTTTGAACTTAACGTGATGCTAAATGAGGGGATTCACAATGGGTCCTCTTAGCTGCACTGTCACACTGTCTCCATGTCATGTGATCACGATTTGAGTACATGGCACAATTATGACATTGCAGCATCCTATGGACATGTGATCACCATTTGTGATATTCACAGCTGGCTTTGGACAAGCAAAGTCAAAGGGGAAAGCAACAGGAGGTCTCAAATGGCAATTGGGGACATGGGGCACAGCGACCATGTAGGATTCCCCTAACAACTGCAACTGGGATTGTTATTAGTGTCATAAATCGGCACAGTCAATGACATTATACCTTACTACCACATTTTTAGTGATGGAAATCCAGGTTCCAAATACCATTATAGATTACCTGTATAGTCCCTACCTGTATAGGGACTAAAACAACAAATTTATACAAATTTGTAATAATTTATACAAATCAGTAATAAACCTACTGGAGATACAGAAGGGAAAAATATGAAAATAATAGTGAAATCAGAGTTTAAACAAAATAAAGAGCATATAGAAAACAGATAAACTAGAAAACAGCTTTTTAAATTGTTAATTTTTGAATGACTGAAAAAATATGGTTTAAAATTTTTGGGAGGGTTTAAGATGTTCTTTTGTAATTAAACCAATATCTCGCTCCTCTCCTCCCTCTCCAAATATTGAAGAGAGATGCAAAAAAAAAAAAAATCACAACCACTGCTGCTAGTTTCTGGTGCTTTGTGGCTATTAAGACTGGTCAATCTAGTTATTACTACTTCACACATACAAAAAAGGAACCCACGGCAAGTCATGCTAGCTTAAGAAGCTGACCTGTGGTGGCATCAGTGGAGAGGGGCCCGGAGCGCTTGCGCCCGGAGACTCCATAGAGGTTGAACTTGTATCTGTGAGAAGGAGCCAAGCTGGTCACAGTGACTTCTTGAGAGCCTCCATCTATGGGCAACGCTTGTGGTTGGCCATCTGCATCCTTGTACTGGATTAGGAAGGAGTCAAAGCTCCCAGTGGGGACAGTCCAATAGAGACGGACAGAATCGCTTGTGACATCAACAACTGAGAACTCCCCCAGGCTGGGTTGGATAGGAACTGGTTCCTCTGAGTCTACCAAAGGAACTAAAGCAGGGAAAAGAAAGAAAAGGCTCAGTTATAATGTCCCTGGTCCTGGAAATGCAACCAAGAGCTGGAACAATCAGTAAAAAGGACCACATTTGGGACAACCATGACCTGGATGACTGAGAATCACCATAGACAATCAGTAAAACAGTAACTTGTTAAGGAAATCAAGAATGTTAATTTATAAGAATAATATCTGAAAAGTGCTCAACCATGCTAAATACTGAAGCTGACCTGTGGTGGCATCTGTGGAGAGGGGGCTAGAGCGTTTGCGCCCAGAAACTCCATACAGGTTGAACTTGTATCTGTGAGAAGGAGCCAAGCTGGTCACGGTAACTTCACGGGAGTTTCCCTCAACTGGCAAAGCTTGAGGTTGGCCATCTCCATCCTTGTACTGGATCAGGAAAGAATCAAAACTCCCAGTGGAGACAGTCCAATAGAGTCGGACAGAATCGCTTGTGACATCCAGGACTGAAAACTCCCCTAGGCTGGGTTGGACAGGAATTGGCTCCTCAGATTCTGCAAAGGGGATTAAACAGAAAGAAAAGGGTTTATTAGAATTTCACTGGTGTTGGAGATGGAACCCAAAAACTGAAATGGTCAAAAAAGGTTACCTGTTAAGGAAATCAAGGATGTTACTATGAAAGAATATTATGTGAAAAGTGCAAAGCCATGCTAAAACCTGAAGCTGACCTGTGATGGCCTCTGTGGCAAGCGGCCTAGAACGTTTTTTCCCAGAGACTCCATAGAGGTTGAACTTGTATCTGTGGGAAGGAGCCAGGTTGGTCACAGTGACTTCACGGGTGTCTCCATCCACAGGCAATGCTTGTGGTTGGCCATCTGCATCCTTGTATTGGATGAGGAAGGACTCAAAGCTCCCCGTGGAAATGGTCCAATGGAGACGGACAGAATCACTTGTGACATCCAGGACAGAGAACTCCCCCAGGCTGGATTGGACAGGAAATTGTTCTTCTGAATTTGTAAGGCGAGCTAAACATGAAAATGAAAGAGAAGGGATAATTGCATTGATGTTGCAAATATAATATAGTAGTTGTGGGGGGGAAAATCAGCAAATATGCTATATATAAAGGAAATCAATAATACAGTAGTAATATGATTTTAAAACCTCCCAGGCAGAGAATTTCCTGAAACTGACCGGTCGTGGCAAAAGTAGAGATAGGGTTGGAGCGTTTGCGCCCTGAGACTCCATAGAGATTGAATTTATATCTGCGCGAAGGAACCAGGTTGGTCAGAGTGACTTCATGGGAGTCTCCCTCCACGGGCAAAGCTTGGGGCTGGCCATCTGCATCCTTGTACTGGATCAGAAAGGAGTCAAAGCTCCCTGTAGAAACAGTCCAATGGAGTCGGACAGAATCGCTTGTGACATCAAGCACAGACAGTTCTCCCAGGCTGGATTGGAAAGAAGCTGGCTTCTCGGGCTCTGTGGTTTGAGCTTAAAAAGGAATATGGAAAAAAAGCTTGATTAGAATGTTTGACTGTTGGAGATATAACCCTGGAGTTGAAACATTCAATAACCATGCTACTCATTAAAGAAACTAGAAATATTAATACAAAGTTACAAGAGCTGAAAAATCTCAGCACAATGACTTCTGAAGCTGACTTGTGATGGCATAAGTAGAGGCGAGGGAGGGGGGGCCCGAGCATTTTTGCCAGAGACTCCATAGAGGTTGAACTTGTATCTGTTGCAAAGAGCCAGGTTGGTTACAATGACTTCCATGGAGTCTCCCTCCACAGGCAGGGTTTAGGATTGGTCATCTTCATCTTTGTACTGGACCACAAAGGAATCAAAGACCATCCAATGTGGTTGGTCCAATAGAGATAGACCAAAGCATTTGTGGCATCAAGGACCAAGAAATCCCGCCGGCTGGATTGGATAGGAACTGCAAGCTCAATATTTGGAATTGGTGCTTAAAAAGAGAGAAATAGAAGTAAAAGGTTATAATAATCTTTGTGGTAGTAAAAATTAACTAGGTACTGTGTTTGGAAAACATTTCTGTATAATTTGATGTTGTTCTACTATTGTTAATTTTGAGATAATATCAAGAGGTTGATGATATAACACTTGTCTTCTTTATGTTCAGAATGTCCTTATTGTACTTGGCTTCATCCCCAGTCTTGGACTCTATCAAGACTTTAAAAAGGGGAATTATTCAGACCTATGAACTGACTACCATCTTGTCAGGAGAATCCTCTTTTGACCTGCTGCAAAAAATACCTATACCTATATATTGCACCTGAATAGTTGAATTAGTTTTGTGTCCACCAGATCAGTGGTGGGTTGCCCCTGGTTCGCACCGGTTCTATAGAACCGGTAGTAAAGCCGGCGGGAGGCTCTGCCCACTGACCCTACATCATCAAAAATGGGAAGAAATATTCCAAAGGGGCCAGGCAAAACAATAAAAACCCAGCACAATATTAACAAAAGATCCAACTTGCAAGAGCTAGTATGAAACAAAATATTGAAGTATTAGGCAACTACTGCAGCAATAACACTGCTTAATAAGGAAACCAATCATGCTGATCTGAAGGTACAATATCTGAAAATCTCACAATCCTTGAAGCTGACCTGTGGTGGCATCAGTGGAGAGGGGGGTGGAACGTTTGCGTCCCGAGACTCCATAGAGGTTGAACTTGTATCTACGAGAAGGAGCCAGGTTGGTCACCGTGATTTCACGGGAGTCTCCCTCCACAGGCAACGCTTGGGGTTGACCATCTGCATCCTTGTACTGGATTAAGAATGACTCAAAGCTCCCAGTGGGGACAGTCCAATGGAGTCGGACAGAATCACTCATGACATCAAGGACTGAGAACTCTCCTAGGCTGGGTTGGACAGGAATTGGCTTCTCTGAGTCTCTAATGTGGGCTAAAGCAGAGAAATAAAAAAGGGCTTAGTTATAAGAGTTATAAAAAGTTCACAACATATAGGCAGATTTAACCATAGTTTCAATTGGGAAACTGTGACCATCCTAGACCAGGCCAACTTCAAAAATGCCAGGGAATTTCTAGAAGCCTGGCACTCTGACAAATCAGCCATCAATAAACACATAGACATTAACAACATCTACAGCAGAGGTGGGTTCCAGCAGGTTCTGACCAGTTCTGGAGAACCGGTAGCGGAAATTTTGAGTAGTTTGGAGAACCGATAAATACCACTTCTGACTGGCCCTGTCCCCATCTATTCTCTGCCTCTCGAGACCCAGCTGATCAGGAGGGAATGAAGATTTTACAGTATCCTTCCCTTGGAGTGGAGAGGGAATGGAGACTTTACACTATCCTTCCCCTGGAGTGGGATGGGAATGGAGATTTTATAGTATCCTTCCCTTGCCACACCCACTAAACCACGCCCACCAAGCCATGCCAGGCCCACCAAGCCACACCCACAGAACCGGTAGTAAAAAAATTTAAAACCCACCACTTATCTACAGATTATGCAAAAGAGACAATCAACCAGCCCAAAAGAGAAAAGATTCCAGCACCTCTCCACCGCTAATCAGCACCCAGATCAGCATTGATTAAACCCCAAGGTTAACTTCAGACCAACAATCAAGTAAGCAATACTCCAATCAACAAACCAAAGAACCATCAGGAAACAGCCCAACCAAAGAATCTCTAAGACTGTCCCCACCCACAGAGACAGGCAAGTCACCAGAATATAAACTGACAACAAACTCCTTACTGGCACTGATTATGTTACCTAGATAGGATAATGAAACATCTGCAAGAAAACGATCATGCTCAGAGAGCTCCAAGGACCCCTCATTTCAACCCTGAGCTGCAAATATTCGCCTTAATAAAGGAGCCTTGGTGTTGGATATGCAATCCATAAACTGCAATGTTCAGTAAAATTGCTGCTTGTCAAGTATTTGAAAAGTTCCAAATCCTGAAGCTGACCTGTGGTGGCATCGGTGGAGAGCGGCCTGGATCGCTTGCGCCCAAAGACTCCATAGAGGTTGAACTTGTATCTGCGAGAAGGAGCCAGGTTGGTCACTGTGACTTCACGGGAGTCTCCCTCCACAGGCAACGCTTGGGGTTGACCATCTACATCCTTGTACTGGATCAGGAATGAGTCAAAGCTTCCAGTGGGGACAGTCCAGTAAAGACGGACAGTATCGCTTGTGACATCCAGGACTGAGAACTCCCCCAGGCTGGGCTTACTCACTACGGTCTCATCTGGTTTCTCCTTTTTTGGTTTCTGAACTGCAGCTATAGGGGACAGGGAATAAAAAAGAGTTGTTGTCAGCACCATTTCTCACTAAGACTGCTTTCCCTTGTAACTTGCAGTAAATCTTTCCGAAAAAATACTGGAAATAAACCTGTACGCTTTCTATGCATATTCTTTGCATGTTCATAATAGTTCTTCTATTAATAGTTAACCTTCTTTGATTTCTCTTTTTTACAAAGTGAAGATGTACTGCAAGATGACAAGAAAACATTAGGAAATACTTTCCTATTTTTTTTTTACATATTAAAAGAGAAAGAAGAGAAGATTTTTATGATTGAAGGAAAGATAGCTGCCAGGCTCACAGGGGTGAAATTCAGCAGGTTCTAACAAGTTCTGGAGAACTGGCAGTTCGGAGAACCGATAAATGCCACCTCTGGCTGGCCCCAGAGTGGGGTGGGAATGGAGATTTTGCAATATCCTTCCCCTGCCACGCCCACCAAGCCATGCCCACAGAACCGGTAGGGAAAAATTTTGAATTTCACCCCTGGGCTCATGGTATTGCTAACCTGTCACGGCATCAGCAAAGAGAGGTCCAAGAAGCTGTGTCCCCAAAATGCCATAGAGGTTGAATCTGTATCTTTGGGAGGGAACCAAATTGGGAATAATGACTTCGTGGGAATCTCCGTCAATATTCAAGGTTTGATCGTTGCCTTCTAAGTCTTGATACTGGACCAAAAAGGAATCAAATCTGCCTGAAGGGACTCTCCATGTAAGATGGGCAGAGTTGCTGGTCACCTCTGATACAGCCAGATCCCTGAAGACAGTTTTGTGGACGGATACATCCTCCTGTGATCCTGTGGATATAAAAGATAGCCGCCGTCTTTGAGATCTCTAGCTCCTGTCCATCTTTCAAGACACCGGTTATAGCAATAGCAATAGCACTCAGGCTTATATACCGCTTCATAGTGCTTTTACAGCCCTATCTAAGTGGTTTACAGAGTCAGCATATTGCCCCCAACAATCTGGAAGGATGGAAGGCTGAGCCAACCTTGAGCCTAGTGAGATTCAATCTGCCAAACTGCTGGCAGCCGGTAATCAGCAGAAGTAGCCTGCCGTACTGCACTCTAACTTTACTTACTTTACTTTTATTTTATTTGTATACCGCCCTACTCCCGAAGGACTCAGGGCGGTGAACAGCCAACAATAAAATACATACATACAAAATTTAAAAAAGCAGAAATAAAATCGAATTAAATAGTTTGGCCCAGACAGATTAAAACCCCAATCAATTTAAAACAGATTTAAACTTTGAGGATTAAAAAATATTAAACATATTAAAATATTAAAATTATTTTAAAAAGAGGGAGAAAGTTAGGCCAGGCCCGCCTGGTGAAATAAAAAGGTCTTTAGAGCGTGGCAGAAGGTGCGCAGATCCGGGATCCTCCATATCTCTGGGGGGAGCTTGTTCCAGATAGTAGGTGCCCCCACAGAGAAGGCTTTCCCCCTGGGGGCCGCCAGTCAACATTGTTTGGCCGACGGCACCCAGAGGAGCCCCTCTCTATGAGAGCGTACTGGCCGGTGGGAGGCTACTGGTAGTAGTAGGCGGCCCCGCAAGTACCCAGGTCCTGAGCCATGGAGCGCTTTAAAGGTGGTGACCAAAACCTTGAAGCGCACCCAGAAGACCACCGGGAGCCAGTGCAGCTCGCGCAGGGAGGTGACGAGGGCATGAATGACCGTGCGTAAGGAGTCCCGATCCAGAAAGGGACGCATCTGGCGAATCAGGTGGACCTGATGAAAAATCCTCCCGGTCATGGCCATCAAGTGCTCTTCTAAAGACAGCTGTCAATCCAGGAGGACGCACAAGTTGCGCGCCCTCTCCGTGGGGGCCAATGATTTGCCCCCAATAGTCAGTGATGGCACCAACTGACTATATCGGGATGTCGGAAACCACAGCCACTCTGTCTTGGATGGGTTGAGTCTGAGCCTATTCCTCCCCATCCAGATCTGCACGGCCTCCAGGCACTGGGACATCACTTCAAGGGCATCGTTGGGGTGGTCTGGGGTGGAGATGTACAGCTGGGTGTCATCAGCGTACTGGTGGTACTTCACCCCGAAACCACGGATGATCTCGCCCAGCAGCTTCACATAAATGTTGAACAGGAGGGGCGAGAGGACCGACCCTTGCGGCACCCCGCATATGAGGGGCCTCGGGGTCGACCTCTGCCCCCCAGTCAACACAGACTGCGACCGGTCAGAGAGAAAGGAGGAGAACCACTGCAACACAGTGCCTCCCACTCCTAACTCTTCCAACCGGTGCAGCATGATACCATGGTCGATGGTATCAAAAGCCGCTGAGAGATCTAACAGGACCAGGACAGAGGAGCACCCCCTGTCCCTAGCCCTTCAGAGATCATCTACCAACGCGACCAATGCCGTTTCCGTGCTGTACCCGGGCCTGAAGCCCGACTGGAACGGATCCAGATATGTCTCTTCATCCAGGTGCTGGGAGAGCTGTTGCGCAACCACACTCTCAACAACCTTCGCCACAAAGCGAAGGTTGGAGACCAGACAATAGTTTACCAACATTGCCGGGTCCAGGGAGGGCTTCTTGAGGAGAGGCCTAACCACTGCGCCACCACAGTTCTGTTATGTTTTTAAGTTTGCAGTCCTAGGTTTAGCTGTGTGCAGATCTGTATAAATTTCATCCTTTTTATTGTTTACTTTACAATAATAAAGCAATATATTGGCGAGCTGTTTCTTTAATGGATTATATTTGGCTGGCTGTATTCCCAAGCCTAGGGCTCTAAATGTGTTAAGGGACTTGTTTCCTGATTTTATTATTAACTGGCCAAGTATCTCAGCTGCTGTGTATATTTATTTTGGATGTTTTTATATTGTTTTATATTTTTGGAATTCTAAGCTGCCCCGAGTCATTGATTGAGATGTGTGGCTATAGAAATGGAATAAATAAATATAAAAACATAACGAGTGATAAAAATCCATGTTCATTCACAATGGCAACTCTTTCTAATTTACATAACTTTCACACATCCCTGTGAATAAGTAATGTCACAAGGAAGCATATTTTAATGCACACATCATAGTGCAGACTTTTAGAATGGGTATTTGTCCAGTCTGTCTTTTTTTCCTCCACATGAACATCTATTTTTGCATCCACCTCCTTGGAAACATACTTCTTTTTCAGATGCATCTCTCACAACGTTTCCCTTTTGTCATTCACCATCAACTTGATCTGCAAGGTTGGCTCTTTCGATTTTGGTCAAGATGCAAATATACACTTACTATCACATGGAGGCTGGTTCTGAGAGAAGCTGAAATCAAGCACTATCCTTGGGAGAAAGCAACTGGGTAGGGAAGAAAAGTCACACGTCTTGCAGGGAAGTTCTGTGGCTCTCTTAACCTCACTCTGTCAAGGACCTCGGAGTACTCATCTCAAACAATCTAAGCGCCAGAGCTCACTGTAATAGCATTGCCAAAAAGGCATTAAGAGTTGTCAACCTAATCTTGCAAAGCTTCTTCTCCAGTAATATTGTACTGCAAACTAGGCAGTGGTGGGTTGCCCCTGGTTCCGTTCACAAGAACCGGCAGTAAAACCGGTGGGAGGCTCCGCCCACCGACCCCAACATCATCAGGAAGCTTTTGTGTGTGCGGCCCTATTGCGAACCGGCAGTAAAGGTAAGTAGAACCCACCCCTGAAACTAAGGCATACAAAACCCTTGCTAGACCAATTCTCAAATACAGTTCACCTGCCTGGAATCTGCACTCCATTCCTCTACTCACAACAGAATACCTATGCCACAAGGCTTGAAATTTTGGGCTTGGACAACCTAGAACTACTCTGCCTATGGTCTGACCTAAGCGTAGTACACAAAATTCTCTGCTATAACGTCCTATCTGTCAATAACTACTTCAGCTTCAACCACAACGATACACGAGCACACAATAGATACAAACTTAAGGTAAACCGCTCCAAACTCGATTGCAGAAAATACGACTTCAGTAACAGAGTGGTCAATGCCTGGATTGCACTACCTGACTCTGCTGTTACATCCCCAAACTCCCATAACTTTAACCTTAGACTGTCTGCTGTTGATCTCACCCAGTGGTGGGATTCAAGTAATTTAACAACCGGTTCTCTGCCCTAATGATTTCTTCCAACAACCAGTTTGCCAAACTGCTCAGAAAGTTAACAACCGGTTCTCCCGAAGTGGTGCGAAGTGGCTGAATCCCACCACGGATCTCACCCAATTCCTAAGAAGTCTGTAAGGGGCCTGCATAAGTGCACCAGCATGCCTACCGTCCCTGTCCTACTGTCTCCATTTATTTGTACCCATTTATTGTGTTTATACTTATACCTGTTATCTTGTACATGTTTGACAAACTAAATAAATAAATAAAATAAATTCCACTGACCTGTGATGAAAGTTATAGAGGCAGGACCCAGACGTCCCTGGTTGGAGATGCCATAGAGATCTATTGTGTATCTGTGGGAAGGAGTCAGGTTGGGGATAGTGATTTCATGGGAATCTCCCTCAGTGAACAGCTCTTGGAGTCTGCCCTCAGCATCCTTATATTGGATTAAAAAGGAATCAAAGTTCCCAGAGGAAACTGTCCAGGACAAGTGGGCAGAATTGCTGGTGACAGTGGCAGAAATGTCTTTAAAAATGGCAGGAGCTTTTCCCGTGCTACCGGAACCTATGACAAAAAAACAAAAGAAAGGAAAACAAGGAATATCATTTTAATAGAATATGTTGCTTTAATAACAACAACAGCCACAATTTATTAAACTTGAGCCACCTGACTCTAATATAATAAGATGCAAGCTCCCCAGAATGCTTGGAGGGGGAGGAGATATACATTTTGCAAATTGATAACAACAAGTAAATAAATAAGTGAGCAATGCTGACAGAAAGACAATGCCAGAAGATCAGGACAAGGCATAGAAAGTCCTTGATAAACTCCTGCAAAAATGGAGAATTGCAAGTAGCTAGGCTGTGGAGACCGTTGGGCAGGAAAAGATCATCATACAGTTGAAATGCCGTTTGCAAATGTACAGAATCATGAAATACGATGTTCATTGTGTGAGGGAGGAATGTCAGTGAAATAATCTATAATGTAATTATGATAGTGACCAAAATAATTTTATAAGCAATAATTGTAGCAGTAGCAGTAATAAATCTACTTCAATGGACCTGCTCAAAAATTGCATTGCCTCAGCTTATTATCAAAAAGATTTTTAGATGAACAAATTAGACTAACAAATATAGTGCCTTAATGTTGTTTGAAGCATGATGGCTGTCTATCTTGTATGAAGGTGTTTTGTTTGGACTATTTCAACAATGTTATCCACAGTCTGAATCCTGCCAATAGAGCAACGGATCATTTCTTTGGAAGGCCATTTCAGTTACAACAGTTCAATGTTTCTCAATCTTGACGACTTTAAGATCAGTGAATTTCAACTCCCAAAACTAGTTGCAAAGCTGTCAGTTTGTTGCAAAATCAAATCCAGAAAGCACACACAGATAAACTGATTCAGCAGGATTCATTAACTTCTTTATATACATAAAACACATGAAGATAAATGTACAATACCAATAGCAGATTCTTCCAACGTGGTAGCAATTACAAGCAAAACACAAGCAGAGTACAGCAGACTAATTTCAGTTCTCAGCACACGCACAGAGCTGAGCCATGCCCAGCCTCCTTCCAGTTTCAGTTTCCAATTCAGTTCCCATTGGCTGATCTGTTGCCATGCTATTCATTGGCATGACCTGATTACCATGTCTTCCCAGTTATGAATATTTTGACAAAAGCTATGTTTAAAAAAAAATACTATCATAATTTTGAACAGTTGCTAAATGAGGCAGTTGGTAAGCAAGGGCTACCTGTGTTTGAACTTTGGGAACTGAAATCCACACATCTTAAAGTTACTAAGGTTGAGAGACACTTAAAAACACTGAGGGTTTTAAAGAAAAGACTGGACAGCCACTGAAATGGTATAGGACAGTGATGACTAAACTTTTTGTCATCGCGTGCCAGAAGCGGAGGGGGGGGGGCGGGTCGCGTGCATGCATGCCCACATCCATAATTCTAAGCGCCCCGCCCCTGCGCATGCGACCCCCCCCCCCATGATCTCCCTGCTCCTGGCATGTGATGGCCCAATAGGCCCGTTTTTCTCTCTCCCCAGGCTCCAGAGCCTTTCTAGGAGTCTGGGGAGGGCAAAAACGGCCTTCCCCACCCGCCTGGGGGTCCTCTGGAGGCAGGAAACAGCCTGTTTCCCTACTTTTGGTGGGCCCAAAAGGCCCGAAAATCAGCTGGCCGGCACGCACATGCGCACCGGTGCTGAGCTCATGTGCCTACCAATAGGGCTACGCGTGCCAGCTGTGGCACACGTGCCATAGGTTCGCCATCACGGGTATAGGATCTCCTGCTTGAGCAGGGGGTTGGACTAGAAGACTTCCACGGTCCCTTCCAGTTCTATTCTGATTGATTGATTGCTTGATTGACACTGCACTAGTTGATCTGGCTTTGCACACCATCTCATTTCCAATTCATGACAACTATTGTGCTCAGAAGCCATTGCTTACCTGGGATGACTTCCAAAGACACGGGGCCGAAGGGCTTACGGCCTAGGAGAACATAAAGGTTGAATTTGTATTTTCGGGAAGGCACCAAATTGGAAATCGTGGCTTCTTGAGAGTCCTTGTCCATTTTAAGCAGCTTGGGCTTCCCCTCGGCATCTTTATATTGGATGACAAAGGAGTCAAAAGGCCCAGTGGGGGCACCCCAAGAAAGGTGAACTGAAGTGTCTGTGACTTCTAGAAGAGAGAAATCTCCCGGCCTGGGCTCTTTGGGTTCTGCCTCTGATAAAAAAAAAGGAAAGAGAAAATGATGGTTAGGAATTTCTTGGAAGAAGAGGAAAGCACAGATGATGGGAGAAAATAGGGCTGTATGTATGAGTGCTGCAGATCTCACTTATGGGTGAATAAATAAAATATACTTTGTTACACTGTGTTTACCTAGGCAAGGAAGAAAGCTTGGTTTGCAAAAATTAGTTTTAGCCTGTTCAAAAGCTAATGGCTTGGGAAAAATTCAGAATAAGGATCACAGAGGTGAGTACAGGCAGTCCTCGATTTACAACAGTTCGTTTAGTGACCATTAGAAGTTGCAAGGCCACTAAAAAAACCCGACTTATGGCCGTTTTTCACACTTATGACTGTTGCAGCATCCCCATGACAAAGGGATTAAAATGCAGACATTTCGCAACTGGCTCATATTTATGACGGTTGCCGGGTCCCCTTTGTGACCTTCTGACAAGCAAAGTCAATAAGGAAGCCAAAGTCACTCAACAACCGTGTTATTTAATTAAGAACTGCAGTGATTCACTTAACAACGGTGGCAAGAAAGGTTGTAAAATGGGGCGAAAAACTAACTTAACAACTGTCTCACTTGGCAATAGAAATCTTGGGCTCAGTTGGGGTCGTAAATCAAGGACTACCTGTAGTGTGTTCATGAAAAAAAGGCTCTGATGGAGGAAAAAGGTTATTTAGCCCCATTGCTCTTTGGGTGCTTCTAGATCACCAAAGGGTCACTTTGAAGCTGAATCAAAACAGAATTGGGCCTTCTCACCCAGCAAGTGAATCCTCCATCACTGCAGGTTTTCAAGAAAAGCCTGGACAGCCATTGGTCCATAATACAGGTAGTCCTTGACTTACAACCACAACGGAGCCCAAAATTTCTGTTGTTAAGTGAGACATTGGTTACGTGAGTTTTGCCCCATTTTACATCTTTTCTTGCCTCAGTTGTTAAGTGAGTCATTGCAGTTGTTAAGTTAGTAACACGGTTGTGAAATGAATCTGGTTTCCCCATTGACTGTCAGGCCTGGAAGCCCTGTTTTGCATTGGATCTTCAGGCCTGCCACATTTACTACTGTGGGAAACTGGGAGGAGGGATTGGATGGAGCAAGGTGATATACAGTCATAATAACATTCCTTTCTCAGAGAGTCAAGGACATCTTGCCCTGCACCTGGAAGGCTGGAACTGGGAGGCATCTCCAGTTGGGACGGTGCTTGATTGGACCATGTGATGGACATGTGAGTGCTGGGCAGGGACTTGGACTTTCCTTTGGGTGGGGAAAATCTGGAAGCTTTCAGATTCAGGTTTTCCCAGATGTGCCAATATGACATCTCTGATAAAATGGAACTTTGAGGAACTTCAGGCCTCGGAGTCTTCTTTCGTTGGAGGTGTTACTTGGAACCCTGACATTGACTTTGCTTGTCAGAAGCTCACAAAATGGGATCACTAGACTCCGGAACACAGCAAAGGTCATAAATATGAACCAGTTGCCAAGCGTCCAAATTTTGATCACATGATCACTGGGTATGCTATAAAGGTCGTAACTGTGAAAAACCATCATAAATCACATATTTCAGTGCTGTTGTAACTTTGAACGGTCACTAAGAAAACTGTTGTAAGTTGAGGACTACCGGTAGCATAACATCTCCTGCCATGGGCCAGGGGTTGGTCTAGAAGACCTCCAAGGTCCCTTCCAACTCCTTTACTCTATGTTCTATGTGGGAGTCAGAATCATGAGCAATGACACAGAGTGTATCAGGACACAGATGAAACGTAATGGTCGGTGGCTCAGGCAATGTCCTTCATCACATCAGAAATATACATTCTATCATCATCTTTGCTGGAAAAAGGACATCTGGAATAGAACAAAAATCAAGGGACTTCCGGTTGGTGACTTGAGGCGACAGGGTGTCGGGTGAGTGATCGCTGCTCCCTTACACCCTTTATCACCGCGTTTTGGGGACCCCTTAGGGGCGCAGGTCCCGGAGAGACCTGCGGACAAGAGAGAGAGCTGGGCGAGCGAGAGTGTGGGACGCAACCCCCCCCCCCGCTGGACCCGGCAGCTCTGTCAAACCAACGCGGCGAGCCGGCCTTTCAATGGCGGGCCTGAAGCCGCAATAGCCAGCAAAAAGACGGGAGCTAAGAGGAAGATCTGAGGTGACGTGTCAGATCGGTTACCACCGTTCCATACTTGGAAGCGTTTGGCGTGGAGAGAGGGGCCGGCGGAGTCGGGTGAGGAGAGATCGATTGTGTGAGGCGGCGGCGAGAGTGGGAGCGGATTGCATTGGCGGAGACCCGACAAGCCGACCAGGAATACGCAAAGAGCAGTTTTACCGTTATAAAGAGCTCTGGAGATCGTGTCGAGAGGGAGAGGAGGGCGAGAGCTAACGCGGCTGGCGCTGTGATTGGAAGCGGAGTGGAAAGCAAATAAGAGCTAGTGCCTCGTTTCTTCTAAATCTTTTTTTATTCCTGTGAGCACCGTAAAGAAGCAGGAAGCGCGGCCATTATTGAGTGGAAGGAGGGAGGGAGTTGGCAGAAGATTGACAGGAGGACGATCTAGCAGAAGGATACACCATAGAGAACTGCCGGAACGCATTGGAAACAGGGGGTGAGCGGAGAGAAGAAGATCGAATTGCCTTCCATCACTCCTCTAAAACTAAGATACATACAATTGGTGACATTTTGATTTTCACTGCCTACGTTTTGTGATCAATTGATTATCTATTTCCAATATTGGAACTTTGATTGTGCTTTGAATAATAGTATTAACGGGAATTAATGATAAATGGTTAAGAAATATAGAGTATAGAATTTAAACACTGATCTTATCTTATTGTGATTGAATATATTTCCATGTCTATATATGTATATATAAGGGTTTAGATTTAAAATTAGCAAATTAATTAATTAATTATATAACTATAATTATTATATTTATATTTCCATATATAGTTAGTTAAAGCTTTCTAGATATATTTACTTACACTTATTTATTATATAACATTTATTTCTATAGACAACATTAATTAATTTATTTATCTATTAATCTATTTATATCTATTTATATCAACGGCATATATTAGCTTCGAACATTGATATTTAAGATTTATATTAATTGTTATATTAAGATCTGAATTTAGCTATATAAATTACAATATATATATCTATAAGGCTGGATTTAAGGAAGATAGTTTACCGAAGTGAGGAATTGATCCAAATTAAATAAGATAGCAAACCTCTCAATAGACTTAAGAAGAGGAATTGCTAAAGCAAGTAAGGTAATACCATTGAATGGTCATTTGGAAAAACATTGAGAAAATTATAAAAGAACAAAAGTTAACGCTGAAAGAAATGGCAACAATGACATCGACAGTCCTAAAATCAGTTTAAAAAGTTCCATCTAACCCTGTATTAACAACATTATCCCCGGTAATTCAGAAACCCTTGGAAGGCCTACAAAAGACAGATAAGCCACCGCAAACCCCAACCCTCCAAACAGTACAATCCTCTCTATTCCTAATTCAAGAGACCATGCTTGCAATGCAGGAGAAATTACTAAATAGCCACTCCGAGCTAAAAACAGATATTCATGTCTTGGACGCAAAAATGACTGAGATCCAGGCCTCTGTCGCAAATAATGAAAGGAGAATACAAGATGTAGAACAGAGGATGGATCAAAGCGAGAAAAAACTAGACATGGTAGACCGGACTTACGCGCTACAACATAAAGAAATTGAAGACTCCCTGCTACAGCTGGAAATGGATAAGGCCTCATACTATATCCGTCTTCAAAATATTTCAGAGGAGAAGGAGGAGGACTTAAGTGATAAAATAGCCGGGCTGATAGCTGATGTCCTCCAGCAGGACAAACAAGATATTATTAAAGAACTTGATGAGGTCTATAGGGTCCAAACGAATTATGTTAGAAGAAACAGACTACCCAGGGAGGTCCATGTGAAGTTCGCCAGGAAGAAAGTGAGGGATGTTCTCCTCAATATAGCGAGAGAAGAAAAGATTGAATTCCAAGGAAAGGAGGTGAATATTCTAAAACAGATTCCTAGGAGAGTGAGGGAGGTGAGGAAAAATTATAGGTTCCTGGCGAGCTACTTAAACAGAAGAAATCTCGTATTCCGATGGATTCTACCAGAGGGGATGATCGTATCATGGCATGGAAGAAAAGTTAAAATCGACAGTCTGTCTGAAGCACAAGACTTTTTAGATCAAATAAGAGGAGGAGAAGAAGAACAGACCAGCAAAGGAGAGCTTGATACAGTAAACACAGAAGAAGAGACTTCGCAAGAGCAAACCACAAAAGAAGATATAGAGGAGGAGAAGAAAAAAGAAGAAGCGGAAGGACAAGGAAAAAAGACCAGACCAGTAAGAGCGGTTACCCTAAAGACAAACAAGAACTAGAACCTGGACACGAAATAAGAAATGGACGGCCTAAAAATCCTATCATTAAATGTCAATGGCCTGAATGACCATAAAAAGAGAAAAATAATCCTATCAAAACTGGCAAAACAGAATCCAGATATAATTTGTTTACAGGAGGCCCATATAAAAGAAAATGAGGCAAACTTCTTAGAATTCACTAAATTTGGCAAGCTATTTGTGTCATTAGCGGAGAAAAAGAAAAGGGGTGTGGCGATTTATGTGAAAAAGGGAATCGAGGCAGAATTAAAGCATAAGGATTCTAAAGGGAGAATCTTAATGGTAGAAATTAGGAGGGCCGATGCAAAAATGTTGTTGGTGGGAGTATACGCTCCAAACAAGAAACAGGGGCAATTTTATAAAAAATTACACGAACAACTAGGGAATTGGGCCCAGGTGGAAATATGTATGCTAGGCGATTTCAACGGAATTGTTAATCCCCTGAAAGATTACAAAAGTGGAGAGAAAAAAAGGAATAAAAGGTTACCCCTGCCAAAAAGTTTCTTTGATCTTGTTGATGAAATTAATTTAATAGATATATGGCGTACTCTACACCCCCACGACTCTCAATACACCTTTTTCTCAAATCCACAGAATTCATGGTCCAGAATTGACATGATTTGGACTACTAGAAAACTTGGTTTAGAAATTAAGAAAGCAGACATAAGTACAAACACGTGGACTGATCATAAACTTTTGGAAATACATTGGCACTATACCAACAAGAGACGACAACAAAGGTGGAGTCTAAGATCCAATCTCTTGTATGACAAAGAATTTATAACAAAATTAAATGAAGAAATTAAACGTTTCTTTATCGAGAATGGTAGGCAAGATACAGCGAAGGAAATTGTTTGGGACACCATGAAGGCGTATTTGAGAGGAGTAGCGATTTCGTACATGGCATATAAAAATAAGGAAGAAAGGAAAGTCAGAGACGACCATATGAAGAACTTAGAGGAAGCAGATAGTAAACTCCAACAAAACCCGGGAGATGAAATGGCCAAACAAAAATGGATGATGGCAAGACATAATCTTAACGTCCTGGACCAAAAAGAACTGGCACAAAAAATTAAGAGGATAAAACACTATCACTTTGAAAATGCCAACAAGTCGGGGAGATGGCTAGCTTATAGATTAAAAAAAGAACAGGAAAAAAATCAGATTCTTATATTAGAAGGTATTAATGGGGACATTCTGACAAAAGAAACAGATAAGCTAGAAAGAGCGAGAAAGTTCTACGAAGCCTTATATAAAGAGGAAGTGATTGACCCGGACCAAATCGTACAATATTTGATGGAAGCCAAATTGCCACAGATAGCAGAAGAAGAGAGAGAAATGTTAAACAATAAAATCACAATGGAAGAACTCAAATCTGCGCTTGCCAAAATAAAGAAAAATAAAACACCAGGCCCAGATGGCCTCCCGGGGGAAATTTATGTGAAATTTGAGGAAGAACTATTATTAGAATTGTTGGACATATATAATGAGGTGCTAGCGGGTACAAGAATCCCAGATTCCTGGAAGGAAACTTATATTACCCTCATTTTGAAAGAAGGTGCTGACCCAAAGCAGGTAGTAAACTACAGGCCGATTTCTCTGTTAAATTCGGATTATAAATTATTCACTAGTATAATTGCGGAGAGATTAAAAAAAATTTTAAATGGCTGGATTCATAGTGATCAGAAAGGATTCCTCCCTGGGAGGCAAATGAGGGACAATGTGAGGACAATAATAGACGTCATAGAATATTATGAACAACATCCGGAAAAACAGCTGGCACTGGCGTTCCTGGACGCCCAAAAGGCGTTTGATAATTTAAATTGGAAATTTATGATTAATCAAATTGATTTGGTGGGATTTGGCACAAATTTTAGAAAGATGATCGAAAATATATACAACAAACAGAGAGCAAGTATATTAATAAATGGGGATAAGACACGGATATTCTGGATACAAAAGGGAGTTAGACAGGGATGCCCCCTGTCCCCCTTACTCTTTATAATGGCGCTGGAAATTTTACTGAGAAAGATTAGAGACAACAAAGAAATTAAAGGATTACAAATTAAGAAGGAAATTTTTAAAACACAAGCCTTTGCGGATGACGTGGCCTTAATAATGGAAGATCCCTTAACATCTGGTCCCAAGGTGCTCCAGGAAATACAACAGTATGGTGAAGTCGCTGGCTTTAAAATCAACAAAACTAAAACTAAAATTTTAGTAAGAAATATGGCGGAGACAAACAAGAAACAATTAGAGAAGTCCTTGGAACTCCAAATAGCAAAGAAGGTAAAGTATTTGGGAATTTGGATTACTGTAAGATACTCCTCTTTAAAAGAGGATAACTATAGTCCATTACTACAAAAAATAAAACAGGACATAGATAGATGGAAGAAACTAAGACTATCCCTTACAGGTAAGATTTCAGCAATTAAAATGAATATTCTCCCCAAAATCATATTTCTGTTTCAGACTATTCCGGTGAATCTGGATAAAAAATATTTTCTAGAGATGGAAAGGAAGGTGCGAGATTTGTTGTGGGAAGGGAAGAAGGCAAGAATTGCTTATAAAACGCTGCAAGGGAAAAGGAATATGGGTGGCTTCGGATTACCGGATTGGCAATTATACCAGAAAGCGGCCAAATTAGTATGGATCAAAGACTGGGTCACACTACAAAATAAGAGAATTCTGACATTAGAAGGCCACGATCTACAGGCAGGCTGGCACGCTTATTTATGGAGCCCAAAGAATAAAAAGAAATCATATTTCCACAGACACAAATTAAGGGAGACTCTGTTTCAAACATGGGAAGAAATTAGACAAAGGTTTTACACCAAAATTCCGATTTGGCTTTCAATTATGGAGGCGTTGATCGCTACTAACAAAAGAGATATTGGAAAATTTGGCACATACAAAGACATATTGGACGGAAATGGTACTCTTAGATCTCGAGAGCTACTAAATAATCAAGGCTTTAACTTGGACTGGTGGAGTTACACGCAGTTAAGCTCTAGATATCAAAAAGATAGGGACCAATTTGGGATAGAAACGAAGTATAACAATTTGGATAAAATCATGTGGGGGATGGAAAAGAAAATGCTAGCCAGATTCTATAACTTTCTATTAGGAGAAGACAGAGCAGAAGGGATAGCTAGGAACCAACTTAGCATTTGGGAAAAGAATATCGGCCACAGATTAAACTTCAATGATTGGGAGGAGGCTTGGAATAGAAATTACAATTTTACTAAATCAGCGACTTATAGGGAGAATCATTACAAAATATTCCATAGATGGTATCTAGCTCCAGCTAGATTAGCAAAAATATTTCCGAATGCCTCACGAATTTGTTGGAAGTGTGGAAAGGAGATTGGCACCTTCTTTCATATGTGGTGGTCCTGCTCAGAGACAAAAAAGTTCTGGACGAAAATACAAACTTGGCTACAGGAAATAGTGGAAGAGGATATAAAATTATCCCCAGAAACCTTCTTACTGGGAATGATGGGAGAAGGGCTCCATAAAGGCAAAATACAATTAACGATTCACATCATAACAGCGGCCAGATTAACTTTTGCAAAACATTGGAAGGACAAACAAATACCTCCAGAGACGACAATAATAAGTAAAATCTTGGAATGTGCAGAGATGGTGAAATTAACCAGTATGCTTAAAGATGAGGAGAACTCAAAATTTAAGGCAGTATGGGAAAGGTGGTATATATGGTGGAATAATAGAACATGACTATAAGGATATACTTACTTCTTAATAGTGATAGTTTTGAAGATACTTATTGTATAAGCACTGTATATATGTAATTACACGACACCTCAGATGTCACCTGAGATTTGATATTTTCTCTTTTTATTTTGTAAAAAACTTTTTAAAAACCAATAAAGTATTTATAAAAAAAAAAAAAGAACAAAAATCAAGATGTCAGTTAGAACTTGACAAATTCAAGGAAGATAGTGAGGGTACCTGTAATTATTTTTGTCGAGAAGGGGGCACTGTAGCTTCCACCAGGTCTCTCTCCGTGCAACTCTATTTCATAATCCGTACCAGGGTGCAAATCCATTAAGTCGACACTTCTCTCTGTCCCTGGAATGCTGATTTTTTTGGGAGGTGCCCCAGATTTGGGGTCCCTATAGTAGAGGGAAAACTTGTGGAAGAAATTGGGCGGGGCTGACCATGTCACACGGAGCTGGTTTGGAGAAACTTCAGTCACTTGTAGGTTCTTCAGTGGATCTTCGGGAGTTGAGGTGGATGGGGAGATGGTTTGGATCTTGTCATTTGTTGGTGAACTTGGAGCTGAAGGAAAAGAGATTTGAGACGAGGGAATCAGAATTTTTTAAAAATATTTTTGTTATTAAAAAGTACAAACAAACATACAAACCACAACAAAACATACAAAACAAATAAACATAAATCAAATCTTTACATCTTCTTTTCAAGTTTGTTGTATCGGCGATCTGTTTTTATATATATACCCTTTCTCTATCTTTTTCTACTTTATCTCTTGTATCTATATTCCTAATACATCCTCTCTTTATCTTTTCTTAATCTACATATTTAATTCACTATTTTCCTTAAATGGTATCTAATTTCTTATATATGGTTTTTGTCTTCTTATTTATATCTTTATCTTTTTTCTTTCTTGCTCTCCAACCAGTCATACCATTTCTGCCATACTAGGTAATAGTCCTATTCCTCTTTTTCCTGTATTTCTTTTGTAAATTTGTCCATTTCTGCACATTCCATAATTTTAATTATTTTATCTTCTGTTGGTGTATGGTTATTCTTCCAATTCTGGGCAAAAACTATTCGTGCTGCCGTTAATATATGGATAATTAAATATTTTATTTCTTTTTCATATTGCCCTGTGATTATTCCTAATAAAAATGTTTATGGCCTCATTTCAATTTTTTGGTGTATGATTTCCTCTATTTGTATTCTAATCATTTGCCAAAATTGTTTTGTTTTCTGATAAGGCCACCACATATGGTAATAAGTTCCTTTTTGAAGCTTGCATTTCCAACATGTTGGGGAGGTGATCGGGAACATTCTTGCCAATCGGGCTGGCGGGAGGTGCCACCTATAGAACATTTTGTACATGTTCTCTTTGTAGGATACAGACATTGTTAGTTTATAATTTATATTCCATAATTTTTCCCATTTTTCCAATTCAATGTTACATCTGAAATTTTTCGCCCAAATTGTCATATTTTCTTTAACCACTTCTTCTTCTAATTTATATCTTAATAAGTCATTATAAATTATTGTTATCAATTTATCATTTCCTTGTAAAATTTTGTCTAATTCATATGGCCCTTTTTGGAATCCAAATTGTACCTTATACCTAGATTTTATTTACCTAGATTTTATTTGTAAATACGGCCACCAATCAATGTCTGTACCCATTTCTTTCAATTCTTGCCTTGATCTTAATTCCCCTTGGTTGTTTAATAGATCTATATAAGTTTTTGTTTTATCAATGTCCATAGCGTTGGGGTAAATCTGTGCCTCCATTCCGGTATTTTATCATAGTGTGTTTTTTTAATCTCCCGCCAGGTTTGAAACAGTGCTTCTCTAATGATATGTTGTTGGAAATATCCATGTTATTTATCTTTTCCCTCCCACAAAAATGCATGCCATCCTCTTTGTACGTCAAAACCTTCTAATGTTAGTATTCTTTTATTTTTGAGTTCTATCCAGTCCTTAATCCAAATCAGTGATGCTGCTTTATAGTACGTTTTCAAGTCCGGTAGTGCTAGTCCTCCTCTCTCTCTTGTGTCCTGTAGGTGCTTTATTTTGATCCTTGCTTTCTTCCCCTGCCAGATGTAGTTTGCAATCAGTTTGTTAAAGTCTTTGAAGAAATCCTTCCCCGGTTTTATCAGAATAACTTGAAACAGATATAAAATTCTAGGTAGTACGTTCATTTTAATCGAGGCAATCTTTCCAAGAAAGGATAGTTGTAACTTAGTCCAAATTTCTAAATCCTTTTTTATCTGTCTTGTCAGTTTAATGTAATTATCTTCTCCAATTGACGATACTTTATTGGTGAGCCATATTCCTAAGTATTTTACCTTCTTTATCATTTGTATTCCCATTTTATCTTCTAGCTCTTTCTCTTGTTGGTTTGTAAGCTTTTTCGTTAAGGCCTTTGTTTTTTGTTTATTAATTTTAAGTCTGGCTACCCTCCCATATTCTTCTATTCTTGCTAATAATTTACTACTGTGGGAAACTGGGAGGGGAGCAAGGTGATTTTTTTGGGGGGGGGAGATGCCCCAGATTTGGGGTCCCTATAGCTCTCTATAGGTCTCTATGTTCTATGTGGGAGTCAGAATCATGAGCAATGACACAGAGTGCATCAGGACACAGATGAAACGCAATGGTCGGTGGCTCAGGCAATGTCCTTCATCACATCAGAAATATACATTCTATCATCATCTTTGCTGGAAAAAGGACATCTGGAATAGAACAAAAATCAAGATGTCAGTTAGAACTTGACAAATTCAAGGAAGATAGTGAGGGTACCTGTAAATATTTTTGTCGAGAAGGGGGCACTGTAGCTTCCACCAGGTCTCTCTCCGTGCAACTCTATTTCATAATCCGTACCAGGGTGCAAATCCATTAAGTCGACACTTCTCTCTGTCCCTGGAATGCTGATTTTTTGGGGAGGTGCCCCAGATTTGGGGTCCCTATAGTAGAGGGAAAACTTGTGGAAGAAATCGGGCGGGGCTGACCATGTCACACGGAGCTGGTTTGGAGAAACTTTGGTCACTTGTAGGTTCTTCAGTGGATCTTCAGGAGTTGAGGTGGATGGGGAGAGGGTTTGGATCTTGTCATTTGTTGGTGAACTTGGAGCTGAAGGAAAAGAGATTTGAGGTGAGGGAATCAGATTTTTTTTAAAAAAAGTTTCATCAACTTCCTCCCTTAGTTAGTCTAGCTAGCATATTTCTCTACTTTGTGGATTTTACAGAAAGCACCTTAGTCCTAATGTCCCCTTTTGTCCTAATGTCCTAATTGTCCTAATCCTAATTGTCCTAATGTCCCCTTTTATTCGTAACCATCCCATGTATTCATAATCATGTCTATACATTTCATGTATTCGCAATCATGTTTATACTTTTATATGTAATCTTATATATGCTTGACAAATAAAATAAAATAAATAGTCAGAACTTAAAATCTATTCTATTCTATTCTATTCTATTCTATTCTATTCTATTCTATTCATAATTTTAAGTGTGAGGAATTGATACAAATATTGTATCTAGACAACATGCTTAACTTGGTTTTAAAATTCATAACTGCTGCATTCACATAACATGCAATGTCCAAGCAAATAACAATAATCCTTGACTTACAACCATTCATTTAGTGACTATTCAAAGTTACAACAGCAGTGAAAATAGTGACTTATGTCTATTTTTCACACAACCATTGCAGCACCCCCATGGCCACATGATCAAAGATTCGAATGCTTGGAACTGGCATGTATTTATGATGATTATCGTGTCCCAAGGTCCTGTGATCCCCTTTTGTGAGCTTCTGACAAGCAAAGTCACTGGAGGACTCAGATTCACTTAACAACCGTGTCACTAATTTAACAACTGCAGTGATTCACTTAACAAACAGTGGCAAGACAGGTCGTCAAATGGGGCGAAAAATTCACTTAACAAATGTCTCACTTGGCAACAGAAATCTTGGGCTCAGTTGGGGTCACAAGACGGTTGTGAAATGAATCTGGTTTCCCCATTGACTGTCAGGCCTGGAAGCCCTCTTTTGCACTGGATCTTCAGGCCTGCTACATTTACTCCTGTGGGAAACTGGGAGGGGGGATTGGATGGAGCAAGGTGATATACAGTCATAATAACATTCCTTTCTCAGAGAGTCAAGGACATCTTGCCCTGCCTGTGGCGGGCTGGAACTGGGAGGCATCTCCAGTTGGAACGGTGCTTGATTGGACCATGTGATGGATATGTGGGTGCTGGGCAGGGACTTGGACTTTCCTTTGGGTGGGGAAAACCTGGAAGCTTTCAGATTCAGGTTTTCCCAGATGTGCCAATATGACATCTCTAATAAAATGGAACTTTGAGGAACTTCAAGCCTCTGAGTCTTCTTTCGTTGGGGGTATTACTCGGAACCCTGACATTGACTTTGCTTGTCAGAAGGTTACAAAATGGGATCACATGACTCTGGGACACAGCAAAGGTCATAAATATGAACATGATCATGGGAGATGCTATAAAGGTCGTAACTGTGAAAAATGGTCAAAAATCACATTTTTCAGTGCTGTTGTAACTTTGAACGGTCACTAAGCAAACTATTGTAAGTCGAGGACTACCGGTAGCATAAGATCTCCTGCCATGGGCCAGGGGTTGGTCTAGAAGACCTCCAAGGTCCCTTCCAACTCCTTTACTCTAAGTTCTATGTGGGAGTCAGAATCATGAGCAATGACACAGAGTGTATCAGGACACAGATGAAACGCAATGGTCGGTGGCTCAGGCAATGTCCTTCATCACATCAGAAATATACATTCTATCATCATCTTTGCTGGAAAAAGGACATCTGGAATAGAACAAAAATCAAGATGTCAGTTAGAACTTGACAAATTCAAGGAAGATAGTGAGGGTACCTGTAAATATTTTTGTCGAGAAGGGGGCACTGTAGCTTCCACCAGGTCTCTCTCCGTGCAACTCTATTTCATAATCCGTACCAGGGTGCAAATCCATTAAGTCGACACTTCTCTCTGTCCCTGGAATGCTGATTTTTTTGGGAGGTGCCCCAGATTTGGGGTCCCTATAGTAGAGGGAAAACTTGTGGAAGAAATTGGGCGGGGCTGACCATGTCACACGGAGCTGGTTTGGAGAAACTTTGGTCACTTGTAGGTTCTTCAGTGGATCTTCGGGAGTTGAGGTGGATGGGGAGAGGGTTTGGATCTTGTCATTTGTTGATGAACTTGGAGCTGAAGGAAAAGAGATTTGAGGTGAGGGAATCAGATTTTTTTAAAAAAAAGTTTCATCAACTTCCTCCCTTAGTTAGTCTAGCTAGCATATTTCTCTACTTTGTGGATTTTACAGAAAGCACCTTAGTCCTAATGTCCCCTTTTGTCCTAATGTCCTAATTGTCCTAATCCTAATTGTCCTAATGTCCCCTTTTATTCGTAACCATCCCATGTATTCATAATCATGTCTATACATTTCATGTATTCGCAATCATGTTTATACTTTTATATGTAATCTTATATATGCTTGACAAATAAAATAAAATAAATAGTCAGAACTTAGAATCTATTCTATTCTATTCTATTCTATTCTATTCCATTCCATTCCATTCCATTCCATTCCATTCCATTCCATTCCATTCCATATTATTATAATTTTAAGTGTGAGGTACTGTTCAAATATCATATATAGACAACATGCTTAACTTGGCTAGTCTGGTGAGTTGAGTTGTGCCTCATTTTATGACCTTTTTTACCACAGTTGTTAAATGAATCACTGCAGTTTTCAAGTTAGTAATATGGTTGTTAAGTGAATCTGGCTTTCCCATTGACTTTGCTTGTCAAGAGGTCGTAAAAGGTGACCAAATGACCCCGGGACACTGCAACCATCATAAATACATTCCAATTGCCTACCACCCAAATTTTGATCCCATGACCACAGGGAGACTGCAATGTTAAGTGTGAAAAATGGACATAAGGCACTTTTTTCAGTGCTGTTGTAACTTCCAACAGTCACGAATGGAATGGTTGTAAATCAAGGACTACCTGTATCTCTCTGTCTGTATGTGTGTCTGTCTTTTGATTGCAGTTTGAATCTTTGAGCCTTTGAAATGTGACAATGTCAACTTGCAAAGCTTTCAAGTTGCCATGAGCAGGAGGGAGGGAGAACTGATAGAGCTGATTGATTTCCCTAACTGAAGTGCATTCCATACATTCTTCCTGGCCGCAATCAGAAGGAGGGTGTTGGATTTCACAGCCAGCCAAAGTGGTTAATTGGAGAATATGATTTATGACATGGCCAGAGAGGAGGGGAGAGACAGGGTCATAAAGGAACGTAAATCTACGTGGGATTAGTTCTAACAGCATCCGAATATTGCCGAAATGGTGCTCCTAATAAATGACTGTATTTCTTTTGAAGTTCAGTTCATGGCTCATGAATTAATTAGGGCATCTTTCAGAAACTTCACAGACAGTTAGAACTACTTTTAAGTTTATTAACTTAACTACAGTTTATTACATGGGAATCAGTAACGGGAAATCTCTAGAGTCATCTGTGAGTGAGATGTTTGGTCTCTCTAAATTTGATAATAATAATAATATTATTATCAAATTTATCAAAATAATATTATAATATTCCCGATCCTATACGATGAAAGAAAAATGCACAAAAATGTTGACATCTGGATTTCCGAAGCGCAATTGTTAATTACCGAAAAACTTCAACTGTTCTATCTCAAAATAAACTTAATTTCATAATTGTTTTCTGCAGTTAATATTGTAGAATTACCCATAGCACCTACACGTGTATTATTTTGAGCAGGTATTATTTTGAGCAGAGACTGCTTTTGTTTCAGGTATCCTATATAAATAGTCATGCTAAGGAGCTAAACTGTATATAAAACATCCTATGCCAAAATAATGAGTCACTATGACAGTAAATAAGATGCCAAAATCAATAATTATGCATTCTCTAAAATATCTGTATTCAGCAAAACCAATTATAGGGAATATGTGGACAGTGAAATTAATTTAAAAAGATAAACTGTTAAAATTAATCCATGAATTATTTTGAAGGTAGAAACTGAATTCTGTTATTTAGCTTTCAGGTTTTTATCCTTCCTTTTTTCCTTCTCTTAAGGAGGTTTTGGTGCCAATTTTTTTTTCTTGACGTGGAAACTTTATCTAAGGATAAAGAACTTCAATTCAGAGCAAGGGTAGTGCTTCCTGAATCTCATAACGCCCAATTCTAAATACACAAACTTTTTGACATCTAGACAAGCCCATTTCCTCCACTATAGCAACTAGCTATTTTCTGAGGATGGGAGTATCTGCATAGATCATCCCGTTCTCTCATTTTTAATCCATCTTTTACATAAGTATACTTTGTTTACCTTAAATTTAAACAAGGGAAATTTGTTCGGAAATGGTGTGGGTTTCCAGCTTGGGCAGGGGGTTGGACTAGATGACCAACAAGGTCCCTTCCAACTCTGTTGATTCTATTCTATTCTATTCTATTCTATTCTATTCTATTCTATTCTATTCTATTCTATTCTATTCTATTCTATTCTATTCTATTCATAATTTTAAGTGTGAGGAATTGATACAAATATTAGACAACATGCTTAACTTGACTTTAAAATTCGTTACTGCTGCATTCACATAACATGCAATGTCCAAGCAAATAACAGTAATCCTTGACTTACAACCATTCATTTAGTGACTATTCAAAGTTACAACAGCAGTGAAAAGAGTGACTTATGTCTATTTTTCACACAACTATTGCAGCATCCCCATTGTTGTGGCCCTGCCCTCTGAGCCTGTCCCATCGGAGGAAGAAAGCTCCAAGCATGAGGAAGAGGAGTCAGCCAGGCCTCCCTCTCCAGGCCCCTCCCCTCTGGCACTGTCTCAGGTGCCGGCCGGCCGAGGGAGAGGAGATTAACAGAGAGACAGGTGGCTCGGATGAGAGTGAGGGAGAAACATCATTCCTGGACGCACGCCTCCGAAGGCGTGATAAACGATTGCAGCAGCTCAGGAGGCGTGCTAGGGATTAGAACTGAGTCACTGGACCACACCCCAGAGACTATATAATAGAGGGTGGTGGCCAATGATCTTTGTGACGAACAAAGTAAACCTTGGATAGTCACTAAAGCCTCGTCTGGAACTGCTGAGAGAAATATTTATTGTTGTTGGACGTTTGGATGCTGAGTATGTTATCTGTCTGTTTTCTGTGGAAATAAACGCACTTGGCAGACGGTGTGTAAATCGCTGCCAAAGTTGGAGATAAGGACCTGGGTGTGTGCCAAAGTGTTTCCTTAACCCTTGGCTGGCTGTGTGTGTGTGTGTGTGTACGGGGACAGAACACCCATGGCCACATGATCAAAGATTCGAATGCTTGGAACTGGCATGTATTTATGATGATTATAGTGTCCCAAGGTCCTGTGATTCCCGTTTGTGAGCTTCTGACAAGCAAAGTCACTGGAGGACTCAGATTCACTTAACAACCATGTCACTAACTTAACAACTGCAGTGATTCACTTAACAACAGTGGCAAGAAAGGTCATAAAATGGGGCAAAAAACTCACTTAACAACTGTCTCACTTGGCAACAGAAATCTTGGGCTCAGTTAGGGTCGTAAATCAAGGACTACCTGTAGTGTGTTCATGAAAAAAAAGGCTCTGATGGAGGAAAAAGGTTATTTAGCTCCATTGCTCTTTGGGTGCTTCTAGATCACCAAAGGGTCACTTTGAAGCTGAATCAAAACAGAATTGGGCCTTCTCACCCAGCAAGTGAATCCTCCATCACTGCAGGTTTTCAAGAAAAGACTGGACAGCCATTGGTCCATAATACAGGTAGTCCTTGACTTACAACCATAACGGAGCCCAAAATTTCTGCTATTAAATGAGACATTGGTTACGTGAGTTTTGTCCCATTTTACGTCTTTTCTTGCCTCAGTGGTTAAGTGAGTCATTGCAGTTGTTAAATTAGTAACACGGTTACTAATTGACGGTTCCCCATTGACTGTCAGGCCTGGAAGCCCTATTTTGCATTGGATCTTCAGGCCTGCCACATTTACTACTGTGGGAAACTGGGAGGGGGGATTGGATGGAGCAAGGTGATATACAGTCATAAGAACATTTCTTTCTCAGAGAGTCAAGGACATCTTGCCCTTCACTTGGAGGGCTGGAACTGGGAGGCATCTCCAGTTGGGACGTGCTTGATTGGACTATGTGATGGACATGTGGGTGCTGGGCAGGGACTTGGACTTTCCTTTGGGTGGGGAAAACCTGGAAACTTTCAGATTCGGGATCTGAAAGATCACATGATCACGGGGGATGCTAACTGTTGTAAATCGAGGACTACCGGTAGTATAAGATCTCCTGCCATGGGCCAGGGGTTGGTCTAGAAGACCTCCAAGGTCCCTTCCAACTCTTTTACTCTATGTTCTGGTTCACGCCTCGACTGGAGACTTAGTGGCCGCCTGGGATAGGGCGGCCGCTGGAGCTCTGGATCGAGTCGTGCCTTTGCGGCCTCTGACCCGGCGCTGATCTCACCTGGCTCCTTGGTTTACTGAGGAGCTAAGGGAGATGAAGCGCCGGAAAAGATGCCTGGAGGGTCAGCCGTACTGAATCTGACCGGACACTGGTAAGATCTCACATTAAGAATTACCTAGTGGCGATAAAAGCAGCAAAATGCACTCATCTTGCTGCTCTTATTGCGTCATCAGATAACCGCCCGGCCGCCCTGTTTAGGGTGACCCGCTCCCTGCTCCACCAGGAAGTGAGGGAGGACCCCTTGGAGGGAAGAGCCGAGGATTTTGTTCAGTATCTGTATGACAAAATCACTCAGATTCGGGAAGATCTGGACTCCGACTGGGTAGATCCAGCGGGAATGACGGAGGCAGGTCCTGAGAATGTTATCTGGGATGAGTTTGATTCTGTGACCCCTGAGGACGTGGACAGGATTCTGGGTAGACTGAATGCGACCACATGTTTGTTGGACCCGTGCCCCTCCTGGTTAGTGCTGGCTTCCGGGAGGTGACGCGAGGCTGGCTCCAGGGGATTATAAATGCTTCATTGAGTGAGGGTGTCTTTCCCGCCGCCTTGAAAGAGGCGGTGGTGAGACCTCTCCTCAAGAAGCCTTCCCTGGACCCGGCAATATTGGCTAATTATCGTCCAGTCTCCAACCTTCGCTTTGTAGCGAAGGTTGTTGAGTGTGGTGGCACGACAGTTTCCCCAGTACCTGGATGAAACGACATATCTAGATCCGTTCCAGTTGGGTTTCAGGCCTGGGTACAGCACGGAAACGGCATTGGTCGCGTTGGTGGATGATCTCTGGAGGGCTCGGGACAGAGGTTGTTCCTCTGTCCTGGTCCTATTAGATCTCTCGGCGGCTTTTGATACCATCGACCATGGTATCATGCTGCACCGGTTGGAAGGGTTGGGGGTGGGAGGCACCGTATTACGGTGGTTCTCCTCCTTTCTCTCTGACCGGTCGCAGTCTGTGTTGACAGGGGGGCAGAGGTCGACCCCGAGGCCCCTTATATGTGGGGTGCCACAAGGATCGGTCCTCTCGCCCCTTTTGTCCAACGATGCCCTTGAAGTGATGTCCTGGTGCCTGGAGGCCGTACGGATCTGGATGGGGAGAAACAGGCTCAGACTCAACCCATCCAAGACCGAGTGGCTGTGGTTTCCGACGTCCCGATATAGTCAGCTGGTGCCATCGCTGACTATTGGGGGCGAAGCACTGGCCCCCACGGAGAGGGCTCGCAACTTGGGCGTCCTCCTGGATTCACGGCTGTCTTTAGAAGAGCACTTGATGGCCGTGACCGGGAGGATTTTTCATCAGGTTCGCCTGATTCGCCAGTTGCGTCCCTTTCTGGATTGGGACTTGTTACGCACGGTCACTCATGCCCTCATCACCTCCCGTCTGGACTATTGTAACGCTCTCTACATGGGGCTCCCCTTGAGGAGCACTCGGAGGCTCCAAGTGGTGCAGAGTGCGGCCGCGCGGGTGGTGATGGGAGCGACGTGGCGCTCCCATGTAACGCCTCTCCTGCGCGAGCTGCACTGGCTCCCGGTGGTCTTCCGAGTGCGCTTCAAGGTTCTGGTTATCACCTTTAGAGCGCTCCATGGCTTAGGACCTGGCTATTTGCGAGACCGCCTGCTACCACCAATAGCCTCCCACCGACCAGTTCGCTCCCATAGAGAGGGGCTCCTCCGGGTGCCATCGGCCAAACAATGTCGACTGGCGGCCCCCAGGGGGAGAGCCTTCTCTGTGGGGGCACCTACCATCTGGAACGAGCTCCCCCCCGAGATACGGAGAATTCCGGATCTGCGTACCTTCCGTCGCACGCTTAAGACGTTCTTATTCCAACAAGCTGGCCTGACCTGAACTTCTCCTCTTTTTAAATGGAAATTTTAAATTTGGTTTTAAATTATTGGGGTTTTAAAATGGTCAGCCAAATTTATTTAATTTGTTTTATCTCTTTTTTAAATTTTGTATTTATATGTTTTATTATGGCTGTTCACCGCCCTGAGTCCTTCGGGAGTAGGGCAGTATATAAATTTAATAAAATGAAATGAAAATGAAATATGTTCTATGTGGGAGTCAGAATCATGAGCAATGATACAGAGTGCATCAGGACACAGATGAAACGCAATGGTCGGTGGCTCAGGCAATGTCCTTCATCACATCAGAAATATACATTCTATCATCTTCTTTGCTGGAAAAAGGACACCTGGAATAGAACAAAAATCAAGATGTCAGTTAGAACTTGATGAATTCAAGGAAGATAGTGAGGGTACCTGTAATTATTTTTGTCGAGAAAGGGGCGCTGTAGCTTCCACCAGGTCTCTCTCCGTGCAACTCTATTTCATAATCCGTACCAGGGTGCAAATCCATTAAGTCGACACTTCTCTCTGTCCCTGGAATGCTGATTTTTTGGGGAGGTGCCCCAGATTTGGGGTCCCTGTAGTAGAGGGAAAACTTGTGGAAGAAATTGGGCGGGGCTGACCATGTCACACGGAGCTGGTTTGGAGAAACTTCAGTCATTTGTAGGTTCTTCAGTGGATCTTCAGGAGTTGAAGTGGGTGTGGAGATGGTTTGGATCTTGTCATTTGTTGGTGAACTTGGAGCTGAAGGAAAAGAGAATTGAGGTGAGGGAATCAGATTTTTTTTTTTTAAGTTTCATCAACTTCCTCCCTTAGTTTGTCTGGCTAGCATATTTCTCTACTTTGTGGATTTTACAGAAAGCACCTTAGTCCTAATGTCCTAATGTCCCCTTTTGTCCTAATGTCCTAATTGTCCTTATTTTACATCGGTTTTGCCCAAACATGACATTTTACTTCCAATTTTGGCAAAACTGCGCCCAATGTTTACTTAACGATCACCGCACAAACGGTAGTAACATCGAATTTGTCACGTGATGGATCCTCTTTACAACTGTCATAAATTATAACCGTGATAGGCAGATTCTACTGTGGTAGTAACTCATGGACTATCTGTCGTCCATTTTATGGCTCACTGTGATAGTTCACTCAACACAGTGGGAGGTAGAAGCTGCCCGACAATATTGTGGGAATCAGCCCTAAGGTTCAGTTCAACAGAGAGGTATGCTAGCCAGATATGTATCAGAGCTGATCTTAGGTTTCGCAAAATAAAAACCTAGAAATCCCAGCTAAACGGCAAGACAGACACTTGGAGGTTGTGGTTTGGAGGTGTGAAGGTGGTGGCAACAGCAGCAGTGGCAACAATAGCAGAGCAACGACATAAACTGGCTTGACACTGAAAGCCAACATTGCTGGAACGGAAGCTGAAAAGAAAGTTTTCAGCCACATAAATACAACATCAAGGCAAGAACCGGAAGCCTGGAAGATTAAAGTGATTAAAAACACAAACAGACTTCAGTTGAACAACTATCAGCACCTGACTGTGGCTGAAAAGAAAGCGAGTGGCGTATTAAAAATTCAAATAACATATAAGACAGGAGATTCAAATAACATATAAGACCAGGACAATGCGCTACCCAAAGATAATTTTCAGCATGATTTTAACACCCACACGTGAATGTTTTGATGGTCTGATTTTGATCTCTTCAGTTTTGACAAACCCTGGCTTTCGCTTGTATCTATGGGAGCCAACATATTGAGAAATGTTTTACCAAATTGTGTAAAACCTTTCAGTAAATCAGGAGAATATTGGACGTAAATTTATATATAACAGACAGGGGCTGCTGTGGGGTGATATTGGAGAAATTATTCTTTCTCAGGATCACTGTAAGGATAAAAATGGGAATGTCTTCAGAAGGAAGTCAGGTTTTAAATTATTAAGAAATAATTCAGAATATTTCAGTCACTTCTCTGTGTTCTCTAAGCTCTTTACGTATGTTATCATCCACAATTCTAATAAAATCCTTTATGTGATTGTGTGGAAAAACATCCCATAGTTTGCAAGTAGACGTCAGAGGAACTCTGGACAACATAGAAAAGATGGATGGGAAGCACTTTGGCTATAAGAAGTGGCGTGTAGCAAAACTAGAACAGATCAAACAAACTTTGGAGCAGCAAGTAAAGGCGCATTTTGGCTTGGAGAAGAAATTAGCTGGTGGAGGTTGTGACGTCTGCGTGAAAGCAATATGGCGAAGAAGAAAGCCTTTCTTTTAAGGGAGAAAAATAGTCAGCAGCCTACCATCCAAGCAACTTTGGGGAGGATGTGAAAGCAACGTGTGATTACATATTTGGCCAGTTGTGGGTGCCACAGAAGCTCAACTTTGCAACAACACAAACAAGGCATGTGATGCAACTATTATAGGCAAAAGGAGAGAGAAAACTGCCATGGTGGATGGCTGCCCTACCAACCCTGGTACCTGTGGCAGTTATAAAGGAGTATGACTTAGAGGAATGTCCTTTCATGACACCATGAATTTCCATCAAGTAGGTTGTCCCAGGTGACAATCCGGTGATGGTCGCCGTGGAAGCATCCCCAGGGACCACCAACTCCTTTCTTTCTCCAGTCACCATGTTTCGGTAGCGGATGACCACATGGTCAGAGATCCCCCTCACGCTGTCCAAAGACACCTCAATGTGGTCTGGGGAGCTGGTCACCACCGTTGGCTTGGCATGGTCCGGACGGAGGTATCCATCTGAATAGACACTCTCTGCTTCGGTTATTGGGAATTCCCTTTTCAGAGGCAAGTTACTGGTTTCTTGGACGAGACGTTCTTCAACCCTCTCTTGAAATTCGATGGGCTTCATCCGTTTGAGGTAGAGGTAGATGTCCCTGGCCACGCTCTGGATTGTCTGGTTGCCTCGGAGAGGGAAATTGATGGCTCGGAGGTAGCTCTCAAGCCGCTCTAGGAGGGTCCCGTTGTATGGGGACAGTTTGGATGAGATATTCTGGGTCATTCTCTTCAGGAAGTGCTCCTTAGTCAATAAGGTGGTGTTGGTGGGGCGGCGACGCGGATGTGGTTTAGTGCCTGGTTTCTTCTCTTCAGGCTCAGAAGAGGGAGTGTCTGGCTTTTTATGGGAAGAGGGGGGTGGTGTCAAGTAGTTGCGACTTGGTTGAATTGGAGCTGGTGCTGGTGGGATTGAAAATGCAGGAAGTTATGGCAAAGTACTCAGCGGGAAGAAGTCATGGAGGTGAGATGTATGGCTATCGACTAGAAATACAGGTAGTCCTTGACTTACAACAGTTCGTTTAGTGTCAGTCTGTAATCTACAATGGCACTGAAAAAAAGGACTTACTTAGGACCATTTTTCACACTTCTGACTGTTGCAACATCCCCATGGTCACGTGGTCATAATGCAGACGCTTGGTATCTGACTCATATTTATGAGAGTTACAGTGTCCCAGAGTCATGTGATCATTTTTTGGGGTGACCTCCAACAAGCAAAATCAATGGGGACGCCAGATTCGCTTAACAACCAGGTTACTAACTTAACAACTGCTGTGATTCACTTAACAACGGTGGCAAGAAAGGCTGTAAAACGGGGCACAATTCACTTAACAACTGTCTCGTTTAGCAATAAGAAATTTTGGGCTCAACTGCAGCTGTAAGTCGAGGACTACCTGTATGCTAGCTATTTAACCTAGCTTTTTAATTTCCCCACAACTGGGCATTAAGAAAGTATTCAGACCCCCTTCACTTTTGTCAATTTTGTTATGCTGCAGACCAGGGGTGAAATCCAGCAAGTTCTGACAGGTTCTGGAAAACTGGTAGCGGAAATTTTGAGTAGTTCAGAGAATCGGCAAATACCACCTCTGGCTGACCCCAGAATGGGGTGGGAATGGAGATTTTGCATCATCCTTCCCCTGGAGTGGGGTGGGAATGGAAATTTTGCAGTATCCTTCCCCTACCATGCCCACCAAGCCATGCCCACAGAACCAGTAGTAAAAAAAATTGGATTTCATCACTGCTGCAGACTGATTCTACAGTTGTTGAAATTCATTTTTTTCCCTCATTAATCTACATTCAGTAGTACCCCATCATGACAAAGTAAAAACAGAATTTTAGAAATGTCTGTACATTTATTAAAAGGAAAAAAACTGAAATATCATATTGGAATAAGTATTCAGACCCCTTGCAACAACACGTGAAACTCAGATGCCTCCCATTTCTCTTGATCTTTGCTGGCATGTTTCTACACCTTGAAGGGAGTCCACCTGTGGTAAATTAAATAATTTGGATGTGATTTGGAAAGGCATTTCATTTTTTTTTCTTTTTAATAAATTTACTGACATTTTTAAAATTCAGTTTTCACTTTGTCATGATGGGGTACTGAATGTAGATCAATCAAGGGGAAAAACGAAGTTCGACAACTGTAGAATCAGGCTGCAGCATAGCAAAATTGACAAAAGCGAAGGGGCTCTGAATACTTTCTGAATGCACTGTTTAGATTGGCACATCTCACTACAAAAGTTAGACTTGGTGACTTATCCATGCTGCCGATCCTGAATTTCCTCAAAGCTGCAATAAAAACAGATGGAGTTAGTGTTGGTCTTTTTATACATTGCATCCAGGAAACTCCCATGGTCTGTTTTTCAGAGATCTGTGGATTACATAGAGGAAGTTCAAATAAAGAAAAGGCATTGCAATCATAACTGTTGAAGGAAGGGGAAAAAATGAAGACTTGAAAAAAGAGTAGAAAAAAGGTAATGTAACTATGAGGAAAGGCTTCCATGGTGAAAGAATGCAGAAACCCTTTTCACTAATCCTTTCACACTGGTCATTTCAACACACCCTGCAATGCAAATAAAGCTTAAATGAGCCATTATTGACCAAACAGTGGAAGAATTTTTTTCTAAGGATGCTGAACAATCTGGGCTGCTAATTTAGTTCACAGAACTATAAAACATAAATATCTTTGTGGGAAGCTGTGAAACTGAAGGCCAAAGATTCTAGGTTAGCCTGGAGAATCAAGGATCAAGGATGCTGTTACAGAAAAATTTGGGACAGAAAAATTGTACTCTGGAGAACAAACATTCTTAAAATTCTGCCCCAAATCAATATCGCTTAAAAGCAGTGTTTTTCAACCTTGGCAGCTTTAAGATGTGTGGGCTTCAACTCCCAGAATTCTCTAGCCAGTATGGCTGAGTGAGGAATTCTAGGAGTTGAAGTCCACACATTTGGGCATCTATGATATTACATAATGTTGTGCCTTCCTCTGCCTTTTTTTAGCCCTGGTATTGGTTATTTCTCATCACATGGTCACCAGATGGGGAGACCTCAACACATGGCTACCATTTGGGGTAGTATCTCTGAGATGCTGGTCACTTCACATAAAGATCCAATTAGCCCAACATGCACAATTCAGTATTCTGTGCCCTAGATAGCAGCCCAGTTCATTTTCATTCTAGGTGTGGTCTTACTAAGGCTTTATAAAGTGGTATTAGTACCTCACTTGAACTTTATTGTATTCTTCTGTTAATGCAATTTAGGATTGTGCTGGCTTTTTTGGCTGCCTCTGCACACTACTGACTCATATTTAAGTGCTAATGACCAAATAACTGCAAAGAATATAAATCCTTCCATTCCCCACCAGTCAGTCAAAACGCAAGAAGCTTCTTGAATGAGAAGCAAAATGTTTTCAAAGGAAAAAAAAAAAAAACCAAGAAAATCCAGTTGCCTTTCAGAAAAAGCACCTTTGGGACAACCTAGATGATTGAGAATCTCGACATACATTTCCAGACAAAAAGAAGTTCTAGAGCAATGATGGAGAACCTTTTTGGCACCAAGTGCCCAAACCAGAACATGTGTACCGGAAACCCAAAGACCAACTGGCTGGCACATGTATGCCTGTTTTTTGGCTATTTTTCCAGCTGTTTTCTGGCTGTTTTCCGGGCCGTTTTCTGGCCATTTTTGTCCCGAAGAAAGGCCCCAAAACAGGTCGGAAAATGGCCTGTTTTTTGGCCATTTTTCAGGCCGTTTTCAGGTGAAGACCAGCTGGCCAGTACCGGAAACCAGAAGAGCAGCTGGTGACGGTGCGTGTGCCCACAGAGAGGACTCTGCGTGCCACCTCTGGCACGCATGCCATAGGTTCGCCATCACGGTTCTAGACCGAGGTAGTCAAGACACTAGTGATCTACCTGTGGTGCTGACCACAATGCTGGTGGCTCGGCTGTTCTCACCACTCTGACGGGCAACCAAGGTGATGCGGTATCGCGTTCTGCTCTCCAGGTCTTCCAGGGTGACCCGCTCAGGGGCTGCGGGCAGCTCTATACGTTTCATGGCTTGAACAGGTCGAGTGGAAACCAGAGGGATGTAGCTGAGGATGTAGCCATCAGGGCGGGAGGTAGGTGGTTCCCATTGCAAGGTCAAGGAGTTTCCTGACACTTGTGGTGACTGCAGACCAGTGGGAGGAGCCACTCCTGGGGAAAAGGAAGAGATACATGAAACACAAAATGTTGCAATGAGAGTGGGAATAAGGGTAGGGAACAACTGGAGGTGGAAAGAGATGGGCTTGTTAACGAAAGGAGTAAATAAGAGTAGGGGTACCACATCTGGCCTGTAAAATCAAAATGGTAGCAAAGAGCTAGAAAAAAAATAGTATAGATATTTGCTGCCATCTAGTGGTCATCAAGACCCTTGTCTCAAAGGTGCTTTTTTCAAGAGGCAACTGGACTTTTTTATTTTGGTTTCCTTGAAGATGTTTCACTTCTCATCCAAGAAGCTTCTTCAGTTCTGACCGAACGATGAAGAATGGAAGGATTGATATTCCTTGCAGTTATCTGGTTGTTAGCACGCTTTCAGAGAGTCATTGAGGCCACTTGGAGGTTTACCTCAGGGTCACCTGAATAGCGCAAATAGGTGTGGAACCTTCTTGGAACCGCTGAAAGGACTGTGTTGCAAAAGCTTCCATTCTCCACCAGTCAGAACTGAAGAAGCTTCTTGGATAAGAAGCAAAACATCTTCAGGGAAAAACAAAGAAAGTCCAGTTGTCTTTTGAAAAAAAAAACACATTTGGAACAAACATGACTTGAATGACTGAGAATCTCCACAGACATTAAGACTCTTGCATCCCAGACTAGTTATTCCTAAACAAGGAATAACAGAAGCTGCAGCTGTTTAATGCAAGTAAGGATCAAATGCAGAGAAAGTAGTATAACAAACTGGGAGATATAAATCATTATTCAATAATGGCCTGATTTACCTCCTCTTAAACTAGCATAATTAAATCCATTTTAATTATCCATTCCCTCTTACTAATTTTATAGATGATTAGAACAGGACCTTAATGAGGATGTTCACTCTTTTTATTTATTTATAAATAAATAAAAATGGGGGTGGGGGGAGAAATAGAAAGAAAGAGGAAGAAAAAAGAACACATTGAAATCTGGCAAAATATAAAAATTGCATAAAGAATTTACAAAAAATGAGAGGGAAAAAAGCATTCTAGTATTATAGGAAAATCCTTGAGTTACAACTAAATTTATGGACCCCTCGCATCCTGGACATAAACTGTTTCAACTCCTACCCTCAAAATGGTTGCTTGGTGGGGGGGTTAATGTGACTGGGTGGGCGTGGCCAATTTTATTTTATTTTTTTTACTTTTAAAAGTATTTTTTCTACAACCTCTTCGGCGAAGAGGTTGTAAAAAATGCTTTCAAAAGGCTCTGACGATCCCAGCTGAGTTGCCTGATCGGCAGAGATTTTTTTTTCTTTTAAATGCCTCTGACGATCAGGCAACTCAGTTTGGATCGTCAGAAGGGTTTTTTTCTTTTAAATGCCTCTGACGATCCAAGCTGAGTTGCCTGATCGTTAGAAGCATTTAAAAGAAAAAAAAAAAGTCTCTGCCGATCAGGCAACTCATCTTGGATCGTCAAACACATTTAAAAGAAAAAAAAGGGTTTTTTTCTTTTAAAAGCCTTTGATGATCCCAGATGAGCCGTGCAGTCATCAGAGGCTTTTTTTTTTACTTTTCAAAGCATTTTTTCAGCTGAAGAGGTTGTAGAAAAAATGCTTTTAAAAGTTAAAAAAATGCCTCTGATGATTGTGCGGCTCAGCTGGGCATGGGGAGGGGCAGGGATTTTTGCTACTAGTTCTCCGAACCACCCACCTCCATCGCTACCGGATCGGGTGATCCGGTCCAAACAGGGAGCATTTCACCCTTGCCATGATGGCACTATAAATACCAGGGGGTTAATACAGGTAGTCCCTAACTTACAACAATTCGTTTAGTGATTATTAGAAGTTACAACGGCACCGAACAAGTGATTTATGATCATTTTTCACACTTACGACCATTGTAGCATCCCCGTGATTTACATTCGTATGCGGGACAACTGGTTCATGACTGTTGCAGTGATCCCGTTTTGTGGCCTTCTGACAAGCAAAGTCAATGGGGAAGCCAGATTCACCTAACAACTGTGTTATTAATTTAACAGCTGCAGTGATTCACTTAACGAATATGGGCAGAAAAGTCGTAACGTGGGGCAAAATTCACTTAACACATTTCTCACTTAACAACTCAATTGTGGTCATAAGTCGAGGAATACCTATAATTCATAAATAAAATGGACTGCTTATGCATAAAGAGGCTGTATTGTGTAATTAACAAGGTGCCTGAAATATACCGGGCAAGCAATGATATTGTAGCAACTTCTGCTTTTTAGCTAGTTATAAGCAAACGGCTGTTTTCCTGCTTATGTAACCACATAAAGTATAAAAGCATGCTGAATTAATCGTTTGGGGTTCTTCCAGCTTTATGTGAGGACCCATTTTTGACCAGATCTGAATAAATGTGTGACTTAGAGAGAATAGACCAGACCTAGATTTCCTGATTGACAAGGAGAAGGGAATTTGCACAAACATGGAACAGTTCAACGAGGGGTAAAACAATGGAGAATACGGGAGGCAGACAGAAATGAAGTCACGGCTTCAGACTACATACGCGTACGCACGGTCTGGGTGACAGGGGGTCCGTAATGTTGCCCTTTTTCTACCCGAACGGTGACTGTGTATTCCTCCCCCGGCTTTAATCCTTTGTATTCAAAGATCCTTTCGGTGCCAGACAGGTGAATGGATTCGCCCGCTCGAGGATCCTTCTGCAGGTTGGAAAGGAAAAAAGACAGAGTGCTACCACACAACATACAGATACTCGTGAGCAGGGGTGTCAAACTCGATTTCATGGAGGGCCGCATCAGGACTGGGTTTGACCTTGGGGAACCAGGGTGGGCGTGGCCAGGATGGGCGTGGCCAGCTCGACGTCACTCGTGTTGGGGGTTCCTGTGGTGGCCCGAGAGCTCTGCCAGTGCAAATGGGCTGCGATAACCTCCGGCAACCCTCTGTCAGTAAAAACGGTGCTCGGGAGAGCCTCACACGGCCTTCCCGAGCTCTGTTTTCGCTGGCAGAGGTATCGCAGGTCAGTCCTTTGCTGTCTCCAGGACTCCCCACAGGCCAGATCTAAGCACCCTGTTTAGGGGACATATGCTGACTCTGTAAACAGCTTAGAGAACAGTAGTGGGTTGCTACCGGTTTGCCCTGGAGGCTCCGCCTATCCGTCCGGACGTCTCTGCGCATGTACAGAAGCGGCGTGCCCAAATGCGCACCCACGCGCACCCATGATCAAACCGGTAGCGACCGAAATTGAATCCCACTACTGTTAGAGAGTGCTGTAAAGCACTGTGAGGTAGTATATATGTCTAAGTGCTATTCTTATTGCTATTGCTTCAGTAGCAGAGCGGTTATGAACTTTGCCTGACATGCAGAGCTGCTGATTCAAAAGCTGGCAGTGACGTTCCTAGAGCTACTCATTTACTGCTTCTGCCCCCTCTCCCCAATTCACTGATTAACTATTTCAGTGATGGCTAACCTTTTTGCCATTGCGTGCCAAAGGCAGGGGGAGCGTGGGGGGTGTCACGTGCGTGTGTGCTCACACCCATAATTATATGTGCCCCACCCCCTGCACATGTGTGCATGACCCCCCCCATGCTCCCCCCACTTTTGGCACAAGATGACATGGTGGGCCCAGTAGGCCCATTTTTTGCTCTCCCCATGCTCCAGAGCTTCTCTAGGAGCCTGAGGAGGGAAAAACGGCTTTCCCCACCCCCTGGAGGCCCTCTGGGGGCCGGAAACAGCCTGTTTCCCTACTTCTGATGGGCCCAGAAGACGCAAAAATCAGCTGGCCGGCACGCCGGAGCTGAGCTCGTGTGCCCACCGATATGGCTCCGTGTGCCACCTGTGGCACGCATGCCATAGGTTCGCCATCACGGAACTATTTCATCATTTTGAGAGACAGGGATTTAACCCCAGTTTCAAAGAAGCCAAATGCATAAGGTTTTGTGGAGCCTCAATGTGGTTCTCTCAATTGATGCTTGTGCTATTTCCGCTTTCACTACCCAGAATTCCACTGGAAGGTAAGCAGCCATAGGAACTTGATGAATGAATGAATGAATGAATGAATGAATGAATGAATGAACGAACCTGGGAGTGAGCTAAATCCACCCCTTCTGTATTTCAATGATGCATTGATCAAAAATTTAAAAATGCATTGGAAAAGTAGGTAGCTATTTTTAATGTACATTACTTGGTGATTCACATTGAAAAGGGCAGATCTGTGATCATGTACTAATGGTTGCCATCTTGACTCCCCTCTCCCTCCCTCTCTCCTACACACATACACACACACACACAGGATATTCCTGCCAATATGAAATTAAGTGCAACAAGCAAAGTGGAGAGCACAATTTGAGCGGACACAAGCTATAAAATCATATTTTCATGCAGATCAGGAAAACACAAATAGAAAATGTATTTGAGGAGAGCTGGGGCCACATAAAGGACCACATTTTCCATCTGTGCCCTCCAGAAATGGACAGCCAGGCTGAGTGGAGTGGCCTTTAGTAGCCTAAAAAAAAATCCCAATCATTTTCTTATAGTAGGCACTACAATGAATAGAAATGAGTTCTGGCTGAACCCAGATATTGGGGAACTACAGCTACCAGCATTCTCCCTGGTCACACCGCCTGGGGCTGCTGGGAGTTATACATTTGGAAGGCAGCACAAGTTGGATTCTCCACTTCTGTTGCCCAAGCACATTGCCCCAAGGTGTATCTTGTTACCTTGGGTGCCACATGGATCTCATATCCATCCACAGAAATTTCAGGGTAGTTCCACTCCAGGCGGAAAGAAGTTTCATCTCGATTTGAAACACGGACGCCAATGGATGGAATCTCTGTTTAGGCCAAGAAAAAAAAAATGGTGTATGAACATAAGAGCAGAAACCAATATTGCTTGCTTTCTTATTTTATAGTCATCTCTTCAGAACTTTGCTAAGATAAGGTTACCTTGAAGAGATTTTACTGTCTGAGGGGAGATAGTCAGTGAGCCTCCCCCCCAACCAAGGTGCACACCTCTATATTCCATACTAGTTCAAACACTAGATAACATGTAGATGTAGATCAGTGGTGGGTTTTAATTTTTTTTACTACCGGTTCTGTGGGTGTGACTTGGTGGGCATAGCATGGGTTGGTGGGCGTGGCTTGGTGGGCATGACAGGGTAAGGATACTGTAAATTCTCCATTCCCACCCTACTCCAGGGGAAGGATACTTGAAAATCTCCATCCCTCCCCAATCCAGGGGAAGGTTACTGCAGAATTCCCATTTCCTCCTGATCAGCTGGGACTTGGGAGGCAGAGAACAGATGGGGGCAGGGCCAGTCAGAATTTTTACTATCAGTTCTCCGAACTACTCAAAATTTCCGCTACCGGTTCTCCAGAACTGGTCAGAACCTGCTGAAACCCACCTCTGAACATGTGCCCTGTTGTTTCAGAGATATTTCCTTATTTAAACAGAGAAACAGAATTACCATGAGTGGGCAAAAAAGCAATGGGTGTGGAAGCAACTTCTGATTTCCTGCCGGATTCCCCATTGAGTTTCCTTGTAGGAAATTGACAGGGAGCATTAGAAATCTTCCTGCCTGCCTTATGGTTGCCAGGTGTCCACTATTTGAGCAGACAGTCCGCTTTTTTCACATTATGTTCACTTATTTTTTTTCACAAAATAGTGGACATTTTTTTTTATTCAAAAGCTTTATGATGAAATTAAAATGTAATTTAATATTTTACATATTATTATAATATATTTGATGTTTTGAATTTTAAGTAAAGTTTTGAAGTGATTATTTTAATACGTGTTAAAATGTTTGTAAGAAAATATATAATTTAATTGTAATTTTTTTTAATTTTTTTACTACTTAACCCGCCCCCCTCCCCGCTTGTCCACTATTTTTTGGAAGCAGACCTGGCAACCCTAGCCTGCCTTCCCTATCTCCATATTCCTCCCTCCTTTCCTACTTTCCTTCCAAGCAGGCTAGTAAGTGGCTGCTGCTGGATGGGGGAAGGAAGTGAGGGATTGTGAGAGTGGCTGGGAAACTGTCACAGAAGGTTCAAAATGAGCATCACATGACTGCAGCAGCGACCCAGCAGCACTGAAGTTTATCAGAGGAAGACTCAATCTGGAAATAAGAAGGAATGAGGATGAAGGTTTGTTCTCTGAGCTGGTGGGTTGGTTTCTGAATGTTTCGTTATCAAGCTAGGTAACATCTTCAACGGAGTTTAGGGGATGTCAGTGTTCTTCTGTTTTTAAGGGCTTCAGGTGTAAATGTCCCAAAGGTGCTTTTTCAAGAGGCAACTGGACTTTCTGGTTTTTCTTTGAAGACATTTCACTTTCATCCAAGAAGCTTCTTCAGCTCTGACAGGATAGTGGAGAATGGAAGGATTTATATTCCTTGCATTCCTTGCAGTTAGCTGGTCATTTGCATCCTTTTAAAGGGTTGTTTATTTATTTATTGGTTCGATTTATATGCCGCCCTTCTCCAGGGACTCAGGGCGGCTTACCATGCATTAAGCAATAGCCTTCATACTTTTGTATATACCTGCTTAGTAGGACTTTTGGCCCCCCCTAAGCGGTGTTCTTTTTTATACAAAGTCAGCTTATTGCCCCCACAATCCGGGTCCTCATTTTACCTACCTTGGAAGGATTGAAGGCTGAGTCAACCTTGAGCCCGGTGAGATTTGAACTCGCAGTAATTGCAGGCAGCTGGCAGCTAAATGCTAATTAACAGCACTTTAGTCCGCTGGGCCACCAAGTCTCTTGGCTCTTCTTGTTGAAGCACTTGGAGGTTTATCTGTGTCCTTAGGGTCACCTGAGTAGTGCTCCTAGTTCCTGTAGTCTGCAATTTTCCTCTGGAAATCCATTCCTACCAGGGGTGAGTTCTACTTACCTTTACTACCGGTTCACAGCAGGGCCGCACACGCGTGCTTGCTTCACTCACATGCGCAGATGCGTTTTGATGATGTTGGGGTTGGTGGGCGGAGCCTCCCACTGGTTTTACTACCAGTTCTATAGAACCGGTGCAAACTGGGGGCAACCCACCACTGATTCCTACTCCCACACCATTCAAAGGATGTTCATCCCAAATTGTATAACTAAAAGTCTGTAGAGATTCTCAGTCATCCAGGTCATGGTTGTCCCAAAGGTGCTAGGATGGAAAAAGGATGCAAATTGTTAGATCGGCGCAGGAAAGGAAGACGTGACCAGCTCGTTACATTAGTAACCTTTATTGAGTACAAGAAACAGTAGCAAGACTGGCTGTGCGCTGCCGGGGCTCTCCTTATATTCGCTCCGGCAGACGCACCGCCCCCTGACAGGGATTCAAATCTTCCCGCCCGGTGGCTGGCAGCCAATCCGGGCGGATGTCCTTATAAGGACATAACACTCCTCCCCCCTAGTCCAAAGAAAAAAAACAGTTCAGCGTTCGTCAATGAACGTGACGTAGTCCTGCAGGTACGTAGGACGCCTAGGCACCCTACTTGACCTGCGCAGTCTCATTTCTTCCGCGTCCCCGCCCTGGACGGACGGGGTTCCTGTGGCTCCTGGCTCCTTCCCCGGAACCGGGCTCGGTTCGGCTGGCGAGTGTGCGGGGTCACCCTCAGCGCCTCCGGCCGGACCGCAGACCTTGGATGGCTGGTTCTGGTGGTCTTCCTCCTGGCCTGTGGATCTTTCGCCTCGGCGGTGCTGTTCGGTCTCGACCCGGGAAGAGCGTCTGAGTCTCGGTAAGACCCCGGCTGTCACTTGCTCTTCCTGGGTCTCCCGGTGGCTGCGGTTCTGCTGCGGCCCGGTTCGTTGTGGTCCGGAGGGTGGTTCGGGCCGGTACCCTTGGGTCCGGTCTGCTCGCTGTGGGTGGTGTTGGTTCGGGTAGCGGTGTCCGACCTTGCAGGGGTGGCGCAGGTCTCCTTTGCCGGGCTGGCGCTGGCCTTCCCCGTCGGGTTGGTGGTGGTCGACCTGGTCGGGGTGTCGTTGTGGGGCTTCCTCCTCGGGCTGGTGGAGGTCTCCCCTGCCGGGGTGGCGCAGGCCTCCCTGGCCGGGTTGTTGTCGGCTTTCCCTTCCCCCTAGTCCCTGGTCTACCGCCAGTTGGTGGTTGGGGTCGTCTGGGTTGGGTTGTTGTTGCCGGGTTGTTTCTTGCGTTGGGCGGGGGTCCCCCTCGCCGGGGAGTCGTGTGCCACCCTCGCCCATGTGCTGTGGTGTGCCCATCTGCGACGGTCCCCGGTCTACTCGCCTTGCGTCGAGGTCTCCCTGGTAGGGCTGCCGTGGGTTGCCTTCACTGGTAGGGTGCGGTGCTCCCCTTCTGGGCAGGTCCCGGTCTACCTGCGGGCTGGGTCGGGGGTCCCTGGCCCTGCTGTGCCGGGTGTCCACTTGGTCGGGTTGGTGTTGCCATCCCCCGTGTGGTTGGCCCCGGTCTACCTCGCTGCACTGCCGACGTGACAGTGCCTGGTAGTGTGCTGGGCCGACCTCGTCGGGATGGCGTTGCTCTGCCTCGCAGGGGTGTGGTAGGCCTACCTCGTCTGGGTGTTGTAGGCCTACCTCGCCGGGGTGTTGCAGGCCTACCTCGTCTGGGTGTTGTAGGCCTACCTCGTCAGGCTGGTTTTCGTGTGCTCCCCCCCACCTTTTCTGGAGTTGGTCGATGTGACGTCTCACGACCTGTCCATCTTCCAACTCGACGGTGTAGGATTTGGGGCCGGTTGTGCTGGCAATCTTCCCCTTCAGCCACTTAGGAGAGCCATTGAAATTCAGCGCGAAAACTGAATTTCCTTTGCTGAAGGCGCGAAGCGGGCGGCTGGCGGTTGCGGTCACTTCCGGGCTGTATTGGGGGTGCAGCCGGTCCAAGGGTGACCTCAACCTTCTGCCCATCAGGAGTTCGGCCGGGCTCTTGTGGGTGGTGGCATGCGGTGTGATGTGCTGGGTGAGGAGGAAGTTGTCGATGCGTTCTTGCCAGTCTCCCGGGCCCATCTTGGTGAGGGCTTCTTTTGTGAGCCGGACCATCCGTTCCACTTGTCCGTTTCCGGCCGGCCTGTACGGAGCGGAGAGGGCATGGCGGATGCCCAGTCCTGCCAGGAAGGACTCCATGGCCAGGGATGTGAGCTGGGGGCCATTGTCCGAGACCAGCACGTCCGGTAGTCCGTGGGTGGCAAACAGGCGGCGCAGGGCTCGGATCGTCGCTTCTGTTGTGGTAGATGCCATGGGTACCACCTCGAGCCACTTGGAGAAGGCATCTACCACGATGAGGAGGTGCCGCCCTTGCATCGGGTCTGCGAAGTCGATGTGGACCCTCGACCATGGGTTGCTGGGGGTCTCCCAGTTCGTGACTTCGGATTGTGGCAGTGCTGGGCGGACTTCTTGGCACGGGTCACATCTGGAGACCCATTGTTCAATGTCTCTGTCCAGTGAGGGCCACCAGACGTAACTCCGTGCCAGGGCCTTAATGCGGACGATGCCTGGGTGCCCGTTGTGCAGTGTCTCTAGCGTCTGCCGTTGCAGAGTGCTTGGGATCAGCACCCTGTCTCCCCATAGCAGACAGCCCTTTATGGTGGACAGCTCTGTCTGTTTCCTGGTGAACGGGCTGAACCTCTCTTCCGTCTGTTTCGCTGGCCACCCCCTGAGGATCCAGGACCTTACTTGGCGGAGGGTGGGGTCCCTCTGGGTGTGCGCGGCCACATCTGCGGAGGAGACTGGACAGCTGGCGTCGTCATCTATGTGGAATAGATGGAGCGTGGGGGCTGGGTCTTCCACCGGGTTCTTCGATGGGCATCTGCTGAGTGCGTCGGCGTTTCCTATGGCTGTGCCTGGCTGGTGCACGAGCCTATAGGAGTAGCCGGCCAGGAAGATGGCCCATCTCGTCATCCGCGGGGACATGAAGGTCGGGGTGGGTTGGTCGCCTGCGAGGAGTCCCAGGAGTGGCTTGTGATCGGTGACTATGGTGAAACGCCTTCCATAGAGGTATTCGTGGAAGCGCTTCACTCCTGCCACGATGGCCAGGGCTTCTTTGTCCAGCTGACTGTAGTTCCGCTCTGCGCCGGACATGGTTTTCGAGAAGTAGGCGATGGGGGCCTCCGTGCCGTTGGGCAGCTCGTGGCTGAGGACTGCCCCCACCCCGTATGGCGACGCGTCGCAGGTCAGCTTGATGGGGAGTGTCTCGCTGTATTGGATGAGGACGCTTTTGGACGTCAGTAGTCCCTTGATGGCCCGGAACGCTGCTTCCTCTTCCTGGCCCCACTTCCAGGAAGCCGATTTCCCCAGCAGGCGGTGGAGTGGCTCAGCAACTGTGGCTTTCTGTTTTAAGAAAATGGCGTAGAAGTTGAGCAACCCAAGGAAAGCCTGAAGCTCCGTTTTGTTTTTTGGGCTTGGAGCTTCATGGATTGCTTCCACTTTTGATTTGGTGGGGTGGATGCCTGTGCTATCAATGAGGTAGCCCAGGAACTCGACTTCCTGTACTCCTATGATGCACTTGTCCCGCCTGACCCTCAAGCCCTTGGCCTTGAATCGCTGCAGGACAAGCCTGAGCCTTTCAAGGAGTTGAGCTCTTGAGTCACCGGAGACGAGCACATCGTCGAAGTAAGGCACCACCCCTGGAACGCCTTGGAGGAGGCGTTCCATCATGGATTGGAAGATGCCAGGGGCAGCGCTGACTCCAAATTGGAGCCGGTTGCATTTGAATGCCCCCGTGTGCGTGACAATTGTTTGAGCCTCCGCCGTTTTTTCATCCACTGGCAGTTGCTGGTAAGCCTGGGCCAGGTCCAGTTTCGCAAAAATTGATCCAGATCCCAGGGAATGCAGCAGGTGTTGCACCACTGGGACTGGGTATGCGCTCTGTGCCAACGCCTTGTTGATGGTACAACGGTAGTCGGTGCAGATGCGCACAGACCCATCATGCTTCAGTGGGGTCACAATGGGGGTCTCCCATGAAGCATGATCGATCGGTTCCAGGACGCCCTGGGCGATCAGCTTATCCAGCTGCTCATCTACTTTGGGCCGCAGGGCAAACGGAACTCGGCGGGGCTTGAGCCTAATTGGGGTGATTCCCTTGTCCAGATTGAAGGAGATTGGCCTCCCCACAAATTTCCCCAGCTTACCATCGAAGACTTCCTTGAACTCTTCGATGAGGTAGTCGAGTTCGTCCCTGCCAATTTGGTTGATGCCCTCGATTGAGAGCCCCAGCGGCTTGAACCACTCCACTCCTAGCAGGTTCGGTCGGCTGTCCCTTACGACGGTGATGGGGAGCTTGCCTTCGAACTGCTTGTAGGTGACCCGGATGTTGGCTCTTCCTAGCACTCCGATGGGGTTTCCCCCGAAGTCGACGAGCTTGGAGTGTAGTGGCTTCAGCTCTCGCTTGGTGATACTGGGTTGCAGGCGCTTCAACTGCTGCCAGTCCATGATGGAGTAGACCGAGCCGGAGTCTACCTCCATTTTGCAGGGTGCTCCTTCCACGTGGATGGTCACATGGAACTTGGTGGCACTGTCTGACGTCGTGTGAGCGATGGTCGTCTGGTGGACCACTCCGCTCCGGGGAAATTCGTCGTCTCTGCGTCTGGAAGGACCAGAGGACCGTTTGGATGACCTCTGGTAATCCTTCCGATTCTCGCGGGGACGGTGGCTGGAGGGCTCTGGGGCTGGTTCCTCAGCTCTGCAAGCTTCGGCGATGTGACCCCTTCTGTTGCAGCGTCGGCAGGTCGCATCTCTCCACTTGCAGGTTGCTCTGGCATGGTCCCCTCTGCAGCTGGCGCAGCGCTCCCCTTTGTAGTTCCGTTGGGCGGTTTCCCGCCTTGGGGGTCTGGATACCTTGTGGACGGTGGACTCTCCCTCCGACTCGGATCCAGCCGTGGAATCCTCTGTTGAAGATTGCTCTGTGGAGTGAATCTTGTGGATTCCCTTGGCTCTGCTTACTGCGGCAGCTGCTTTCTCTGAGATTTCGGATGCGGTGGCTTCCTCCACCACATCCTTGAGCACGAGCTTCTTCCTGCTCAGGAATTTCTTTTGCAGGCCTCTGTCCCTCATGCCGAAGACCACGCGGTCAGCGATGGCATTGTCCACGTGGTCGAACTCACAGCTGGCTGCGATCTGGCGTAGGGCGGCCACGAATTCCTTGATCGTCTCACCCTCCTTCTGGTCCCGTTGGTGGAAGGTGAAACGGTTCGCCACCGGTGTTCCTGTTGGGGCATAGTGGTCCTCCAGGATCTGCAGCAGGTCTGTCCATGGCACTTCTTCGATGTCTCGTGGTGCTACGAGATCGATTGCCATGTCGAGGACCTCGGAGCCGCAGTTGGCCAGGAAAATGCCCTTCTTCCGGTCATCATCGGCATCCCTGATGTTGTTGCCTCTCAGGTATTGCCGGAATTTCACTACGTAGGATTTCCACTTGTCCTTCCCTGGGCGGAAAGGAGCAAGGGCTGGCAAAGTGACTTCAGCGGATGCCATGCCTTTGGAAATGCCTACTGTAGTTCCCGGTGCCGGAGTCTTGTCTTGTTGGCTTGGTGCCGCGAGGTTCGTTCTTCTCTCAGTCCTTCGTCGCCAGTGTTAGATCGGCGCAGGAAAGGAAGACGTGACCAGCTCGTTACATTAGTAACCTTTATTGAGTACAAGAAACAGTAGCAAGACTGGCTGTGCGCTGCCGGGGCTCTCCTTATATTCGCTCCGGCAGACGCACCGCCCCCTGACAGGGATTCAAATCTTCCCGCCCGGTGGCTGGCAGCCAATCCGGGCGGATGTCCTTATAAGGACATAACACAAATGACCAGCGGTCTTCAAGGAATATAAATCCTTCCATTCCCCACTATCTTGTCAGAGCTGAAGAAGCTTCTTGGATGAGAAGCAAAACATCTTCAAAGGAAAAACAGGAAAGTCCAGTTGCCTCCTGAAAAAACACCTTTGGGACAACCGTAACCTGGATGACTGAGAATCTCTACAGACTTTCAGGTGTGGATGTTACCTTGCCTGGTAATGAAACATTGGGAAACCAACCCACAAGCTCGGAGAATGGATCTTCACCCTCATCCTACACCTGAGCTACAGATATTCACCACAGTTGCATAAGAAAAAATTTCCTGATAGTGAGAGAACGATTAATCAATGGAACAGCTTACCTCCCAGAGCTGTGTGTGCTCCATCCCTGGAGGTTTTCAAAAAAGATTGGACAGCCATTTTGTCCAGGAAGGTATAAGGACTCCTGCCTTGGGCAGGCGATTAGAGTACAAGACTTCCAAGGTCCCTTCCAACTCTATGATTTCATGACAACTTTTCCAAATTTCATTTCCTTGGGAGTTACGGCTCCCGGATTTTGGATGTATTCTTTAAATTAGCCCATTTGGGGCATATGGGTTCAAAAATCATTGCCTTATGATGCACTTTAATTTACCAATTAAAGATTACGGGAGTGACAGTTTTAGTAGTATATAGATTTGTGCAAGAATATCCACAGCTCCTTTCTCTCTCTCTCTCTCTCTCTCTCTCTCTCTCACTCTGGTAGCGAAAAATCACCTTGTCGTTTATTCATTCGGGAGACCAGCGTTTCTCAACCTTGGCAACTTTTAAGATGTGTGGACTTCAACTCCCAGAATTCTCCAGCCAGCATACGTGAGGCAATTCAAAACACACATTAAAGCTGAAGCAAAATAGCATTAAAAAGGTGCTGTTTTGAAGGAATTTTAAAACCCAAGGCTTGGAGAAAGAGTTATGTTTTTAATGCTCTTTTAAAGGCTGGTATAGTAAGGTTTGGCCCAGTTTGCTGTAACAGTTTTTCTGTTCAGGTAGTCTTTGACGTTGGGACAACAACTTCCACTTCTAAGCAATGTGATCATTGTGAGTCCTCACATGACTGCACCTGATTTTAAAACATTTGCTACTGCAAATCCGGCTTCCCCCCCATTGTCTTTGATTGTCGGAAACACATCTGGGAAGGTCACAAATTGTGATCATGTGAACGTGGGTTGCCGCAACCATTATAAATATATGCCAGTTGCCAGCTGGGGTATTCTAGTTGGCTGGCTAGGGAATAAAGTTAAGTTACTAAAATTGTCAAAGTTGAGAAACTCTGGGTTAGACCATAAAGGATGCAGGAAATGTCTCCTCCCAAACTATTTTCCAAATAGTTTAGCTTATTTTCCAACGCACCAGAAGACAAGACAGGAAACTATGAATAGAAACTAATCAAGGAGAGAAGCAACCTGGAATTAAGGAGAAATTTCCTAACAGTGGACGGGTTTGCCACCAGAAGTAGGTGCTTCATCACTGGAGGTTTTTAAGTGAAGACTGGACAGCCACTTATCTGAAATGGTATAAGGTCTCCTGCTTGAGCAAGGGGTTGGACTAGAAGACCTCCAATGTCCCTTCCAGCTCTATTCTGATTGATTGTTTAAACCTTTGTGCCTACCTATTGAACAGTCATCGCCCGAATAGCCACTGTTGCACACGCATGTTCCATTCTGACATTCTCCGTGGCCACTGCAGTGCTCTGGACATGCCAGCTGACCGCAGTCGGGGCCGGTGTAGTCTGGATGGCAGGAACACACCCCTCCCTGCAGACAGTGGCCTCTCTGGTTACAATCGTTGGGGCAAGTCTTAGTGCCGCAGGCCGGCCCGATGAAGCCTGGCTCGCACACGCAGCGTCCATTACGACATTCTCCACGCCTGTTGCAGTTGCTAGGGCAAGCTCGGCTTGCACAATCTGCACCGCTGTAACCTGGGTTGCACACGCACCGTCCTGAGATGCATTGGCCGTGTCCATGGCAGTTCTGGGGACAAACTGGGTCGGAGCAGGAGGGGCCCATATATCCTGGGAAACAGGTGCAGCGGCCATCCACACAGCGCCCTTGGTCATTGCAGTCATCGGGACAAGAGGGTGGCTCTTCGCAGCTGACCCCCGAGTAGCCAGGTTGGCATTGGCAGTGCCCGTTGAGGCATCTGCCACGCTCTGGGCCACCGCAGCCTCCGGAGCAGACCGGCTCAGCACAGGTGGGTCCGCCCCAACCCGACTCACATTCGCACAGGCAACGAGAGAGGTCGAAGGATCCATGGTGCGAACATAACGTACGAATGTCTGTCTGGCCTAGGGGAGAGAGGGAAGAAGAGAGAGAGAGAGAGAAAGATAAGGAGGTTGAGGGAGGGATTGCTTAAAAGGGCACCTGTAAATCGCTTAATTATTGCATTTATAGCCCAAGGAAGGAAGTCCGTGAGCTCAGTTGTCTTTTTTACCTTCAGTAATGAGACTGAATGAAAATAAAACTCACATCTTCTAAAGGCTGGTTTTCACAAAGTTATTTGAAGGGAGCGAGGGAGGGAAGATGGAGGGAAGAAAGGAAGGAGGAAGGGAGGGGTTAAGAAAAGAAAAAAGGAGGGAGGGAGGGAGGAAAGCAGGGAGCAAGAAAGAAAGAAGGAGGAGGGAAGGTGGGAACAAAGGAGAGGAAGGAAGGGAGGACGAGAGAGAGGAAGGGAGGAAGAGAGAGAAGGAAGAAAAGAAGGAGGGAGCAAGGCAGGGAGCAAGAAAGAAAGGAGGGAAGAAAGGAAGGAAGGAAGGAGGGAAGGATGGATGGAAGGTGGAAGGGGGGAAGAAAGGAAAAAAGGAGAGAGGGAGGAAGGCAGGGAGCAAGAAAGAAAGAAGGGAGGAGGAGGGAAGAAGGAGAGAAGAAAGGAGAGAGGGAAGGAGGAGGGAAGGATGGATGGAAGGAGGGGGGAAGAAAGGAAAAAAAGGAGGGAGGGAGGGAGGAAGGGAGCAAGGCAGGGAGCAAGAAAGAAAGAAGGGAGGAGGAGGGAAGAAAGGAGAGAGGAAGGGAGGAATAGAGAGAGAAGGAAGGAGGGAGCAAGGCAGGGAGCAAGAAAGAAAGGAGGGAAGAAAAGAGGGAGGGAGGAGGGAAGAAAGGAAAGAAGGAGGAAGGGAGGAGGGAAGAAAGGTGGAAGGGAGGGAGAAGGAAGGAATTTAAGGAATGTAAGGACTAAGGAAAGAATTTAAATGGAATGATGTATGGAGGAAAATAAATGACTAGGTAAGGGATTTGTATTCTATAGGAGGGGCTAATTGTAATGTATCTAAGATGTGCTGGATGGAGTGGGGGGAGTCTCTGTGACCACCCATCTAAGAGCTTGCTGTCATCATTCTTAGGTGAAGAACAAAGGACTTAATTCATGCAATTGCCCGTTTCCTTGATCCCAGCTCCGGAATCATTTTGCTAAGGTATAAAATATTTCAACAGCCGGGTAGAATTCAACCCTGCCTTCCTCCTCTTCCTTACCTTCGCTGGCTTGACTTCTGGTGGACGCAGCAGGGCAACAGCCTCCCCCAGCTTGACACGTTTCCTGTAGGACCCGCACTTCATTCTCAAGGGCCTGCAGCCTTCTCCAGAGCTCCTGGGTATCTTCGGTGCCAGGGGGACACCCACAAGATTGCTGTGGGAGGTTGATGCGATGGGTGAAAACCACATGCTCTTGATCTGATCCTTCCAGGGTGTGTTCATACTGGCCTCCTCCCCGAGAAGATCCAGGAGGACCTAAGGCCTCTTGGGGAGGTGGGGAGGCACCCTCGTTCGGCGTGTCTTCTCCTGCCATCTTAATTGTGTAGACATGGGAGAAGATGGTCGCATTGGAAGAGATGAGGGGGTGGGGAAGACGTGCCCCCCAGGAAACCCCCAGCCAGCAGAGAAGCAGAAGGAAAGACGCTCCCTTTGAGGGCCTCTCCATGATCATTCAAGATCTGTAAGGAAGGGGACAATAAGGAAGAGAAATAAATCAGGGCTGAATTTGGGAATAAAAGGGGACAGAATTAGAATGGCTAAAGACAACAATCTGCATGGTCAAGGAGCCAAGCACTTTTCTTAGCATGTGCTGGAAGAAATATCCATCTGGTTCAGTTCCAAGCCAGGAGAAAGAAACTGGAAATATGGAGGCTGATTGGAAAGATGGTTTTAATGATGAAGCAGAACCACATATGTTCTGGGCAGCTGACCACATAGAGTTGAGAGTGGGAAGTATTTATACCTTCTCTTGGGCTTTGAATGCTTGAACTTCCTGTTTCTGTGCAAGAACGTGTATTCTATTGGCTGTTGTCAGACTCCCATGGTGCCATGTACAAATCCTAGGACTTTGTCTGAGCTAAGCTTGGTTGAAGTTTGGCTGATGCAATGAAGGGGCTTGCTGGGCAATTCCTATTGTGGCTGAGGGCTAACCCTACCTTTGTTCAAACCTTGCTGCAGGGAGTAATGGATTACCAACCGGTTCGCCCCAGTTCAGGTGAGCCAGTAGCTCCGATGGTGAGCTGAGAGCGAATCGGTTTGCTCTGACTGTCAGCTGTGCCCTCCTGCCCACCCCTGCGTTATACCTACCTACATTCATTCATTTTTAGCCCAGCTGATAGGCACGGCAGAGTGGATTGCCACGCCTCAGCTGTTCTGAAATGTAATGCGCTTGTGCGGAGTGCAAGCTTGGCATGCGTGCGAGAGAAGTGAGCTCGCTTCTTGCAAAGCGCATGTGCGAAGTGAACCGGTTGTTACACCGGTTGAAACCCACCACTGTGGCTTACCAAATCTGTATTTCTAAAAACTGGCCTCAGCTTAGTATCTGCTTGGGGGCAGGGAGCTCAGGGGGCTCAGAGTTTCTGTCTCCCTTAAGATTTTTATTTCTCTGTTAGCGGAAATATTTTATCCTGCCTTTTTTAATATTTCTCAAAAATATTTATTTATTTATTTATTTATTTATTTATTTATTTATTTATTTATTTATTTAATTTGTATACCGCCCTTCTCCCAGAAGGGACTCAGGGCGGTGAACAGCCAAAATTAAAAAAACATACAAATACAAAAGTTAAGATAATTAAAAAAGAATTAAATCACTAGCTTCCCAATTAAAAACCCCCAAATCCATAAAATTTAAAATCCCAATTAAAAACCATTTAGGCTAGGCTGGTTTGATGGAATAAAAACGTCTTCAGGGCTTTACGGAAGGTCCGGAGGGGTGGGTGCTAACCTTCTACACATGGAAACCAGATGGGTTCAGTGTTTTTCAAAGTTGGCCCCTTTAAGAGGTGTGGACTTCAAACTCCCAGAATTCCCCAGCCAGCCATTTTGGCTGAAGAATTCTGGGAGTTGATGTCCAGACATCTTAGCGGTGACATGATCGCAGTGTTCCAATATCTAAGGGGCTACTGCAAAGAAAAAGGAATCAACCTATTTTCCAAAGCACCTGAGGGCAGGGCAAGAAGCAATGGATGGAAACTAATCAAGGAGAGATCCAACCTAGAACTAAGGAGAAATTTCCAGACAGTTAAAACAATTAATCAGTGGAACAACTTGCCTTCAGTCTGGAGGTTTTAAAGAAAAGATTGGACAACCAATTGTCTAAAATGGTATAGGCCAGTGATGGCGAACCTATGGCATGGATGCCAAAGGTGGCATGCAGCACCGTCTCTGTAGGCACGCAAGCTGTCACCCCAGTTCAACTCTGCTGCACATGCACCTCCCACCATCCAGCTGGTCTTTGGATCTCTGCTGCACATGCACGGGGTGCAGGGTGTGTGCAGGTGGGCGCAAATGCATGCAGGGGGACGTGGGGGGGAGGCACATGCACCGGGGCCACACGCGCATTGCATTTTGGGGGGTTGGGCCAGGGGTGGGTTCTACTTATCTTTACTTATAGTGATCTTGCGAGACCCGGCCACAAATGTGTATGTGTTGGAGTATATGTGTTTTAATGTTTTAATGTTTTAATGTCTTCTTTTAACTTTTGTATAGGATATTGTTGCATTGTTTTATTCTGTTGTAAGCCGCCCAGAGTCCCTTGGGAGTGGGGCGGCATAGAAATGCGACAAAATAAATAAATAAATAAATAAATAAATACTACCGGTTCACAATGGGGCCACGCGCAAGCACAGAAGCGTTTTCATGACATCAAGGTCAGTGGGAGGGGCCTTCCGCCAGTTTTACTACCAGTTCTATAGAACCGGTGCGAACCGGAGGCAACCCACCACTGGTTTGGGTGCACACTTTGGGCACTCGGTCCAGAAAAGCTTAGCCATCACTGGTATAGGCTTTCTTGCTTGAGCAGGGGGTTGGACTAGAAGACCTCCAAGGTCCCTTCCAACTCTGTTATTCTTTTTCTGACAACTTTGAAGAATGCTGATGGTTCAGATCGCTAGTTTGAAAGAGGCAACTCAGGTGATGGGAGCCTGCTTTCCAAAGTTTAGGAGAATGGATGAATTGGAAGTAGAAGGAACCCAATTCACTGGTTGTTATTCTTTAAGAAAGCCACGCCATTTATCAACAAAGGCACTTATTTTTATAGACAATTAGCCCAGCTTGGAGATAGGAAGGAACAGGCAGAACCTCTGTCTCTATCTTTGTGAGCTCTCTGATAAGAAGGAGAAAGTAAACTATGGAAAAAGAAATCCATTGTTATACCAGGACCCCTCAGAGCGATACTCAAGAACTTCCACTATTTGGAATTTTTGAATTTATCAGACCCAAACACCTCAATTTTACAAAAAAAAAACAAAAAAAAAAAAACCCACCCTGCTTGCAACTGAGTATATCTTAGATATTATCTTCATAATTCTTAGTCCCTTCAGTTATGGTTTGGATTATATTAAGTTTTCACCAGTCATTCTGTGAATCTAATTGCAGATTACTCACAAAGAGTAGAGAAACCAATTTACTGAGGACAAATACCAGAACGGACTCTCCTTGATAAATAGAGATCATTGAACTATATGTAGTTTAGGCAAAAAATTATTTCTGGTACGAAGTATTAAAATGTGTCTTTTCTTTTTCCCTCACCCTTTCACACTTGCATAGAGGTTGAAGGAACTCAGTAAATAAAGGAGAATATGTATAGCTCAGGGTTGAAATGAAAGGTCTTTGGTCTCTGAGCTTGGTTTAGAGCCAAAAAGAGATTAAAAAGACCATAACACCTCCCGAGCAGCAATCAACCCATAGATGAGCACAAATTAACACCAAGATTAACAAGTGACTAACAATCAAGAAGTAAACAATAATGCAATTGTTAGAAGAAATATCCTTCTGGGTTCAGCTCCAAGTGGGGAAAAAGACACTGGAAACATGGAGACTGCTTGGAAAGATGGTTTAATGGTGGACAGGATCACATGGCTTGAGTTCCTGAACAGAAAAGGGGCCAAGATGCTGCGAGTCCCCGGGTTTTATGCCCTCTCTGGCTTTGAACTTCCTGGGGCCCAGAAAGAGTATCCTGATTGGTTGTGAGACCGCCAGGGGGTGGGGGTCTTAGCTAGCCTTGCTGGCTGATGTAATCTTCCCAGGTGCCATGTGGTGAGTTTCTGTTGCTAGATGAGTCCTATTGTGTTAGTTTCTGTTGCTAGATGGGTCCTATTGTGTTACAGATGATGGTCCATTGACATCTGCCTCTGGCCCATTGACAAAGGGTGGTGGGGGGAAGAAGGTGGGAGCTGCTTTGTCTTTAAAACATGCTTCTCCATTTCTCATCCAGGGAAACATAATATTCTGCCTTTTTAATATTTCCTAAAATATTTCATTCTTCTAGGAAAGGGGTGGGTGCTTAACTTCCTACACAATCATGCAAGCTACCAATAAACAGCCCAACTAAAGAACCACCAAAACCACCAACACTGACAGGGCAAGTCACTGGAATATAAATTGAGAGCAAATCCCACTTCTTGCTAGTACTGATTATGTTACCTAGTTCGGGTAATGAAACATCTGCAAGAAAACAAGCAAGCTCAGAGAGTACCAAGGACCCTTGAAATCCAATAATAAAGAGATTAGGGGCCTAGTTTTCAAGCCTGCTTTTGCAATGGCTTACTACCAGCTATGAAGGAAATTAGGAAGTATGATGTAGCTATCACCGGTGGCATTGATGTGGGCAGCAGAAATGCGAGCAGACCCCATGACGCAGATCCCCCAGCCCTCTGTCAAAGCGGGAAGGTGAGGAAAGCATAACGGCCATGAAAACACACCCAACAGGATGTTCTGAAACACAACTGGAGACCAGCCCTGTGAGAATCAGATATGAACCGAGAAGCTGGCAACAGAGAAGAGGAAACGGTATAGGATTAAACAGTGTAGAGGGAGAGTACCAGCATCTCTTTGAAATGTCCCGATGACAGGGGCAATAAGGAATGGATTAAAAATTGTCTCAAGTTGTACAATTTCGATCCTTAGAGTCACCTTTTCTAGGAGTAAAATCTTCCACGGCAACAATTCACAGGTTTTCTTTGACTTACAATTGCAATTAAACCCAGAATTGCGGTCATAAGTCATTGTGGTCGTAAATCGAGGCATTACAAATAGTCCTCAATTTACGACTGTCATTGAGCCTGGAATTACAGTCATAAGTCATTGTGGTCGTAAATCGAGGCATTACAAATAATACTCAACTTACGACTGTCATTGAGCCTGGAATTATGGTCATAAGTCATTGTGGTCATAAATCGAGGCATTACAAATAGTCCTCAATTTACAACTATAATTGAGCCTGGAATTATGGTCATAAGTCATTGTCATTGTAACTCGAGGCATCCCATAACCAGATCTGATTAGTATTATTTTTGCATTTTTTGTGGGAATCATTAAGCGAACACCATGGTCGTTAAGTGAGTCCATTTTACCCAATGGGCAATTTTAGCCAGAAAAAAAACACCAGAAATCTGCAAAGAATGTCAACAAATCCTGGTTGAAAAACCTTGCAAAGGTTGAGTGCCAAACTCTCAAAATGTGGACCATGTGACCACAAGAGGGCACTGTTGTTGTGACTTAGAAATTGGGTCAAAGTAGCTTTTGGGAGGGGGGGGTTCCGTCATAACTTTGGGAGTTGCTAAGTGACTGGTTGTAAATTGAAGACTACCTGCATAAACCAGAGTTTACATGACTTCCATTTGTCCATTTGACGGTTGTAAATGTGAGGACCGGTTTTAAATCACTTTTTAAAGTGCCGTTGTAACTTCAAGCAGTCACTAAATGAGTGTCAAGTCCTTGTAAGTCAAGATCTTGAATCATGTTCTGTGTCTTCTTTTCCAGATAAAGTTCTATGACAGTAAGACCTTAAGTGGCTGAAGAGAAATTGAATTACAGGCAGTCCTGACTTATAATCACAACGGAGTCCGAATTTTCTGTTGTTAAGCTAGACAGCTTAATGAGTTTCGCTCCGGTTTAGGACTTTTTTTGCCACCGTTGTTAAGCGCCTCACTGCAGTTGTTGAGTTAGGAACACGGTTGTTAAGTGAATCCGGCTTCCCCATTGACTTCGCTTGTCAGAAGATCGCAAAAGGAGAATCACGTAAGCCCCGGGACACTGCAAACGTCATAAAACACATGCCCAGTTGCCAAGCATCCAAATTTTGATCAGGCGATTGTGGGGATGCTGCAACGGTCACTATTAAAACTTGGACCACACGTTTTCTGAATAGTTTTTATCCCAGAGCTAAAATTGCACTCAACAACGAACTAAAGGGCCACCATCAGTGAGCTGTTGGACAGCATTACTTGGTCTGTTGTGTGGATGTTTGGGTGGTTTAGGGGAGGGGAATTGTGGTGGGTGGGTTTGGGGATTGTTATGTGTGTTGGACCTGGTCTTTGGGTGTTGAGTGAATTTCGTTGTATGGGTATACTATGCATAGACGTACAATGTCAATAAAGTTATTATTATTATTAAGTGTGAAAAGTGACACATTTCTCAGTGCCATTGTAACTTCGAACTGTCATTAGACTTAGACTTAGAATAATTTTATTGTCACTTTAAATGTACACTGATCGGCATGCATTAAAATGAAATTTTGTTGCATAAAGCTCTCAAAGGGTCTCCACCTCCAATGTATACTACATAAATATGACAATTAAATAAACAAACAAACAAACAATTAAATAGATATTATGCATATATCCACATACCCACATATATTATATGACACAGAGAAACAACAAAGTCTAGTTCGGATGTGTATATGTACATGGTGAGAAAAAGGAATCATTAAATGAATGTTGTACACCGAGGAGTACATGTAAGTAGTATTGCTGCCTGTCCTGCAGTTATAGTATTCAAAGAACTAGAGCCTTGCAAAAAGTCTGTCGGTGGCAGCTGTACTCTAAATTAACCTTTGTCATATAGAGAACTGACTTTACCCTCCCTACTCTCCGTTATATGCACACAATTCAGATGAATGCACTTCTGGCATCTATGAAACCAACTTCTGAGCTGTGGAGCGAAGCCTGTACTATATCTCTGTATCTTTGTTCCAGCTGCTGGCTTGAAGCTCGATAATTGTCTAATCTATTTTTCTGGCCTTCCCTTCATTCCTTTCAAGGGTTGCTCTATTATTTATTGGGAGTAATAAAATGCTTATTATCCTTATGTTTTCCTTATGTTAAGGGAATCGCTTCTCATAGAAAGTCTAAACTAGACAAATCAAATTCTCCCTGGCCTAGGTCCTTCCTTCATTCATTCATTCCACCCTCCCTCCCTCCCTCTCTTCCTCCTCTCTGCCTCCTTCCTTCCTCCCTCCCTCCCCCTCCCTCCCCTTTTTCTCCTTCCTCCCTCCCTCCCTCTCTTCCTCCCCTTTCTCCTTCCTTCCTTATTTCCTTCCTCTCTCCCTCCCCCTCCCTCCCCTCTTTCTCTTTCCTTCATTCCTTCCTCCCTCCCTCTCTTCCTCCTTCTTTCCTTCCTCCACCCTCCCTCCTCCTCCCCCTCCCCTCCCCCTCCCTCCCCTCCTTTTCCTTCCTTCCTTCCTTCCTCCCTCCCTTCATCTCTTCCTCCTTTTTTCCTTCCTCCCCACTCCCTCCCCTTTTTCTCCTTCCTTCCTTCCTCCCTCCCTCTCTTCCTCCTTCTTTCCTTCCTCCACACTCCCTCCCCCTCCCCCTCCCTCCCCTCCTTCTCCTTCCTTCCTTCCTTCCTCCCTCCCTTCATCTCTTCCTCCTCTCTTCCTCCTTTTTTCCTTCCTCCCCACTCCCTCCCCTTTTTCTTCTTCCTTCCTTCCTTCCTCCCTCCCTCTCTTCCTCCTTCTTTCCTTCCTCCCCACTCCCTCCCCCTTTTCACCTTCCTTCCTCCCTCCCTCCCTCCCTCCCTTCCTATTGCTTTTAAAATACAGGTAGTCCTTGACTTACAAGTTCATTTAATGACCATTCAAAGTTACAACGGCACTGAAAAAAGGGACTTACGACCAGGGTTGGTATTCACTCACCTTCGCTACCATTTAGCAAATGTGAGTGCAAATGTGTATACATTTATTTCTGATATATAGCTATCATGCTTTGTTGACCACTATTTTTCATAAACGAGTCATATATTTCATTATATTTGTCTATATAAAGTCTATTTTTACAAGCAATCCACAAAAATGTGTCAAATATAATCAAGTCTTCCCTGGATCAGGTTTGACTTTTAATTCTTTTTAGGAGGATTCAGTAGCTCAGCTGGTCAGGCTTGTCGCACAAAATTAACAGGTATCTTTTTAAACAGGAAAGATGTTGGTTGATAAATCCACACAGTAGGTACAGGTAGTCCTCAAGTTACAACCAGTTCCTCACCAATCCATTCAAAGTTTTTGGACCTGGAAAAGGGGACCTTATGACCCAGTTTCAAAGTTTTGACTGTCGGATTCCCTCTACAGTCAAAATTGGGACACTTGGCTACATTTACAACTGTTGCAGTGTCCTGAAATCACATTACCACATTTTATGACCGGTTTTGCCCAAAATCGGCACTTACATCTGGGTTTTGGCAAACCCAGTATGCTACCGTACCCATAGCAAGCCATCGGTTCACTTAACAGCCTCTGATTCATTTAAACAACCACCACAATTGCTTAATGACTGCTGCAAAAAAAAGTTGTATGACCATCAAGATATAGGACATGGGGTGGGATTCAGCCGGTTCAGACCAGTTCAGGCGAACCGGTAGTTGTGATCTGTGGGCCCGTCCTGCCGACCCATCCCGGCACTAGGCTGTCCTATTTAGCTGCGTTTTTTAAGCCGCAAACGCTCAAATTTTCAATGCTGGGGCAAACCGGTTGTTAAATTACGTAGTCAAAGCCCACCTCTGTATAGGACCGAATTGGACAGGTTCCATTATAGTCGTATGTTGAGGACTACCTGCAAATCAAATACATTCTTCTCTCCCCACTCCCCATGTGTAGGAGTGTCTCTTCTGATTCACCAGCCCAGGATTCTTGCCCCAAGGGGATGAATTTTCTCACCCAGCCCGAAGGAGATTAAACAGATCTCCAATTTGGAATTGTAGAAAGGTAGCACACACCCCTCTCCTAGAAGCACGAAATATTTTGAGAAATATTAAAAAGGAAGAATATTATATTTCCCTGGATGAGAAACGGAGAAACATACTTTTTTAGAGGAAAGAAAGCAGCCCCCACTTTTCTTAATAGCCCTCAGCAGATGTCAGCACTTTAGAGATAAAGAGATAGCTAGCTCTACTGATAGGCAAAAATTCCCTGCAGCAAGGTCTGAACAAAGGTAGGATTAGCCCTCAGCCACAATAGGAATTGCCCAACTAGCCCCTTCATGGCATCAGCCAAACTTCAACCAAGCTTAGCTCAAAGAATCTCTTAAGATTTGTACATGGCACCATGGGAGTCTGACAACAGCCAATAGAATACATGTTCTTGCTAGGAACAGGAAGTTCAAGTGCAAAGCCCAAGAGAAGGTATAAATCAGGGGTGAAATCCAGCAGGTTCTGACAGGTTCTGGAGAACCGGTAATGGAAATTTTGAGTAGTTCAGAGAACTGGCAAATACTACCTCTGGCTGGCCCAGAGTGGGGTGGGAATGGAGATTTTGCAATATCCTTCACCCAGGAGTGGGGTGGGAATAGAGATTTTGCAATATCGTTCCCTTGGAGTGGGGTGGGAATGGAGATTTTGCAGTATCCTTCCCCTGCCATGCCCAC